>CM076583.1:1162413272-1162792013 GCA_034641835.2 Pinus albicaulis | reverse complement strand
TTCAATTTTAATAGGGCGAATTTTTTACATAAAACCCATTTTCTATAGTTTAATAAAGTTAGCCCAATAAATATTTTAAAAATAATTAATTATTAAATAGTAGCCCACCAAAAAAAAGGGCGCATAACATGGAAAAATGAAATTCGCCCCGATTTTTTTCTTATGGAGCAAATTTCCATGGCATTCGCCTGGATTTACAGGGTCCAAATGAGGAGTTACAGTGATTCGCCCCAATTTTTTCAATGGTTAAGAGAGGTGGCTGGCCGCTGGACACTGATCTTCTTGCTGGCTAAGCAAGGCCGACCCTCTCTGGTCCGTTCGTTGTTAGGGCCTTCCCATAGTTGGCCGCAGATTTTACTGCTGAGGGATCGAGAATTTGTTAATGCTCTCAAACTATAGGGCCAAGTCTGGAGCTCAGAAACTGTGAAACATAGACCTTTGCGCCCTCATCCCACCGCCTTGCAATTTTCAGAGTTCGAGGTTAATGAGACGAGCGGCTCCATCCGTGGAAATGGCGATGTCTGAAGGGCCACAGATTTTACTGCTAAGGGATCGAGAATTTGTTAATGCTCTCAAACTATAGGGCCAAGTCTGGAGCTCAGAAACTATGAAATGCAGACCTTTTCCGCCTCATCCCACCGCCTTGCAAGGTTCATCTGATAATCTAGTTTTCTTCCTTTACCTTCTTTGTATTCCTTCTATGCTTAGACCTGAGCTTATTGGAGAGCATTCCTTCAATGCGAAGCTGAGCTTACCTAAGAGGAAATGTTATGCTTATCTAAGAGGAAAAACCTGCGCTAAGCTTACGGAAGAGGAAAAAATTGCTTTCTATGATATTTTTGGTGTGTCTATGTATACAAGAAAGCACTGCTTCTTAGCTCTCGGCTATCACTCTTTTTTAGGTTAGCTTTATCTTTGAATCGATCCTTTTTCAAGGTAAAGGATATGTTGGCGCAGTTCTGGAATGGGGGTATGTTCCAGGTAGAACAGAGTGCAGCAAGGAAGATGGTAAATATTATCAGTATCTAAACAGAGTATAGTTTGTGGTGATGGTTGAGCACCTTAAGTTTCTGCTGTTGAATGTGGGCAATGCATGGAGGCATTCTGATGAAGTGGGGTGTGTGAATATTGAAGATTCTGGTTTTTGAAGTCTTTACCAACCCTTCCCGGGACATCTCCATAGGATTTTGGTTTGGTTTAAACCCAGAAAATGAAATCTGGAATCTAAGTAAAACACAATACAATAAGAGATTTCAGAATATTGCAAGATCTGTTGTAATGAACTGCCCCAGTGAAATATCCATGGAAATTTAGAGATTAACGGGCTATGATTGTGCTTGGCTGAGTGGAGGACTTTTACAACCACTGTTTACTTGTCCAGGATATTCCTCCCTGACTCGAGCAATTTCATATTTTTATTACGACTGTGTTAATATGGTCTCAAGCTGACATTGCAGAGAAAAATAACACTCCAGTTTTCCAGTCTACCAGTCACGTCTCCTTTAGGAACTATAACTACGAAAGTTCAATTGCTGGGTTCAAAAAAGCTGTCCTTTCCACTTTAAGAATCATATTTTGAGGATATGAATTACCTTATCTAAATTAATCCTATAAAAGTTAATTGGAAACTATTAGGCCCTGGAGATTTTCCACTAATATATGTTGGTATTATATCTTTGATTTGTTCACTGGTGGGAACTGGTCCCAATGCATTATTAAGATAATCAGTGTCATCTGAACAGAGGGTGAAACTGTGGGTTGAGTCTGGAGGAAAAGCATCCTGTTTCACAATGAATGTTTTGATAGGATTGGAGGGTCTGAAACTTTAACTGCATGTGTTCGCATTTTTAATCTTGTATACTTTTCCTCAAAGTTTTGTGAAATTGTTTTACTTATTTCTGGAATCTGAATTCTTCAGGAGTCAGGCTTTTTTGTTTCTATCTATCCATAGTTTCGTAAACCATGTTCTATTCTGAATCCTGTTGTCTGCTGATGTTTACACTAGACTGGTGGCAGTAGTTGCCTTCAGAATACTATTTAATTCATTGTTTCCTGTTACAGAATCTGAACTGTTGGTTAGTGAGTAGTCATGGATTTTTTTGAGAAGGCAATGTCAGTACGACTTAGAAGCCATCATGAAAAATATCTTTGGGCGGATGAGGATGAGGAGACAGTTACCCAGGATAGAGATGGTGCAAGACCAAATGCAAGATGGAAAGTTGAATTTGTTGAAGGTGATTCTGTGATAAGATTGAAAAGCTGCTATAACAAATACTTGACAGCAACAGAGTTACCATTTCTTCTGGGGATGACAGGGAAGAAGGTCCTGCAGACTGTACCACCAAGGTTGGATTCATCTACTGAGTGGGAACCCATCAGGGATGGTTTTCATGTTAAAATTAAAACTCGCTATGGGAATTTTTTGCGTGCCAATGGTGGCCCTCCCCCATGGAGGAACAGAGTAACCCATGACATCCCACACAGAATAGCTACTCAAGATTGGGTACTTTGGGAAGTTGATGTAATGGAAATTTTTGTTCCACCCTCTCCTACTCGACCTGCTCCTATTGACTTGGAGGTAATTTCTAAGTTGAATTTCACTTATAGTTTTCTACTTCCGTGAAGGCATATCATTTCCTCTTTTCATTTTAATAGTGTGGACAAAGAAATAGATTACGACTTTATTATGGTTTCAAAGCCACAATCTGAAGTTTCTTAATGGTTTGCGCAGTTGCAGTCTTCTCCGCCTCTTCCAGAATCACCGCCCAAGCCTGATGGTCGAACTATCTACTATGCAATCGGTGATGATAAAGGTGATGTTAAGGATGGTTATGAGTGACCTTCATTCCTATTTAAGGGAAATAACTTGCAAGAGCTAACGAAAAAATTGGAGGAAGAAACTGGTCTTCATGACATCATTGCCTGTGCAAATCATCCTTTGACTGGAAAATTGTACCCATTGCATTTGCAGCTTCCTCCTAACCATTCATCCATGCATATAGTTCTGGTCCAAGGAACGTCCAAAGGTATGTGCATGAATCTCTATCAGTGTCCTTTCTTTTTATTTATATGATGATTATATAGCTTTTGAGTAAATAGGAAATACATTGAATAGCAGCATTAATTATAGCTGGTTTTTTTGTTCCATGAGACGAGACTATCATTTATTTATTTTTTGTGATTTTCATGTTTTCATTCATTGTTTTTCATTTGTGTGAGGTTGTATTCATTCTTGTGGGATTCACTCACATCTTAGAAACAATCGGTGCTAATATCCATGTAGACCATTGAAATTTAACATATATACACATACTCCATTTAAATCAAAACAGACAAATACTATAATTCAGGTTTAGTGTAGAGCTTAGATTAGCAATGTTTAAAGACTTCCATCAACCACCTTACTAATCTATCAAAGAATTTCCAAATCCATTCTCTTTGTTAATATGTGCATTAATATTAGTGAACTGATGCGATATTTCAGTTCTGTATGTTAAATTTAGTTATTATCCTTTTTGTTTAAGTTTTGGTTAGAAAACCAATGGAATTAAAATATATACTTGGATTTGTTTCTTAGGTGGCCTATAGAGCTTATTAAGTACATTTAACTGGACTTCTGCAGTTATGGTTCCAATAAAGAGCTTTACTGCTTGCAACAATCTTTATTGAAGTCATTTGATTCATCCTTTGGTATACAAATAAAAGCAAGGAAGTCTCTGTAGATTATGCAGATGAGGGTCTTTTTTGAAATAATGAAGATTAAACTCGGAGCTCCTCATCTAGGGTCCTGCTTGAATGGTCTTACCTTTGCTAGAAGGCGTAATGCTTTTCCCTGCTTGGGTAAGATATAACGCTTTGTTCTGCTATGGTAAAGGATAACTTCTGCTTAGAGTGAAATTAAGGTTATCCCTTTCTGAAGCAGAGCAAAGAGTTATATTTTACAATGGTTACATGAGCATAATGATGATAAGGTAATATACTTGATGGTTGGGTTATGATAGATGAACAAAGAACTTAAGGACAGTAATGGAGGGGACAATGTTGGAAAATAGTGTGAAGGAATGATGATTGAGAAATAGTCTTGGGTCATGGTGACCTGCCTCAGTCTATGTCATATGTTGTACCCTTTTAGGTCAAATCGGTGCTCTAACCTCCTTTTTGGCATGCTTGATTACTTCAAGCATTCATATACAAGTGAAAGATATCTATAGATAAAATTCATGTTTTCATTAGAATTCAGCCACCTGATCGAGTTGTTTAGGTTTTCTCCCTAATTAGCCCCTCATCAAATGTACTTTAACCTATTTAGTCTGTTACTTGCTAGACAGCTCTGCTAAGTAATATTCGGATGCTACTGTATGGCAAATAAACTAAATGCTGGCATGCAAAAGGTTGTCACAAGATCAAATATCAATGGAATCATTGTGTGCACTCACAATAGAGACTGCAATCCCTTTAGATCAATTTTCCTTTGGAGATTAGCTTATTATGGCTCCTATTATTGCTGTTATCCATCAATGTTATATCGTTTCAGTGATTACAAAATACTGTAAACCTTAAATCAGGGAAATTGAAGGCAAACTTTTGAATTCTGTTGCTGTGTGCAGACTTGTATTGCTAATTTTGTAGTTTTTCGCCATATTTTTTGAAGAATGTATTCTGCATATTATTTTGGAAGGATTTTGTTGGGTGACAACTTAGTTTATAATTTTTTGTCAGTGTGGGACCTTTCTTGACTAAATATGAATGCCATTCTGGATTCTAACATTTCTACTTTGTATGTTTTGTACAGTGGCCAAAAGCTTTGTATAATATATTTGCATCTTTTACTGCTACTCGATGGTGGAGATAAATGGAAGAGTGCATTTCTGGTACTAGATATATGGGCGTGTACACTAGTATAATGGTTTCAAAAGGTACTTGAATTGCATTATTGTATACAACTGCAAGATTAAATTGCAATACCAGTGGCGAAATACATTTGAAGGTTACATTTTGGTGACCTATTTGTCATTTGGATATATGACAATTTGTACAATTAACATACTCCAAATGTTTTCATTTTGCCTTTTTGGGTAAATACTGCTTGTGTTTTACCTATATTCCAAGCAGTTTTTTATCCTTCTTGAATTTATTAGGTCATTGTGTTGTCATAGTATATGATTGATCCATAAATTTCAATGTTATTGAGAAAATAATCCTTAATGCTGCTTGTAATATGAAGGCTAATGTTGGATTTGATTTATCCTAAATGGCTGTGAATATAGTATTTGTGAAAGTTCACTGTACTGCAAGGCCCCCCTTTAGGATTTATAGATTTGTAAACTCAGGTAATATCTAACACAAACATAAGATGCAAAAAATCATATATGGGTATAACAAAAATATTGGCTTCTGTGGGCAGTAATAATTTATTGGAATTTATAGTTCCTTCAGTTAGAGGTACTTTAAAGGCCTATAAATGTGCATTTTTTCTTTTTTACCAGTTGGAGACTAAGAGTAAGCACAAGTTGAATGATAATTTAAGAGCTTATTTGGTTGTATGGATGTTTTCGAGCTTTTAAAATGATGATATACTAACAAAAAGGAAGAAAGCTCTTCTTGGTAATGAAAATCTTCATGGTCTCTTAAAACTTAAGAGCAAAGCTGTTGTTAAAGACGTTACAAAGGTTGGAAGACTTCATTGTCATAATCTTGGTGGTAAAAAAATTTGAATGGTCATATCATAGGAATTCCATGGCCCCGACATGTAACTCCAGGCGCCTTATAGGACCGTGATCTCCTTTTTCTTCTTTTCAAAAAACAAGTAATCAATAATAGAAGGTTAGCTGTCAGCGTTGTGGATTTCCATAATATTCTACTCATATTTGTGTACTTTGATCTTGATCTACGAATTTTCTACATTGGCTCTATTTTTTGCCATGATTTTGCATTATTTTTGGTTGATAAATTTTCTTGGCTCTTGTTGATATAATAAACTTCGAGTCAATCAAGAAACTTGTTTATATATATGAAGCTATCAAAATTATTAATCCATAATTGATGGATATGAAATTTTTGGAAACTCCCTTCAGAAATTAATAGATGCAGTTAATGTTTCTTTAAAAAAAATTTAAATTAATAGTTATATCACACTTTTTTGTTGTGTTATTTCTTTCCTTCTCATATATATATATATATATATAACAAAGAAGTGGTATCATGAGTACCCAAGTTTTTTTTGTATACTAATATGTAGTGAATCTTTGGTTTGCATTTATGGTTTCCAAAATCATTTTGGGTAAAAACTGTTTCTGAGGTGTTTTTGAAAAGTTGAAAATCATTTAACTTGTTTCTGAATTATTATTGTGATTTTAGAAAACAGTTCAAAAATTTAGATGTAAAAAGAAAGTAAAAATTGCCCTACCTTGAATAATTAATAATTAATTTTGAAAAGCTTAAAAGAAGAAGCAATTTTGGTGTTAGAAGTGAATAATGAAACCAACAAAGACTCAGTGATTTTACTTGGAATTTTCTCATATTTTTAGAAATGGTTCCTTGTATTGTCCACCGTTATTTAAGAAGTGAATCCCAATTGTTCAATTTTTTAAAAACTTGTTTCTTGTCTTTTTTTAATTCCCATTCTTTATCCTTGTGAACGCATCATATTGGAAGGTCGAAATAAAGTGTGGAAAGTATAGTTATCTATTAGGTACTTGTCGGTTGAATAAGTATAGTTATCTATTAGGTATTTGTCAGCGTTCAACATCTTACTTAGAAGGGTTTCACCAATCACCTCCATTTAACAATTCACTAGTATTTTGTCTTACAATTATACTTGTTTTGGATCATGTTCTAAGTTATTAATGAAATGTGCATTAATAATGTAGCACCTTGCATGATATATAAAATGCATTAGATTTATGATGAAAATAGTTCTTATTTATCAATTTGTTATGCCTGATTTTCAAACTAAAGTGGCAAACATGAAGTCTATGATGTCATTTAGTGTGTCGTGAACATTGTACTCTTTTTGTCATTGCATGATAATGATGCTTAAATTATCTCCGTAATCTTGTAAGTTTTAAATTACGTTTTATGCATCTTTATAACCATGTTTTCACTTTATAATTTACCAAATTAATTTATTATTTTTTGAGGCTTTCACTAAAGTATAAGAAAATGAGGGTTAATATACCTAAGTTTTTAAAATACACCTATGAGGTCATGCAAAAAGATCATTATGGAGAAATAATGACTCAATTGAGGCTTACATGAAAGTTAAATCAACTAAGGTAATCATCAAGCAACATTATACATCTTCACACCAAGGAGAGTAGGGGAAGTTCATTTGAATTCCTTTGGAACCACCTCCAAAGGAGATTTAATAATGTATTTTTGTAGAACCATGAGTTAGGGCATGATCATAGTTTTGTGCATAAGGTTTCATTTTAGATATATATTTACCATTTACAATAGGGTTTCTAAACATATTGATTATAATTCCACATTTTTTTTGTTTTTTTTTCTTTTATCTTCGATGTCTTGATAACGAATATTTATAAGTTAGGGTGCCTTGTTTTTAAGCAAATTAGAAAGCTTTATTATTGTGATATGAAGTATAGCTAAAAGATGAACATCGATATTTTTCTCAAAGTATGACAATGTTGTGTACCAAGTAGTGCAAAAAGCATGAAAAAGGCCCAATTTAGTAATGCCATGTCCAAATCAAGTGGGAGAGAATGAATTAATTGCTTTTTTAAGGAGACAATTTACAATAGATTAAGAGCACAAGATAGGATGACCATTCAAATGAGTCTCCTTTATGTTTATACAGAGACAAAGATGCTTGGATAACAATAATAATAAACTGATATATAATAATAAATATATCAATAATTAAGGTAATGGGAATGAATGTGGGTTATTTTTTTAAGGGCTTTGCATGCCCTTTCCTTTGAAATAAGTGTTTCTTTCAATGTTGATTAGTTTTAGATGCCTTTATATGATGAACTCATCTCGCCTCTTTTCTTGTCCAGTGTTTATATATTTCGATGATTGTTTCAAGTTCTAATACGACTTCTCCCTTTTCATCAAGCTCTAACATAATAATCTAAACCATGACCTTGTTACCAATCATGTTTTTTAAACAGTGAATGTGGAAGAGTAGGAAGCAACTCCACTCTATAAACCATATTGAGAATTCTTTCCAACGCGTTATAAGGACCAAGGTTCTTGTATGTTTGCACCCTCAAAATAACTAATCCCACACTTGAAAGTGTCATTCACTATGATGTTGATTTGTGAATTGTTTCATTTTGCTTTGTGCTCTAATCAAATTGTGCTTCAATAGTAAGATAACATTTTGTTGGTATTGGAGATTATCCTCCATTACTTGTTCCTAAGGTTTCCCTTATCTAGAGTGACATGTCTCTTGCTCTCTTTTTCTCAAGAGACGTTCTCCAATAAAAAAACTCTCATTCACAAAATGTTCTCTTTCAACTTGAAAAATGAATGATCTCTCACAAAAGTGGCATAAATGGATTTTCACACATAAGTGGCATAAATGGTGTTCTTGAATCTGCTGATGAGATTCAAGTCATACACATCATCATCATGTCGTCTCAAAATTCAGATTCAAGTCATATTCATCATCATCATCACGATCGTCTCAAAATTTTGATACTAATGGCTATAAACACAATCACTTTTTGTCAAAGTGTCAACATGGCCCACTTTCATCACTGCATCATCTTGACTTTTGTGCAACGACTAAAATGATGAATTTCCTGCAAAGGTTCAAATCTCAATGTCCTATTGCAACATACAAGAATTTCCTACAAAGGTTCAAATCTCATTGTCCTATTGCAACATACAAATATCACGAACACTTGGAACATACATCCATCATTTTGCCAAAACAAAAATAATCAAAGTGGCCAAAAGCATCAATATGCCTCCAAATATGGCGATAGCTTGAAAATTGGTTGGTCAAATGAAAAAACTGGCTACGTGTTCCTTGCGAAAAATCATGAAATTTGAATATAAAGTTGACTATGTTTTGAAATTGTTAAATATGGGCCTCTAGGGAATCTAGAGGATTCTTTGCGGATTTTTTCCTCAAGGTTCCATTGCTCAACGTTTTTCCTATGGAATATTCATTGCTCAAATCAAATAACTGTCTACGCTATCAAATTCTTGGCAAAAATTCGGTTCACATGAGTATAAACTTACATATTTCTGACCATGAAACCCTGGGCATAGGCTCATGGGAATATGTTATGCAACCAACTCACAAAACAATAGAAATAACATATCAACAACTTAGAAAATATCCTCTTAACAATATAGTAAAATAATTTTCTTATTATAGATTTTTCTTGGAAAAGAATTATTGAGAGTTGGGTGCAAATGCACAATGTTGTGTAGAATTAGTGTGATAAATATGGGATAGTGAAAAGCATAGTTTTGAAGATTAGTCTAAGTTGACTCGTACCTAATAAACTCAGTCAAGTTGATTGTTGGTTGAACCGTTAATTGTTGGTTCAATGGACAGAAGATCTTGCAGGCACAGATACCAAAGGGAAAAATGGAGCCCATCATGGGGTACTCTTTGTAATTCTCCACCACTGCTACCTTCCATGCTTCCTCAAACTCCTCTCCAACCTCAATATTAGTGCTAGTAGTAGCATGAGCAACAACACTACGCTTAGCAGAACTAGAAGAACACGTTTTCCAAACTACATGAGAACTACTTCCCTCACAAGTCACCATGTGCCATGCTTGGTCTCGGTGTTTCTCTTCCTTCTACTCCTGGTTCAACTACCATATCTTCATTGGAACCAACACCCCAAACTCCACTAGACAACTATTCACCATTTTGTAGTAGTGATTCGCTATTTGTACTAGTGATTCGCCGTGATTTTACAAGATAATATAATCTCGTGAGAGATTCGCCAAAAAATTATATATACATATTATATTATTAATAAAATTGCCTTCCATTTTTCCTATGTATCATGGGGATTCACCTATTTATTATATATATAAATTTAGGGGGGTTCTTAAAATTATCCCTGATTGGCATAGTGCCCATATTTATTGCAATAATGACATTGGACATTGGATTTGTCATACCTTTTTCCATGAGCATGTTGGTGTTGGTGTTCACCTTGTTGGCTATTGCATTGGCTGTGACTGTGATTCTGACTGTTGTTCCTTCCATGTGAATGTGAAGGGTTGTTCCTTCCACCTCTGTTTTGGCTTCTGCCTCTTCCTCTTTCTTTTCCTCGACATCTTCTTCTTCCTGAAAACATCTGGGTCTTGAAGGCGTGCTCTAGAGATAAGTGTTCATCTCTGCTCAATTTCTGTTCATGAGTTATCATTGAGGCATGAAGTTCATATACTGTGAACTTTGAAAGATCTTTGGTCTCTTCTATGGTGGTAACAATAACATCAAAATTTGAGGGTAAGATCCTCAAAAATTTCTCCACAACCCTTCTTTCCTTAATATTTTCTCCATGGGACCTTATCTGATTTACAATCCAATCACATGTGTAAAAAATGTGTCTACATTATCTGACTCTTTCATGCAAAGAGTTTCAAAATCTCTCCTTGGCAATTGAAGTTTTGTTGTCTTCACTTTCTCCATACCTTGATAGGCTACTTTAAGAGTTTCCCATGCTTCCTTGGATCTCTTAGTTGCTGCTATCATTGGAAAAACACTCTCATTTACTGCTTGATACAAATAGTAGAGGGCTTTAGCATCTTTCTTCCTATTGCTCTTCAATAGGTCATTCTCAGCTTGAGTTAAGGCATTAAAAGCCTGCTCATCAGCTGGTTCAACAAAACCAACTTCTACAAATTCCCATAAGTCTTGTGAGACAAATAGGGATCTCATGATAATGGCCCAATAATCATAGTTCTTTCCATTAAACTGTGCAAGCTGAGTATTCCCAATACTCATTCCTGTACTTGGTCCAACCATTGCTTTTAACCTGAACTCTAAACTTAAACAAACTGTCTTTCCTTCTTGAAAGAAGAAGCTCTTTTAAACAATAAACAACGGCTCTGTTATCTTTGAGAAATACCTGAACTTTTGACGTATGTTGAGCTTTCACTCTGCTGGAGAAAAAACTGCAACAAGTCTTCTTTTTCTTTAGCATCTTTGAAACCTTCAAAGAGTCTAAAATAGCTCCGATGCCATGTTGGAATATTGAAAAATTCTAGTAAAATAAAAGTAGAGAGAGTAAACTCCTCTCCTCTAAACACAGAGAAATTAAAATTCTTGACAGAAGACAGAGTTTCCCAGACTGTAAAAAAAAACTTCTATTATTTTCAAAAACTGTTACAAAATATTCCTCTAACACAGAGGGATAACATAAATAGTGACTGCTACAGATGCAATTCACCAAAACTTTCAATGTTTCTCAAACAACACACTCTGTCACTGTGGAAATTACACTGCAGTATTTTCTTCCACATTGCTGTGCAAACAAACCAAAATTAACATAATACTATGCTACAGGCTCGTGGGCCTTTTCTTTTATATGTGTCGCGCACATTAAAAAAAACATTATGAAACATGTGTAAAACTTAAACAAAGTAATAAAACCGAATTACAAAGAAAAAACTTTTCGGAACTTAAAAATAACAAATGTGTGACGTACGAGTGGGGACCACATCGCAGTCGGAAATCGGCGATCGGAGGATTGGCTTTGACAAACAAACTTGCGATTAATCGATGTGTGATGTTACGATTGCGATTGGATCGCATCGCAAACATCCGATGGAAGATGTGATTGTGATTACATAACGTATGCGATGACACATTAAACTCCGCCATATAAATGGCATCGGGTCCAGAACTTTAAACAAAACGCATGACCCCCGATCTTATGATTGTGATTGGAATCCGGACACGATACAACAATAAACTGCGCCATAAAGCAATCGGGTCCGTGCTTTAACAATGTGCGATCAGGCCTCATTTTAAAGAGGTTCTGATTACGATTCAAAAGCCGGATGCGATGGAATAAATAAACTCTGGCCTATACCTGGATCGGATCCGCCATTTCAAATCGCAATCGAGCCATATTCAAAAGTGGTCGCGATTCATGACTTGCGATTGAACCGCGCGATCATATGATATAATGCCGCGTGGTCTTGTGGACCCACGGGCCTCGGCTATGGTGGAGGGCGATTTTAACATAAACTTTGGTTGTATATTATATACAACTATTCCGCTTGCAAAACTCTGCCATATCAATAAGACACTTGAATGTTGAAACTTATATGTTGTGATTTGCGATTGCGATTGGATCGCATCGCAAATCTTCACATCAACAAGACACTGCTCATGGAATTTGCGATTCCGATTTGCGATTAAGTGGTAGGGACCACTTGTCCTGCCTCTTTAGAAAATTAAAGAACTTTGGCTGTACTAAACTGTTTTTCTCCATTTTCGTTGTTGAGGGCTTTAAACGCCCGAAATGACTATTTTAATAATTTCTTCTCCTCCGTAGTTCAGAACTACGGGAAAATCTTCGTTTCAATGTAAAACGGCTCTGCCCATCACCATAATCAATTATCCTCTGCAATTTGTGGCTCCAGCCCATGACAATTATTTTCATTTCTACGATTCTTCCATCCTTCTTTAACTGTGTGTTGCTGTACATGTAAACTCTGTTGCGTTGCCTCTGTACTCTTTTCTTCTGCTCAAAGGCTAGCAGGGACTTTAATATTTCAACAATCACAACTTTTTCTCATCGCCCTTCTCACAAATCATATTCTGACACGTGTTTAAACTTTTTTAAAGTGTTTTAAAAGTCGAGAATCATATTCTGACATGCGTTCAAACTGTTTTAAGGTGTTTTACCACAACGTCAGGATTCGAACCTGAGACATCCTTTCCCTTTGTTGCCAGGGTTTCTTGCTTTTTTTCTGTTTTTAGGGTTATTCTTTTATGTTACCAGTTTTCTTGTTTGTGCATGGATGCAAGCTAATGGAGCACATAGAGGTCGCACGATCGAGTTCCTTGAGCCTAACGTCTTCTTATTATTCGAGCCTGGCACCTTGCTAATAGCCCAGTCCTGTGTCTTCGTCTTTCGTGAGCCCGTCTTCGTAATCGTTCGAGCACAATGGAGTAGGGGAGACGAACTCTTTGATCCCATGGCTCAAGAACCTCTCGTCTGCATCTTCTTCAAGCAGACTGATTCACGGCGGGGGCTCAATCAACGTGCTGGATTCAGCATCTGCGTTGCAAAAATATTGCAGCAAAGAAACAATCAAGGGAACACCAAGGGTTTCGATCCGGGCGGCTACTTCAGTTGCATTCTATACGATATCGAACAAAAACCTAGTGGAAATGCTCAAAGACTAGATTTAGTGTGCACTTGAATCGGACCCTCCCACCGAGGTAAAGTAAAAGAAAAGCCCGTAAGAGATTATTATATTGCTCTAAAGAGTTTCATATGGTCATGATTTCTTTGTATTGAATGTATTTAGAAGATCCTAAACCCCCGAGCACCATCCCCTCGGAGATCGAAGGTATGCTGGGCAATCAAGGACAACGAGACACTAACACCGACACAAATGCATCTGCCAGCCTCTACGCCTCTACTACATCTAGAAAGGGAAAATATGCACTGGGGAGGAAAAAAAATGCTAATTTTTCTGAAGGAGCCGCAGGAGTAGTAGCAGAAGTGTCTCATGCTCACCTTTCTCCTTAGCAGATTGAAGGTAATGCAATGGTAGAAGTTGTTTTTCGTCCTCTTCCTCCACCTCAGAACAAAGGAGGTGATGTAGCAGGAGCAATTGGGGATGTGGCTTCTAGATACCTTGCTCCTCGTGAGATGGATGATGGTGCTGTGGCAGAAGTGGCTTCTGGTCACCTTCCTCCTGAGACACAAGCTGATGTAGCAGCAGTGGTGGCTGAAGCGGCTTCTGGAGACCTTTCTCTTCCTCAGACAAAAGATGATTGTAGTCTGTTTTTGAACGTGGATTGGGCAGAGGCAGAGGCAGAGGCAGCGACAAAGGTAGGGGTAGAAGCGAAAGTGAAAGCGAAGGCAAAGGCGAGGGCCTCTATCATGGCTCCAAGGTTTCCTTGAGAAAATTATGTGCCCACTTCAGTAGTGGGGTCACCTCCAGTTTAGAAGCCTGAGAAAACCAACATTAAGGAATGCAACTGGGAGCAAAGTACCCATCTCACAATAGAAATATATAGCTCCTATCTCTAACAAAAAGTCATCTCCAGCGAGTAGTAGGAGCACACCATCTATTTTGGGGCCTTCGCATATCTGTCAAATCTCGTTAGGAAACTCTGCAAAACAACAATACTAGCAAAGGCCACAACGACCAGTCTCCCTCAATCGACAGCAATTCTTTTTTATCTATAGTCTGTATGTGCATTGTGCAGCAGCAAGAGGTACAACAATCACAGTTTTCACCTCAATCTACTAATCAAGTATCAACACTCCATCAGAAACAGCAAATGCAGGGTCAAATTCCCCACAAAAATCTTTCAGTAATCCTCCTTTGCGTCAACAATAGGAACAACAACAAATACAATGAAGTTCATCAACATCATCCAATTCAAGGACATTTTTGCTTACCTCTCCAACATTAACGTTGGGTGGTAGCCCCACAAAGATTAATCTTATTAGATCTCTTGGAGTCAATTTACATGCAAAGTATAGTGCCCAACATCAGTCAGGTAGCCCACATGCAGTTCTACCTTCTCAATATAAGTAAACATTTACAAATGTATTTGCAAATCCTACAGAGCAAAAAAAAATGTAGGTGAAACTCCTATTTACTGATTACAAATATGTTGACATAGATGTTTCCAAGTGTGTGTCATATATAGGTTTTTTCTGATAGGCTATTGATTGTTTGACTATTTTTGAGCACATATGTCTTAATCAATATCAGATAAATGGAGAAATAATTTCACGGGAATCGTTGTAACTGGGAACCATCTTTCGAGAACAATACCTCTGACACTTTGCTCCTATGGTTAGTTGGAGCTTCTGTTGTAGGGAAAAAAATTGTTCAAAGGAGGGATTCCTCCAGATATTGGGAACTGCCAGAGCTTGAGGCAATTAAGACTCAGCCATAACCATTTGACTAGTGTTATCCCTGTCCAGTTTATGCGTTCGAATCTTCACATTGATTATCTAGATATGGCGGATAATAATTTGCAAGGTGAAATACCCTCAAGCATAGGGCAGAGCAATAATTTGAGCTGTATTGACCTGTCCAGGAATAGATTGAGCAGTAACATTCCTCCAGAATTGGGGCAACTCTCCAATCTCTAGCTACTCAATCTCTCTTCCAGTACAAGTAATTTATCTAAAGGTCTGATTTTGAGCTTACTTCTACATATGGTATATGTCATATTGTTCTATATCGCTCCTTAAAACGAAAGGAAAGCACAATATGGATAAATTCAAAATGTAAAACAAAAAACAAATATTCCCAAACGGAAGCAGAACAGAACAAGCCACATAAAAATACCTGGTTATGAGAAAGAGACTTTGTTAATCTGTAAACTGAAAGCTTTGGAATTTGTACGGGAGAGGTGAGCTACAAGTTTCAAATTTCAATTAACATTGGTAATTGAAATGGATATTTGTAATTTTTGATTCAAAAATGAATCAAAAGAATCTGTATTTAAAAGACACAACTCCATTTCCTCTTTCCTCTTCTCATGGAAACCTTAGAAACTGAATTTAAATTTTACAATTTGCCAAGTTAGCCGTACGTATTCTTATTCAGAGGTAGTGAAGTAGTTAGAAACAAAATAATGATGTTACAAAACAAAATTTGAAACCGCATGGATATATATATATATATATATATATATATATATGATCGAAAAAGACTGCAAGATATCAAGTTATGCACATACTTTTTTGTTCATCCTAAAGCTTATAAGCTGTACAAAATGCCAAAGAATCATCTGGCTAGAGAATATTGAACTCCCGAATTTCTCTGGAGTAGATGAAGAACAAAAGAAGAAATTCTCTGGAGTTTTCGAAGAACAAAAGGATAAATAGATGCCGGGAAGACGCTCAATTCTTTAAAGCTTCTGATATGATGCAAAAAATAAAATAAAATTGCTTTCCCTTGTTTTAGGGCAAATAGAGAGCGAAACAGAAGAAGTATTAAAAGGATAAATACACAACCAAAGGCGGGATCAGAAAATTCAAAAACATTTGAACATAAATTTGCCAATAAATTGCAAAATTTTCAGTTCTGGAAAACTTACAAGTACAGTGCAAATCATCCCACAAAATGCCCCTAAATTCTGCTCAAATCAGAAGTAGTGAAGTGATACCCTCGATATCCTGAAATAATCTCATGCGAATCAACGTAACTGGGAACCGTCTTTCCGGAACAATACTTCCGACACTTTTCTCTTCTGGTTAGTCGGGTATGTTCTACAATTTTTGTTTGTTTGTTTAAGAGCTAGTATTTTTTGGATATAAAGAAATCTGTTAACTATCCATAACTCAAATTTTTATTCACAAAAAAGTTTTGAAGTATGTTCTATAATTTTTTTTTTTCTTAAGAGGTAGTATTTTTGGGCTTTTTGGATATAAGGAGATCTGATAACTACCCAAAACATAAATAGCACAGATATAATTACAAGTGGTCTGGTTTTCCTTGAATAATAGAAATGACTTAATATGCATTTATAAATAGTAGCAAGTGATGACTATCCCAATATGAATCTGGTTTTTTTACCATTAAATTATTATAGATTTTGCCATTTTTTTAATTATCACTATTAAATAGATTAATTGATTTTATTTCCCAATAATTGAAAGTAAGAATAGTCAAATAATATCCTTTAAATATTAAATTATTATTATTTTTAAATATTAAATTATTATTTTCTTATATATGAATGGAGTAAAAGCTTTAAAATGTTTGTATTTATTAAGCGTGTAAAAAAAAAATATTTAAAATTAGTTTCAATTTCTATAGATATTCAATCCTTCACTTTAGTTAATATAATTTATCAATAATAAATATAATAAATGATCAAATTTATTTGATAGTTAATACTTTTACACCATTTTTATTTTGTGGTACAAGAAAAATATATTTACACAGCATATTTATAAAATTATAAGCAATACCTACCAAATTTTACCATGTCTACTCCTTATGGAATGACACAACTCCACTGATAGTGTTTAAATACAACAATTAACTTTTTATTTCAATAAGTAGATGTGCAGCTTAGATGGATCATCTTGCTCCAACCGAATGGGAGATTCTATTGTTCTGGAGATCTGTTGATCAATTTTTTTAATATAAAAACACGTGACGCACCTAGAAAAGATGGTAGCGAATGACCTTTCTTATACTAACAGATGCCTAAAAGACTCTTGAACAAAACACTTTTAACTCAATACCATATATACTGAGACCAATATATAAATACCATATTAGGTTGCATGAGGAGATCATATGATGCACTTGGTTCAACTCTTTAATTAGGGTTTCCTCTTGAGAGCTCTCAAGAATAGCGTTTACAAATTAATAAACCAAAACTCGGGGTCCCTATTGTCTAAGCCCGGGTGCAGCCCATCCGAAAAATTCACTCCACGGAGAGTCGCTACTCTCCCTCATTCTCCAGCGAAAGCCTTCTCTACAGCACAACCAACTCGCTCGAGAAATTGAGGTGTTAACTAGCAGAAATTTGCTTGATAAATAAAGGTGTTAACCTTTGATTGACAAATTGTCTTTACAAAATGAAAAAGTATACTTTAATTTCCATGGAATTTCACATAGAGTAGCCAAATTTGGCAAGACATGCTTCTGAGCTCAATAGCCAAATTTGAGAGATGCTTCTGAGCCTATTGTTATATTCAAATGAGCATCTCTTTCTAAAGTTTTTTTTTCCCAAATTTATTTTTTTTCTCATTATTGGCAAGGAGCTCCATGATTTTTTTTATTTGATCCAATGTATGAGGGAGTACATGAATCCATTTTGTATGCTTCTTGAGTGCAAAGGGTTTCCTTTCCTTCATTTTCTCTCTTCATATTTGTCATTTGTTGATTCTTATCCCACCTTGGTACTTTCTTCACTTCTGAAATGTCATATGGTAAAGCATATGATGAGAAGGGAGCACGAAGAGAAAGGATACCATCATTACTATCCCATTATTTTGAGATAATTGTGTTAGTGTTACTTTATGCTAGTGTAACTTTCTTTTTAAATTTAACTTCCTATTGGATTCTTTCAAAAATATATACAAACCAAAATTTCCATATATTTCACTTAATTACTGTTTTCTGACATTCTCTATTTCCCAGTTACTTTACATCTCCCGATGCGAATGCTAGTTTTAGATGAGAAGGGAGCACGAAGAGAAAGGATACCATCATTACTATCCCATTATTTTGAGATAATTGTGTTAGTGTTACTTTATGCTAGTGTAACTTTCTTTTTAAATTTAACTTCCTATTGGATTCTTTCAAAAATATATACAAACCAAAATTTCCATATATTTCACTTAATTACTGTTTTCTGACATTCTCTATTTCCCAGTTACTTTACATCTCCCGATGCGAATGC
Organism: Pinus albicaulis; assembly: GCA_034641835.2. Lineage (NCBI taxonomy): Eukaryota > Viridiplantae > Streptophyta > Pinopsida > Pinales > Pinaceae > Pinus > Pinus albicaulis. Next base: position 1,162,773,442 of record CM076583.1, on the reverse strand, counting down.
TAGTTTTAGGTGGCAGAAGTAACGGACAAAAAGTGTGTGGAGTGATTAATATCTGATATTAGGAATATGTTTAGAGGTATGGGCGATGGGGAAACGAGTCCCTCTGCTTATGACACTACTTGGGTAGCCAAGATTCCGACAGTTGATGATTCTGACCACCCTCACTTTCCTCAAACACTCCAATGGATTCTTCACAATCAGTTGGAAGATGGCTCTTGGGGCAAAGAGAAGCATTTCTTAACATATGACAGACTAATCGCTACTCTTGTGTGCGTTATTACTCTCACCCTATGGCGGACTGGCCACCCACAAGTGCACAAAGGTTTGCAAGCTTTATTTTATTTAACGATAAAACTGTGGCAGACTATGTTTCATATTAATTTCACATATATAATAATATATAATTTGATATTATTAAATAATGAAATGAATAAATTTGTACCGTTGTTTTTGGTTTATTTATATTTTATAATAATTAATATATTAATCCTGAATTTATGTTTGTTTAATTTTAATTGGGTTAATTTCAATATTTATCATGATTTTATTTTTTTTTTTTAATTATTACCATCATCATCATCATTTTTTTTTACTTTATTAATTTTTGTTTTATTTTAATTATTTTTATATTGATTTTGATTAGGTTTATTAATTTTTATTTTCTTAAAGTTCATTTTCATTAAGTTTTGGTTTTAGTTTTGATATTAATAGTTGCATATTTGCATTATTTATATTGAATGATCTAGATGAGAAATATAATTATTACTAAATGAAGCGAAACTTTTTTATTAGTTTTCCAAATAAAATAGATACAAATCACAAATATATATATATATATATATATATATATATATATATATATATATATATATATATATATATCACTTTCAATAATATTATAATATATATTTTTTAATAATACATTTTTTCTTCCAATTTATTTTTTTATTAATAGTGAATGAATTCTTTGTATGAAATACATTTCCATCTTCATAAATTAAACAAATTTTTTAGTACCTTTGCAATTATATTGATACTTGATGTGATAAGAGCGGAATATGTATGTAAAATACAATTCGTCCCTCACATTAACAAACAACTCTATCAATTTTTTTTAAAATCACTTCTGCAACTATGACATAGAAAAATGAGTTTTTTCTCCAATGTTCTCCTACAAAGTTTTGATATTTATATATAAATTAAATTTATAAAGTAAATAAAATCAAGTAATTTTGTTATAGAATATGTTTTCTTCAAATTCTTTATTCTGAAAGCCATATAAAAATATATAAAAATATTTTTTAAACCCTAAATAAATTGAATTATAGAATGGTTAAAGTAATTAAAATGAAATTCCAAAAGCTATCCATATTTCCATTCATATTTATAATTTTAAATAAATCATAAATATCATGTGTCATGTATTGAATTCTTAAAGACCCACGTTGGAATGATGGAGGACGAAGCCGACAATGACCGGCCAAGTGGACTTGAAATTTTGTTTCCTGCAATGCTAAATGAAGCTAAAACCCTATGCTTGGATTTGACAAATGATTCAGAAGCGGGAGGCTAAGCTTAAAAGGTTGCTTAATTAAACTAATCTGATCACGATGCTCTTTTGTATATATATTTGCCTTGATAAATTTCCATTTCTCAATGTTATTGTTTACCTGACCTCTCTGTCATGGTGGTGTTTGAATCAGGATTTATACTTGTGTTCTCTATAACTCTCCAACAATATTCATCTATCATTTGGAAGGACTGCAAGATATAGTAGACTCGCACAAAATCATCAAACTTCAATCCAAGGATGGATCATTCCTCGGCTCGCCAGCATCTACGGCTGCTGCCTTCAAGCGTACAAGGAACACCAAGTGCTTGGAATTCTTGAACTTCGTTTTAATGAAATTCGGAAACCATGGTATGAACATGATTTTACGATCAAGGCATTTATTTATTTTTTTTATTTTGGGAAATTTGTGGCAAACAACTGAGAAATTGAATATGACCAACTGAGAATTTGTTATTAATGTAGTGTCGTGTCACTATCCGCTTGATCTGATGGAATGTCCGTGGGCCGTTGATACTGTTGAACGGTTGTGTTGTGATTTTTGAGAATTCCAGAACAGCAATGGAGAGAGTAATACTCTCCTCTAGAACACATAGAAATTAAAAATTTACTCACAGGAGACAGATTTTCCACATGAAATCATATTTCATTAACTTTAAAAATATTACAAATTTCTTCCTCACTGGAGGGATTCACAAGATATGATCGACTGCTACAGACGCAGTGCTTCTCAAAACAAATCTCTGTCTCTAAACAAAAACGCTCTATTTCACATAACGCATGGTTGTGCAAAACAACTCTGTTATGTGTAAAAACAAAAACAAATTACATTACAGGCTCTCGGGCCTTTACAATATTTATATGCTGCACATATAATAAAATTAAAACAAAATCTATAACTGCATCGGGTCGCAACTTAACACATAACTCGCGACCCTTTCAAAATCCCGATCTCCGATTGTTAACCGGACGCGGTGACAGATTTGATTTCGCTGCATATGTCCATCGGGTCCGGGTTATAACAAATAAAATGGTCCATCGGAAAAGTTCCGATTGCGATTGGCAAGGTGGATGCGATGAGCAAATAAACTACGCCATATAAAATGGCATCGAGTCTGGTTGTAAAACAAAACACAGTGACCAACCGAACTTCTGATTGTGATTATAAAACGGATGCGATGGATCAATTAAATTCTCCATATAACATGGTCAGGTCAACCATTGGTTAGTGCAATCAGGCCAAAAAAAAACCGCAGCCCCGATTGTGAACTTGCGATTATATAATAACATGTTGCGTGGTCTATGGGACGAGCAGGCCTCAGATTTGGTGGAGGGCGATTGTAATATGATTGTGATTGCGATTGTGATTGCATCACAATGTTTCAACATTGAAAAATACATTGCGGTGGTATCAAATGAAACTGTCGATTGCGATGATCGCATCGGCCCTCCAACATCAACAAGACACTTGAGGAAGACTTCCAATTACCTCCTAAGTCATTAACTCCGTCGATTATATTGGTAAGGCTTTAAAGCCTGATTCAACTTGTAATTAAAGCTCTGCGCTGCTGGTGAGACTTTGAGTCTGAGCATTAAAATCTGCTCTTAAGAAATCGGCTACCACCTTAGATTGAATATCAAGGGCGTCGATTCTTATTTTCTCTGTACTGCACATGTGCGGGCTTTCCAATCCTTTTGCAATTGCATTTAGGTAAGCGGAAACTGCCTTTGCTAAGGCTTCAATGTGCCGCAATTCTTTCACTTCTGTACTTACTGCTGATTGACTTCAGTAGTTGGAATTAATTTCCAACACTCCCCCTTAATTCCAACTGCTGGGTTTTTCTGCATACCCAAGCATTTCCTGAAATGTTCAAATCTTTTATGTGAAATTGGCTTTGTGAGGATATCTGTAAATTGATTCTCTGTTCTGCAATGTTGCAAAACTATTTCACCATTGTTAACCAATTCACGTATGAATTGAAACTTGGTGTCAATGTGCCTTGTCCTTTTATGAAAAACTGAATTTTTTGACAATGCAATAGTTGAGCTATTGTCACAATAAACCACTGTCCCTTTTACCTATTCTTGGCATAAACTTCTCAACATTTTTCTCATACAAACGCCTTGACACACTACTATGGTAGCTGCCACATATTCTGCCTCTGCTGTAGACAAAACTACAATGGCCTGTTTCTTGGAAGCCCATGAAATGGCTCCTGAACCCATGCGAAAAACATAACCAGAAGTGCTCTTCCGATCATCTACACTTCCAGCCCAATCACCGTTAGTGTATCTAACTAAATTTGAATATTATGAAGCAGTATATAAAATACAAAACCTTTTAGTACCTTTAACATACCTCAGAATTCTTTTTCCTGCCTCCCAATGTGCTTCCTTTGGCTTTTCCATGAATCTGGAAATAAAACTAACAGCATGCATTATGTCCGGCCTAGTTGCAGTCAAATACATGAGGCTGCCAACTATGCTCTTGTACAAGCTAGGATCAAAATCCTTGTTGTTGTTCTCTCTGCTGAGTTTTAATCCCATCACTGTGGGAGTGATCGCTGCTTTTCTCTCCTCCATATTAAATATTTCAAGAACTTCATTAACATATTATTCCTATGAGATAAAAATCCCATTTTCATCTTGTTCTACTTCTATTCCTAAGAAGTATTTTAGAAAACCCATGTCAGTCATTTCAAATTCTTCTTTCATGATTGTTTTAAATTTTCAATAAGGTAATCATCATTACCTGTGAAAATAACATCATCCACATATAAAACTACAATCAATATTTTTCCATCCTTTTCTTTGATGTAGAGTGTGGGTTCTCCCTCACATTTTTCAAAACCATTTTCCAGTAGATAGGAATCTATCCTACTGTACCATGCTCTTGGCACTTTCTTCAGCCCATAAAGAGCTTTCTTCAACTTGCACACTTTGTGCTCTTGGCCTTTCTTTTCATAGTCGAGAGGTTGTTCAATGTAAACCTCTTCTATTAACACTCCATTTATGAATGTTGACTTCACATCCATTTGGTAAAATTTCCACTTTTTTTGTGATACTATGGATAGCACTGCTCTCACGGTTTCCATTCTAGCAACCAGTGTGAAAGTTTCCTCATAATCTATCCCATGCTTCTGCTTATAACCTTTGACAACAAGTCTTGCCTTGTGTCTCTCTATTTTTCCTTCAGCATTAATATTGGTCTTATAGACCCATTTAACTCCAATGACATCTTTACCTTTTGGGAGTTAAACTGGATCCCAAGTCTTGTTTATTTCTATGACATTTATCTTGTCATCCATAGTTTCTATCCATTTCTTATCCTTGATAGCTTCTTCGAAATGAACAGGATCATCAACATGACAATATAAAGCAAACAAAGAATTGATACTTTCATTTTCTATATCTTGTTCATATATGTCTTTCAAATTTCTAAACTTCTTACCTCTTTCATTAGATGTACAAGTGCTTGAAGAAGCACTTGAATTTCCTCCTTGTGGTGTGCTTGGAGAAGCACTTTCATTTCTCCTCAAGGGTGTGCATTGCTGCTCTTGTGTTGGTGCTGCTGTTTGGGGATGTATTTCAGCCAACTCATCATTATTTTCATCATGAGAAAAACAATGTCTAACATTCAGTGTTTTCTCTATGCTTCCATCCCAAACTTCCTCTTCAATAAACTAAGCATCTTTGTTCACAATAAACTTCTTGGTGGATGGGTTATATAACCTGTAAGCCTTGGATTCCTCACTGTATCCAATGAAAATACATTTCCCCCCCTTGTTGTCCAACTTATTCCTTAGCTGATCTGGAATGTGTGCATAAGCCACACATCCAAAAACCTTCATGTGTGTGACACCTTGCTTTGTGCCACTCCACGCCTCTTCCAGCACTTTGTTCATAATTTCTTTTGTAGGGCACCTATTCAAAATGTACGCTGCAAAATGTACAGCTTCATCCCAATAATCATTAGGAAAATGCTTTTCCTTTAACATACTCCTTGCCATGTCCATTATGGTTCTATTCTTCCTTTCGGCTAATCCATTTTACTGCAGAGTATATCTAGTTGTAAACTGCTTATTAATACCATTTTCTCTACAAAAACATAGAAAATATTTAGAGATATACTCACCTCCTCTATCAGTCCTTAGGACTTTGATATGCAACTCACTTTGGTTCTTAACAAGTGCTTTGAAATTGCGAAATTTTTGAAACACTTCACTTTTTTTTTTCAAAAATTAAACCCAAGTTTTTCTTTTAAAATCATTTATGAATGTTAAGATGTAGTGGTTTCTTGCAAGTGATGGAGTTTGCATCGGTCCACATAAATATGAGTGGACAATATCTAAGGGTGCTTTTTCCCTTATTCTTTTCCTGGAAGGAAAACTTTCTCTGTGTTGTTTCCCCAAGATACAACCTTCACAAAGGCTGTCCAGTTTCTCTATCAATGGTAGACCTCTTACCATTCCTTTTATGTTGAACAGATTAAGACCTCCAAAGTTGAGATGTCCAAATCTCAAGTGCCACAACCAATTATCGTCTTTTGGTTCGCTTTGGAAAGTCTCTTGTGCCACTGCTGCTTTCTCTTCACCATTCTTCAAATCTGCTCTCATTCTGAGAGGGAACATCCTGTTCCTTGTCATCTTCACTTCAACAATACATTGTTTTCTGGGTGGTTTATCCATGATGGTACAAACATCATCCTCAAAAAAAACATTATACCCCTTATGGACAAGTTGTCCAATACTTAAGAGGTTAAACTTCATTCTTGGAACATAATAAACATCTTCTATGGATTTCTTTTCACCTTTCCTTGTTAAAACATTTACAATCTCTTTTCCCATAATAGAAACTTTGCTATCAGTTCCTAGTGTGACTTGTGACTTCACACTCTCATCTAACATAGAAAACATTACTATGTTTCCTGCCATATGGTTACTACAACCAGAGTCTAGAAACCATAAATCTTCATTCTTTCCTTCAGCCATATTACAAGCTAAAAATAAATTATCTTGGCTGATATTTTCTCTAGTGAAATTTGTACTAGTTCTACTTCCCATATCATGCTGCTTCTTTCTACATTCATTAGCATAATGACCATATTTTTTACAATATTGACATTGGACATTGGACTTATCATACCTCTGTACTTGAGCATTCTGCTGACCACTCTGCTAGCCACTACCTTGGCCGTGGCTGTGATTTTTACTGTTGCACCTTCCATGTGAATCTGAATGGCTGTTCCTTCCACCTCTGTTGTGGCTTCTACCTCTTCCTCTTTTGTTTCCTCTGCCTTGCCCGCTTCCTCTTCCGAACGACATCTGGGTCTTAAAGGCATGCTCAAGAGATGAGTTTTCACTCCTACCCAATCTCTGTTCATGGGTCATCAGTGATGCATGTAGCTCATCCACTGAAAACTTTGTGAGATCCTTAGTCTCCTCTATGGTTGTGACAATCACATCGAATCTTGAGGGTAGACTCCTCAAGAGTTTTTCAACAATCCTCTTGTCTTCAAGAGTCTCTCCATGAGATATTATTTGTGTGACCATTCCAATCATATGAGTGAATAATAATTCAATAGTATCTGACTCTTTCATACAGAGAGTCTCAAAGTATCTCCTCAGCAACTAAATTTTTTCTGTATTCACTTTTTCCATTCCTTGATAGGCTCTCTTAAGAGTTTCCCATACTTCTCTGGATCTCTTGGCTGTTGCTATCCTCAGAAACGCACTTTCATGCACTGCTTGATACAATAAGAAGAGAGCTTATGAGTCTTTCTTCTTATTTATCTTGAGCATCTCTCTTTCTCCCTGAGTTAAATCATCTAACTCTTCTTCATTTGCTGGCTCTTCAAAGCCATCCTAAAGAAATTCCCATAAGTCTTGGGAGACAAATAATGCTCTCATAGTTATTAACCAGTAGTCATAATTTTTCGCATTAAACAGTGGGAGGTGGATATTTCCCATACCCATACCAGTGATGGCTCCATCCATTCTACACTCTTAACTATGATTCAAAAACACTTGACTATGTATATTTAAAATAACTGACTGTTCTGCAACAGTAACACAATAAAATGTATAGAGAAATACCTTGAATTATTTTTGGCTGAGTCTTCACTCTGCTGGAGAAGCTGTTGCAGCAAAGAACTCCTTTCCTTCAGCTTCTTTGATCTTCAAAAAGCCTAGACTAGCTCTGATACCATGTTGGGATTTCTGAGAATTCTAGAACAACAATGGAGAGAGTAATACTCTCCTCTATAACACAGAGAAATTAAAAATTTACTCATAGGAGACAGAGTTTCCACATGAAATCCTATTTCATTAACTTTAAAATTATTACAAAATTCTTCCTCACTGGAGAGATTCACAAGATATGATCGACTGCTACAGACGCAATGCTTCTCAAAACAAATCCCTGTCTCTAAACAAAAACGCTCTTTTTCACATAACGCATTACTGTGCAAAACAACTCTGTTCTGTGTAAAAACAAAAACAAACTACATTACAAGCTCTCGGGCCTTTACAATATTTATATGCCGCGCATATAATAAAATTAAAACAAAATCTGTAACTACATCGGGTCCACAACTTAACACATAACTCGCGACCCTTTTAAAATCCCAATCTCTGATTGTTAACTGGAGGCTATGACGGATTTAATTCTGCTGCATAAGTCCATTGGGTTCAAGTTATAACAAATAAAATGGTCCATCGGAAAAGTTCCGATTGCGATTGGCAAGGCGGACGCGATTAGAAAATAAACTACACCATATAAAATGACATCGGGTCCAGTTGTAAAATAAAACACAGCGACCAAATGAACTTCTAATTGCGATTATAAAACGGATGTGATGGATCAATTAACTCTACCATATAACATGGTCGGGTCCGCCATTGGTTAGTGCAAGCGGGCCAAACAAAAACCGCGGCCCCGATGATGACTTGCGATTGCGATTGTGATCGCATCGCAATGTTTCAACACTGCAAAATACATTGCGGTGGTATCAAATGAAACTGCCGATTGCGATGATTGCATCAGCTCTCCAACATCAACAAGACACTTGAGTAAGACTTGTGATTACTGCCTAAGTCATTAACTCCGCCGATTATATTGGTAAGGCTTTAAAGCCTGATTCAACCTGTAATCAAAGCTCTGCGCTGCTGGCGAGACTTTGAGTTTGAGCATTAAACTCTGCTCTTAAGAAATCAACTACCACCTTATATTGAATATCAAGGAGGTCGATTCTTATCTGCTCTGTACTGCACCTGTGCGGGCTTTCCAATCCTTTTGCAATTGCATTTAAGTAAGCGGCAACCGCCTTTGCTAAGGCTTCAATGTGTTGCAGTTCTTTCACTTCTGCAATTACTGTTGATTGACTTCAATAGTTGGAATTAATTTCCAACAGACTGGGGATTGATCGCCATTTCAAAAAGGAGATCAAAGACACTTTGGATTATGTTTACAGGTATCATATCGTCTTTAAGGACTTTCTAAACGATTCAGGCCGTCCCCATTAATTATCTCATTAGTGGCGGAAGTTTCTTATCTTCGCAACTATGTAGCCATTGGGACGAAAGAGGCATTGGATGGGGGAGAGAGAATCGTGTCGCTGATATTGATGTTACAGCGATGGGCTTTCGAATCTTGAGACTACATGGATACCATGTATCTTCAGGTGGGTTAAAAAGTCAATTAAATGTCTAAATTAAATATTAAATTTGTGAGTTTAAGTAGAGTGTGGATTCAGGAATATTTTAAAATTTGTTTAAGTAATTTATCGATTTTATGATTATTTTGAAATTCATAATAAAAAAGCTAATCAATTATATGATGATACCATATCCATTTGATTCTAGAATATTCTGAACGATGACCATGTATTCCTACATAGATAAAATGTATCCTCGGATAAACCAAACCAATGTGTTTGATATATTCAATAATTAATAACTGGCAATTGTGCTAATAATACAGGCAAGTCCTTGAAATTTTTGAGGCTGATGAACTCTGCATTAATCAACTTTCGTTGCAGATGTGTTGAAAGCTTTTACAGACGAGAATGGGGAGTTCTTTCGCTTCTCGGGTCAAACGGAGAGAGGAATAAGAGACATGTTAAACATCAATCGTTGCTCACACGTTGCAATGCTGGGAGAAATGACCATGGAAGAGGCAAAAATCTGTACTGAAAGGTATATGTGGAACGTTGTAGAATGATGCAGGAGCATCCGACTAGGGAGGCAAACAGACAACAGGTTTTCATGTTTTTTCGGTGATGTGTTATTTTACAGGTCTTTGTACCTGTCCATGTTTAATTTGTCTTTTCTTTATTAGAGGATTAGCTGTCAGTAGGAGTTGTTTTAGTTAACTGACTTTTATTTTAATTGTAATTAAGAAACTGTAGTGGGTTACTAGGTTTTTTTAAAATTCGTTAGTAATAAAGTAAAAATAGTAAAAAGGTAGATAATGTAACTGTGTAACCAACAGTGGGCAGTTACCAGCTAGTAACGAACTTGCCTGTCTCTGGAATACAAAAGAACAGAAAGGTCACAAGACAGAGGTTCTGCAAACTGTCAAAGAAGAGAAGGAATAGACAAACAGTACCATTTTTAAAGAAGACCACCCGTGTTGTTAATTCTTCTGAGTTATAGAAATTTGTTTATTTAAAACATGAAATTATGTTGATAATCTGTTGATTCAGACATGCAATGACAGGAAATCATGATATTGAGTGAATATTTATAACATTATAGGTAGGCCATCAAGTACCATAGTTGTTTCCTTACAAAACAGGTGTTCCAAATCGACAGTGAAACAGTCAAGCGTTTCATGAGGTGGAAACGTGGAAACAGAGAGAGAACAAGACATACAAGACATGATGGAAGTTTAAATCACAGGTAAACCATTCTTGTAACGATATTTTTCTGTGCAAGCTAAAAACAAAAAACGATTGAAATTCTGTTGAATACATAGAACACCCATAATTACAGTCCAACTATTTTAAAAGTTGTTTTGAATGTATTACAAAATTCCAAATCCATTCGAATTAGACAAAACCTACAGCTAGGGTTTTAAAATTTGGAACCCTTCCGAAGATAGAAGGTCGACTACCTTACAGTCCATTAAATTACAGTGGAATACTTTTCCAAACCCTGAAAAGAAAACTGAACAGAGAACAACATAGCAACCCTAGGTTGCTCCCGGAAGGAAAAAAACCCTAAGACTTAGCGGAGGAAAACAAAAAAGCTTGTGTAACCTTAGCAAGATATAGCAGAAGTTAAAAGTAGAATATGGATTGATTCTACCCATGAAGAGTGCGTCGTGAAAGCCATCCAGGCCATTGGACTGTTGAGAGCCACAACTCACTTGCACAGAGTAACCGAAGACGGAGTCAGTTCGACTACCCACAATAGCGCATACATTCCAAAGTAAAAGCGAGGAGAGGGTTTGAATGAAAACCTTGCAAAGGAGACAGAATACACAAGACTTCGACTGAACGAACGACATTTCGCCAAATACTGGTTAGACCTGCTCACGAGGAGCCGAGCAGTCAGAGTATGAAAGAAATGAGACAGTGAATGAATCAGGGAGAGAAAACTTACCAGTTGCGTGTCGGACGGAGTCGAAAAGAACCTGTGGACAGTACATTCAGAAGAAAAACACCTGTGCATCAAAAAAAGACGAGATTACCATTGTGAAATATAAAACACAGAGGAAAAACCCAAATATTGAGAACAGGGTTTTCAGAAACAGGGAAACAAACAGTTGCAGGGGGCAATTTTAAGCCCCTTTCAAAACAACGAAATAGCTGAGTGGAGTTTGCAACGGAAACCAGCCACCATCGCCAAACAATTGCACAGACAATCGAGACTTCGGCACGAAGTTACCAGAAAGACCAGACCTCAAGCAGAGGCATAACACCAAACAGAATGACCGCCAAATGAACTGGCAACAAAACCTAAGACGAGAAAAACGAAGGCACTATCACCGAGCTGGAGCATCACCTAAGGAGTGAATGCTGATCTGACGGCAGTGTAACCAAATCATACGGAGACCGAGAATCGAGGTTTAAACATTCGTGTTATTTATCCATAGCAAATTATGTATCAACTTGTGGTTTTAATGTAATGCCACGTAATAACACGTTGCCATTTGTATAAACAACCTTTATATGATATAACAGTGACACGTATGAATGCGTTGACAATTGTTTAAACACAGTTGACAGATTATAACAGTGAATTTGGGGTGTGGACTGGCGCCTACCCATCAAGTGGTATCGGAGCAAAGTTTGAAGTCACAAGAAGATGGAAGTTGGTCGGAGAGGAAGAGGAAGAGGAAGAGCAGTCTAAAGAGTGGCAGAAGAGGGACTGCGAGAAGAGATTCGAATTTTGAATCAAAGATTGGCAGCAATAGAAGCTGGGGGAAGGAGAGATCCAACGGATGACAGTGATGAAGATATTGCAGAACCAGAAGATGAGTTCGAAGGGGTGACACCTGAACTCATATTGTTAAAATAAGTTTTGTTAACCAGTCATAAGCCAAAACATGAGCTTTCCACTTATGATGGAAGTCTATCAGGAGATGTGTTATTAGATTGGCTGAGTGAAGTAAACAAATATTTTGAGTTTGAAGAAACTAGTGAGGAAAAACAGGTGAAGTTCACTGCCACCAAGTTGAAAGGACATGCGTCCTTGTGGTGGGACAACGTTCAGGCAGAAAGAAAAAGGCTACATAAACAACCTATAAGGAAGTGGACCAGAATGGAGGCAAAACTGAAGGAGAAGTTTCTGCCTAAAGATTATCAAATTATGTTGTACATGCAAGTACAGAGCTTGAGACAAAGGGGAATGACGGTTAAGGAATATACCAAAGAATTTTATAAGCTAAATTTGAGGGCAGGGTATGTGGAAGATACCTCATAAAAGATAGAAAGATTCGTGAATGGGTTGAGAGGGGAGATACTGGATGAAATCGGTATTCTCTCACCCAGAACTTTAGATGAATCATACCAGTTTGCTCTGAAGGCAGAGGAGAAAATAAATAGGAAGAAAAATTCCAGAAGAGGAGGTGGATCTGGAAGAGGAAAGGGGAAGGCCTTTGGTAGAGGCAGAGGTACAGGTTCCAATGAGGAAGGCAGCAGTTCCAAATCTGCAGGAACAGCAGAAAGGACAACAACACTAGAGGAGGACGACCAGCCCAGCGAGGGAGAGGAAATGGTTGGGGCAGAGGAACTGTCCAGTGCTACATGTGCCACAAGTGGGGGCACAAATCGTATGAATGTCCTAAAGGTGAACCAGCAGGTGGGAGAGGAGCTTATGTTGCCCAGCCTGAGGAAACGGAAGCACCGCCTCAAGAAGTGGAAAATGCACCAGAGACAGGGGAAGCCTTAGTACTGAAAAAGGTACTGATAAAACCAGCAAAGGAGATTATGGACCCAGATCAAAGGAAGGCTTTGTTTCAGACAGTTTGTAAATCATAGGGAAAGTGCTGCAAGCTAATCATTGACAGCGGAAGTACTAATAATTTGGTGGCCACGGAAATGGTGGAGAAATTGGGATTGAAAAAGCTGAAACATCCCACTCCCTACAAAGTGTCGTGGCTGCAGAAAGGGCATCAAATGTTAGTTGATGAACAGTGCGAAGTGGAGTTCCAGATAAGCAGATATAAAGACAAGATTGTCTGCGATGTTATGCCAATGGATGTCTGTCATATACTATTAGGAAGGCCCTGGCAGTTTGACAGAAAAGTAGTTCATGACGGAAAAACGAACTGTTATAAGTTTGTTAAAGATGGGATCAAGCACACACTTGTACCCATCAAAGAGGAAGGTATAGCAGAAGCTAGTGGAGTAAAAGCACTGCTGATGGGTGGAAAAGAGTTTCTGAAACATATCGAAAATAATGATGTGAATTTTGCTGTTGTGAGAAGGCCAAGAACAATGGTCCTGCACACAAAGATTTCAGATTTACTTGAACAGATTCAAGACATGTTATAGGATTTTGGAGATATCATAGTGGATGATATTCCAGATGAGCTACCCCCCGAGAGAGGTATTAGCCACTGTATTGATTTTATACCAGGAGCTAGCCTGCCAAATAAGGCAGCTTATCGTATGAGCCCAAAAGATCATGAAGAAATTCAGAAACAGGTGCAGGAATTGCTTGATAAAGGACTGATCAGAGAGAGTATGAGTCCCTGTGCAGTTCCGAGAGTATTAGATCCTAAGAAAGGTGGCGAATGGCGAATGTGTATAGATTCGAGAGCTATTAACAAGATTACGATTCGGTACAGGTTTCCACTACCGAGAATGGATGACATGATGGACTGTTTGAGTGGGGCAACATATTTTTTGAAGGTTGACTTGAAGAGTGGATACCACCAGATTTGAATTCGAGAAGGGGATGAATGGAAGACAACTTTCAAGATGAATGAAGGACTGTATGAGTGGCTGGTGATGCCATTTGGATTGAGCAACACTCCCAGTACTTTCACGCACCTAACGAACGAAGTACTGAAGGAGTTTATTGGGAAATTTGTGATTTTGTATTTAGATGATATACTAATTTTCAGCAGAACGAAGGAGGAACACTTCCGACGTGTTCGAAGTGTATTGAGAAGTTTGCAGCAGAACAAGCTGCTGATAAATCTGAAAAAGTGTATTTTTTTTCAAAAATAATTAGTTTATATGGGTTTTGTGATTGCAGAAAATGAGCTGAAGATGGATCCGGAAAAGATTGCAGCGATAGTTAGCTAGCCATCCCCAAAGAATTTGTTCGAGGTTCGAAGCTTTCATGGTTTGGCAAGCTTTTACAGGAAGTTCATCAGAAATTTTAGCGGGATCTGTGCACCCATGTTGGACACAATTAAGAAGGCAAATCAGCCTTTTTGCTGGACTGAGGCAGCAGAAAACAGTTTTCAAACACTGAAGAAAAAGATCACTGAGAGGCCGATCTTGAGATTACCAGATTTCAACAAACTTTTTCAAGTTCGTTGTGATGCCAGCGGTACAGCCATTGGGGCAGTAATTAGCCAGGAGGACAGACCGGTTGCTTATTTCAGTGAGAAATTGAACGAAAGCAGGCAGAAGTATTTGTCTTATGACAAAGAATTTTATGCAGTCGTTAAAGCCTTGAAGCACTGGAGGCACTATTTGTTAGGTAATGAATTTGTGTTATTTTTTGACAATTCTGATTTACAGTATGTTATGCAACAGCACAAGTTAAATCACAAGCATGCAGAGTGGGTGGAATATCTGCAAAGCTTTACCTTTGTATTGAAGCATATCATCGGCCAATCCAACAAGGTGGCAGACGCATTAAGTAGAAGAGTTTTACTCTTGCAGGAAAGTACGGTGCAGGTGCTGGGTTTTGAGCACTTGAGGGATCTATATCAGACAGATACAGATTTTAAGGAGGCACATGAGGCATGTCAGAACCCTTTACTGCGGCATAACGCCCCGTGGTTAGACTACAATATGCAAGAAGGATTGTTATTTAGAGGAGGACAGTTGTGTATTCCCGATTGTTCAATGCGGGAGAACATTATTCGGGAGAAACATAGCGGAGGTCTAGCCGGATATTTCGGTATAGACAAGACATTATCCCAGATAGAGAATTTTTATTATTGGCCAAAGTTGCGGCGAGATGTGCAGAGGTATGTCAGCAGGTGAAAAATGTGTCAGTTGGCAAAAGGTCACAGCCAGAATGCCGAACGCTATACGTCGTTGCCCATACCGAGTAGGCCATGGAACTCAGTCAATTTGGACTTTGTCCTAGGCTTGCCTAGAACACAACGAGGATTTGATTCAGTGATGGTGGTGGTGGATAGATTCTCAAAGATGGCGCATTTTATACCCTGTCAGAAAACCAATGATGCTACTCACGTAGCCCACTTGTTTTTCACAGAAATTGTTCGACTGCATGGCTTGCCGAGGTCCATTATTTCAGACCGGGATGTGCAGTTCACAGGACACTTCTGGCGTACCCTGTGGAAAAATCTGGACACCCAGTTAAATTTCAGCTCCGCTTATCACCCACATACCGATGGGAAAACGGAGGTGGTAAATAGGAGTTTGGGGAACCTGCTACGAAGCTTAATTGGAGAAAATTCGCGGATGTGGGCTCGCGTACTTACCCAAGCGGAATTTGCGTATAACGATTCTCCAAATCGTAGTACGTGATACAGTCCTTTTTAGGTCCTGTACGACATGCATCCTCGCGGAGTGCATGAATTGTGGGATTTGGGAAAGCTTGAGAAAAGAAGCGCAGATGCAGAAGATTTCGCTCAAGCAATGAGTGATCTGCATGAGCAGGTGAAATTAAAGTTAACAGACAGTAGTCAAAGATACGAACAGCAGGAAGATTTGAAAAGGCACGAGGTTCAGTTCAATGTTGGGGATGAAGTCCTTGCTCACTTGCGCAAGGAACGGTTTCCAAAAGGGCGGTATAACAAATTAAAGTTTAAAAAAATTGGCCCCTGCAAAATTCTTCGCAAGTTTTCTGCCAATGCCTACGAAATACAGTTGCCAACCGGAATAGGCCTTTCGCCCATTTTTAATGTGGCAGATTTGTTCCCTTATATTTTCAGTCCTGGAGATGAAGAAGCAATAAGGCCAGAACGAAATAACCCAGATGAAGAGGATGTTTGGTTAAATCAGATGCCTGCAGCACAGCCCCTTGAGATCGAGGGTATCCTCGATACACAGGTAGCCAAACGAACACGCAGGAAGGACTATTTCCAGTACCTAGTCAAGTGGAAGAACCATCTTATTGAGGACAGTTCCTGGCTTGATGTAGCACAGATTCAGAAAATTGGGTATTCAGTGGATGACCTCATGGAGCGGAGCCATGACTTTTTGCTACCCCGGGAGCCTGATGCAAGAGCATCCGACTAGGGAGGCAAACAGACAGCATGTTTTCATGTTTTTTCGGTGATGTGTTATTTTACAGGTCTTTGCACCTGTCCATGTTTAATTTGTCTTTTCTTGATTAGAGGATTAGCTGTCAGTAGGAGTTTTTTTAGTTAACTGACTTTTATTTTAATTGTCATTAAGAAACTGTAGTGGGTTACTAGGTTCTTTTAAAATTCGTTAGTAATAAAGTAAAAATAGTAAAAAGGTGGATAATGTAACTGTGTAACCAACAGTGGGCAGTTACCAGCTCGTAACGAACTTGCCTGTCTCTGGAATACAAAAGAACAGAAAGGTCACAAGACAGAGGTTCTGCAAACTGTCAAAGAAGAGAAGGAATAGACAAACAATACCATTTTTAAAGCAGACCACCCGTGTTGTTAATTCTTCTGAGTTATAGAAATTTGTTTATTTAAAACATGCAATTATGTTGATAATATGCTGATTCAGACATGCAATGACAAGCAATCATGATATTGAGTGAATAGCTGTAACATTTCAGGCAGGCCATCAAGTACCATAGTTGTTTCCTTACAAAAAAGGTGTTCCAAATCGACAGTGAAACAGTCAAGTGTTTCGTGAGGTGGAAACGCGGAAACAGAGAACGAACAAGACATACAAGACATGACGGAAGTTTAAATCACAGGTAAACCATTCTTGTAACGATATTTTTCTGTGCAAGCTGAAAACAAAAAACGATTGAAATTCTGCTGAATAGATAGAACACCCATAATTACAGTCCAACTATTTTAAAATTTGTTTTGAATGTATTACAAAATACCAAAGCCATTTGAATTAGACGAAACCTACAGCTAGGGTTTTAAAATTTGGAACCCTTCCGAAGATAGAAGGTCGACTACCTTACAGTCCATTAAATTACAGTGGAATACTTTTCCAAACCCTGAAAAGAAAACTGAACAGAGAACAACATAGCAACCCCAGGTTGCTCCCGGAAGGAAAAAAACCCTAAGACTTAGCGGAGGAAAACAAAAAATCCTGTGTAACCTCGGCAAGATATAGTAGAAGTTAAAAATAGAATATGGATTGATTCTACCCGTGAAGAGCGCGTCGTGAAAGCCATCTGGGCCATTGGACTGTCGAGAGCCACAACTCACTTGCACAGAGTAACCGAAGACGGAGTCAGTTCGACTTCCCACAATAGCGCATACATTCCAAAGTAAAAGCGAGGAGAGGGTTTGAATGAAAACCTTGCAAAGGAGACAAAATACACAAGACTTCGACTGAACGAGCGACATTTCGCCAAAGACTGGTCAGACCTGCTCACGAGGAGCCGAGCAGTCAGAGTATGAAAGAAATGAGACAGTTAATGAATCAGGGAGAGAAAACTTACCAGTTGCGTGTCGGACGGAGTCGAAAAGAACCTGTGGACAGTACATTCAGAAGAAAAACACCTGTGCATCAAACAAAGACGAGATTACCATCGTGAAATATAAAACGCAGAGGAAAAACCCAAATATTGACAACAGGGTTTTCAGAAACAGGGAAACAAACAGTTACAGTGGGCAAGTTTAAGCCCCTTTCGAAACAGCGAAATAGCTGAGCGGAGTTTGCAATGGAAACCGGCCACCATCGCCAAACAATTGCACAGATAGTCGAGACTTCGGCACGAAGTTACCAGAAAGACCAGACCTCAAGCGGAGGCATAACACCAAACAGAATGACCGCCAAATGAACTGGCAACCAAACCTAAGGTGAGAAAAATGAAGGCACTATCACCGAGCTGGAGCATTAACTGAGGAGTGAATGCTGATCTGCCGGCGGTGTCACCAAATCATACGGAGACCGAGAATCGAGGTTTAAACATTCATGTTATTTATCCATAGCACATTATGTATCAACTTGTGGTTTTAATGTAATGCCACATAATAACGCGTTGCCATTTGTATAAACAACCTTTATATGATATAACAGTGACACGTATGAATGCGTTGACAATTGTTTAAACACAGTTGACAGATTATAACAGTGAATTTGGGGTGTGGACTCGTGCCTACCCATCATAGAAAATGTGGATGCGTTAGACAAATGGGGTCTAAATAGGAACATTCAGGGAGAGGTAATATAATATAACATTGCGAGCTCTTCGAACAACATCTGACTATCAGTCAAGTTGCTGCCACCTAAATCTCACATCAACCAATGATCATATATATACTTTGGCAATTTTGTTTCCCACATTAATAATCAATGATTTTATATATATATATATATATATATATATATATATATATATATATCCTCCTCCCTCACAGTATACATACATTTTTTTTACTTTTTGAAGTTTTAAACATGTTTCTTTTTATTTGGAAACATTAGGTTTTCTAGTTTTGATTTTGTTACACTTTTTTACTATGAAATATTAGCTCAATATCTACTCTTAACCATTAAACTAAAAGTAATTTAACACTTTTGTCTCCCATATATGTGTATTCAATTTTATTTCCAGATAGAATACGAACTGAAATATCCATGATATATATATATATATCCTCCCTCGCAGTATACATACATTTTTTTTTTTTAAGTTTTAAACATGTTTCTTTTTATTTGGAAACATCAGGTTTTCTGGTTTTGATTTTGTTACACTTTTTTACTATGAAAATATCTACTCTTAACCATTAAACTAAAAATACTCTAACACTTTCGTCTCCCATATATATGTGTGTATTCAATTTTATTTCCAGATAGAATACGCACTCAAATATCCATGGTATAGGAGTCTCGCAAGATTGGAGGCTAGAAGCTATATTGAACATTACGGGACAAACGATATATGGCTTGGGAAAGCTATGTATACGTAAGATACAAACCCTGTAATATTTGTAATATTCGTTTGCAATATAGGTTCGTTTTCTAACATGCTAAATGTCAAGTAGTATTTTAATCACGTATTATTGGCTAGTGCAGTATGCCATACATTAACAACGGAAAATATTTGGAACTGGCCAAACTGGACTTCAATAATGTGTAGTCCATGCAGCAAAAGGAGATTCGGGAGCTTCGAAGGTGTTGCTTGCATCTAATTTTTTTAAGTTCAATGTTCTTATTATTTATGATATTGGGTCTATATTTTACTTATTGGTTTAGTTATAAATTCAATGTTTTAATTATAGTTATCAAATTTGAATTCAAATTAGAATTAGAATAAAAAAAATTAATTTATAAAAAATTTGATAATAGATACACATTTGTGTTTTTTTTTTTCTGAATTTATTTTATATTTTGAACTTTTAATAACTTTTATTAATTTTAAATAATATAATAATTTTATTAGTAAAATTATCTGAAAAATCTATTATTCATTTCTTTCTCTCTAACCAAAATTTCTATCACTTCACACATTCTTGCTAATATACTTTTACTTTCTATTTTCTTTTTAGCTTTTCATTTTCCTTCATTATATATGCTATCCAACTTCTACTTATTTAGGTTTAAAGAGTCTTATAATAACAAATCAATAAATCACTTTTACACATTTTCTTTCTTGTCAAATTCCCAAAATTAAATAAATATAATTTTTCCAATTTCACTTTTACTTTCAATTATTTTCCTTCTATCTATTTGTCATTTTCTTTGTTTCTTTATATATCCCATCCTGATTTTATCTATTTTTGTCTATATAACTAATAAATAATTATATTAGATATGTATACAAATTTTTAATTAATATAATTCAGTAAATTAACCATGTATATTAAATAGAATTTTTCTAATTTCACTTTTATTTTCAATTTTTTTTCCTTCTATTTATCTGTCATTTTCTTTATTTTTTTATATATCCCATCCCGATTTTATCTATTTTTGTCTGTATAACTAATAAATAATTATATTGGATATGTACATAAATTTTTGATTAATATAATTACGCCGATAGGCGTAACCCCCTATCAGAAGGAGCATGTTTTGTGATTAGGCTAATTAATTTTTTCGATCTGATGGTCTAGATTGAAAGATGCCGGTATATTCTGGTCATCGCCACTCAATCCATGGATGAAATCTACCCCACTAACTTCCTTGCATATCTAAATCCTGTGTTTAAACCGTACTTAAATTAATTTTTTACAAATCTTCATTAAAAATTTACTGTGCCATTTGTTGACCGCCACCTATTTGATTGTTCATGTACTCAATTAAACGTTCGCCCGCCATCATTAAACGTGTTAACCATGCACCCGGGATGGAAACCAGTGTTAACCATGCGCGCCACCTATTTGATTGTTCATGTACTCAATTAAATGTTCGCCCGCCATCATTAAACGTGTTAACCATGCGCCCGGGATGGAAACCACTGTTAACCATGCACGCCACCTATTTGATTGTTCATGTACTCAATTAAACGTTCGCCCGCCATCATTAAACGTGTTAACCATGCGCCCGGGATGGAAACCAGTGTTAACCATGCACGCCACCTATTTGATTGTTCATGTACTCACTTAAACGTTCGCCCGCCATCATTAAACGTGTTAACCATGCGCCTGGGATGGAAACCAGTGTTAACCATGCGCCACCATTAAACGTGTTAACCATGCGGAGCGTTAAAGAGAGTGTAAAAATAGACCTCATCCACTGTCATGACTATTGAGTTTCCCACTTCACCATGCAGTTGGCCTTCTCCTCCTGTGCGTTACTTAATACAATATGTGAAAGGGTCACATTGATGCGTCAATGCTGTGGATGTTGTGGATGATTTTTGTTACAGAGTAAATTGGGGCACAGGTTGCGAACAGGAAGAACGTCTGGCTCAAGGGTGACACTCCAGCCCGGCTCCGACACTTATAAGTATTTCCTCTTCGATATCTTGAATGTTGTCTGTCTGACTAATGACATTTGCTTCATTAAAAAATGCAGCGTCTCCTTGCCTTGAACCTATTTTCAGCCGTTTAACTGCAATGTCTTTGCCATCGGGTAGAACACCCTGTACATGAATCAATCAGATTTAAATTCTTTATATTCTGCATTATGACTGGAGTTATCGCCGGCTCTATTTCAATTGAGAGCAATTATTTAATGCTTAGATTAAATAGCCTTTTAATTATTTATATTGTTATCGCCGGCTCTATTTCAATTGAGAGCAATTATTTAATGCTTAGATTAAATCGCCTTTTAATTATTTATATTCTTCAAATACTGTAATGCTCGTCGATGTCGACTCAACTCACAATACTGCAATGCTCGTCGATGTCGAGTATGTAATCATTGGTTGAAGTTGGACATACAATGACGATAAAGTCTGATGGAATCTTGTTTGGTTGACGTAACTATTTGGTAGAACTCACTACATCTTGTGAAAGTCAGATTCAACTAAACGACTTCGATTTGAAAGAGTAATGGATGAGACTGCTATGGATTACTGATTTTTATGATCAATTATATTTTTTTGTAAGTGCCAAATTGAAAACATTGTTACATGATGCTGGAAGTTTGGAAATCATACTTTGATGTATTTTTATCCCTAATTCAATTGAAAGCTATGATTTAACACTCACTTTAAAGACAGACCCTGGTTATCCCTCCCCAAGTTATCCGATCGCAAGGAGGATCAGACTAAGCGCTTGACCGACGCTCAGGTTCGCAACAGAACTCTGCAGCAAAGGAAGCGATGAATCCATGGCCTTCTCCGCTTTGCTTGATTTTTCATAACCTGCGCCCTGACTTATATTTTGTATCGCCAAGTCATCGTCGAAATAAGGAATATCTTGTTTTTGTTTTTTTATGTTTTTATTTTTATTTTTGCATTGTTCAATATTTAATGAATATGCCCAACGATATTTTAAAACTGCACTCGCTCACACATGCCGTGGTGGGAAAGGAAAAGGATTCTACACTATTAATTGGATGCAATAAATTTTGTGGAGATAAATTGGCTGCCTCCTGCTATAAAATGACATATAGCATCCTGCCTTCAACAACATACAATCATTTATGTTTCTGTTTTTTTTTTAATTTCTGTGAAAATGCAGTCATTGACAAAGTTGCACGTTGTTGTTATTGCCGCGTTGGTTGTGGTTCTCTTTGTTGGCACTGTGTGTGGTACTTCGGGGAATGTTGATATTCATGGGGTGGGGAAACACAAGGTGATCAATAACCCTTCCCCTGATATTGTTCATGGCGGGAGGCGATCACTGTTGGAGATAACTGTATATTGAATGTTAATTTATTGTCTTCAAATCTGATAAAAAACACATGCTACTTACACAATTTACGTAAATCCATCTATAATTTAATGTTAGAGTTTTATGAATTTTAAAACAATCGATTTTAAATTTACACGACTCCCATAAATATCTTATCTCACCTTTTAATTTTTTTATCGTATGTTTTTTTATAAAATCTGTGAGTCAATACTTGGTATTATTTTTTTTTAATTAATGTTGAGTTTAATGAATTTTAAACAATCCACGTATAGAATTTTGAATTAACACGATTCCCATAAATATCTTATCTTACCTTTTAATTTTTCTATTATATGTTTTTTTATAGAATGTGTAAATCAATACTTGCTACTATTTTTTTTTTTTTTTAAAGATGCGACTTCCACAATTTACATAAATCCATAATTCACTGCTAAGTTTATTGCATTTTAATTTATTGTCTTCAATTCAGACCTCAAAATCAATCAACGTATAGAATTTTAAATTGACACGATTGACGTAAATATCTTATCAAACTTTTTAATTTCACTATTTATATGCTTTTTATAAAATGTGAGTGTCGATTTTTTTCTTTAGAAAGTGTGTAGTTAAATTCTTTTAATAATAAATATTATTAATTTAAATTAATTTCAATATATTGAATAATAAATATTACCATATTTAAAAAAATTATATTATATTTTAATGTTGTTTTATTTAGTTTCACAAGTTATTTTATTAATATGATTAATCATAATATTTAAAAAATATGAAAATATATTAATCAAATTTACACAAATACTTCAAATATAAATACAAATATAATTATATTCAATGCAACATCAATTACATGCTTGAATTAAAGAATACAATTTTAACATTTCAACCCAGTATTTTTAATTTGAACTTGAACTTGAACTAAGTAATTGATTCTCAACTCAATTACATGCAGCCTTCAATTTATTCTTAACTTCAAATTATCTAATACGCTATTTTAATCTGTCCCAATTATTATGATTACAATTTAAAAATATGTTATTATTATAATTGGATGGAATTCTTTTAAAATATAAAATTTCATTGAGTTTTTTTAAGATAATAAAATTTATATATGTTTGCTGAAATTTGAAGTTTTTTTAATAATTTGATTATTTATAAAATAATTAATAACAATTTTATTATTTCTAAAAAAAATCAAAAAGGAATAATTATTCATATTCATTTATTTATTTTTACTAGAAATATTTTTTTATTGTTTTTATTCATTTCTGTACTATAAAAATATGAAGTTCTTATATAATTTGAAATGTATTTATTTTTATTTTTAAAATACTAAATGTAGAATCTCACATTATTTTTTATAAAGATAAAAATAAAGTGAAAGTGTGGATTATAGATGGAATTATATGGATGCAACATTGTGATATGCATTTGCATGCATAACTCCACATTTAACTGTAATTTAAAATAAGCAAGGTGACAAGCAAGTTTGCAGTCCAACCACACCGAATGCAAATTAAATTTATATATATTATTAATCAATATTATATAAATGGGAATGGGAATGTGGTTTAAAATTATTATCATTAGAAAAAATAATAATAGTGATTAATCTATATTGTTATAGCTAGTGTATTTTTTTATTATAATCAACTTAATATTAATTATTATTACTGCAAATATTATTTAATTATTTAGTAATTTTTCCAAACTCACTATAATTTTGGCATCTTAAAATGCCAGGAAGGTGAGTGTTACAACAAATATTATGATGTAGAAGATCTAATATTAAACTCATAGTAATAATTATATAATAATAATATTACAAAGATAACTAGTTTAATAAATTATTCTTATTTTAAATTATTTATATTATTATTATTATTTTGCTAAAATAGTAGTAGTAGTAGTAGTAGTAGCAAACCATGACACCAACCACTCAAAAACTTATTGTTGAGTTTTGTTACTTATATTTTATTTTTGTTGACAAAGGTTATATTTTGTTGGTTATTAGTAATTAAATTATAAATATCGTTTCTAAAACATGTTCCCGTGTTGACTTTTGTTGGATATGGTTCACTAATCTTTTTTTTATTTGGAAAAAGAAGATGCTCATGTTGGCTAGAATTTAGTTTTCTTTGGGTTTGTAAGCAATATAGTAAGGGGTTCACCTACTATTAATATTAATATTAATATTGATATTGTTAAATATATAATAATAATTTTATTGTTATTATAAAAAATATATTAATATTATTGTGTTTCAATTATAAATAATAATACTAATAATAACTAAAATTGCCGTAAATAAATTAAATCTATATTAATATAATATTAAAATACTATTAATAAATATTTAATAATACAAAATAATATAGATATAAAAATAATTAATACAGTAAATAATTATTATCATTAGAAAAAATAATAATATTGATTAATCTATATTATTATAGTTAGTTTATTTTTTTATTATAATCAACTTAATATTAATTATTATTACTGCAGATATTATTTAATTATTTAGTAATTTTTCCAAGCTCACTATAATTTTGGCATCTTAAAAGGCTAGGAAGGTCAGTATTACAACAAATATTATGATGTAAAAGATCTAATATTAAACTCATAGTAATAATTATATAATAATAATATTACAAAAATAACTAGTTTAATAAATTATTCTTATTTTAAATCATTTATATTGTTATTATTATTTTGCAATAGTAGTAGTAGTGGTGGTAGTTATGGTATATTATTTAATTCAATACATCATTAATTATTATATATTAGTATTATTGTTGATTATTTAATAATATTGTTAATTGATAATAGCAAAAATATTAAATTAATAACCATATTTTTTATATTTGTTGGGAAAAAATAATGTAGATTACACCTCCCATCTTGGAGGAGGAACTTGTTGTTCTTGTCGATCATATTGTTTTATACATTATGTATATGTGCATGTTACTATATTTGTAGATGGAAAATTGATTTTCTATATTGCTTCTTCTATTCACCATTAATTGAAAGTTGTTTTGTTGATATCACGTCTGTTTTCTTTTATGTTAGGTGATTTCCTTGTTTTATGATGGATCCAGCTATTTGGAGTTGTATTCCATTTGAAATTCTTGAGATTGTCTTCCTTTGGCTCCCTTTATCGGTTGTCATAAAGTTTAGCACTGTTTGTCAGCAATGGAAGACTGTTTTGCAAAATCCTTGTTTCTTATTGCGTTGCAAGCATATCTGTATAGATGAATTTGGATTTATGGTTCCTTTCGTCAATGATGAAGACAATTATTTTGCTGCTGAATACCTTAATCAAAATGGGCGGATATCTCGTTTTCATTTGCGATTCATAGATTCAAGATACAAGGTGAAGTCTACTATTGGACCAATGGTGGTTTTATCCTTACCAACAAAATTCTCCCATTCACAAAACTATTTTGTGATGAATCCATTTACAAAGGCCTTAAAAAACATTGGGCGAATACGAATTGGAGACTGGGGATTCTTTTCGTTATTGGAGAATGTCAGCAGCAAAAAATATGACTGGGTTGTTCTAAAACATATCTATGATAGAATTCAGTCTAAATTTTATGTACAGTAGTCTTTATAGGGTTTGGCGAAGGGCTAATCTTCCATTTGGTGGCACCTCACCCCCTCAAAATGGAGTGTTTTATAGAAGTAAATTGTTTTGGCTTTACCTCGACACAGAGTATGAAGATTATCCTCGATATGGGTATACAATCTACTGGTTTGATGTGATAAAAAATGACTGGGGATTTTCATTTGTTCCAATCACTGAAATTCGGTGTATGTCATTGGCAGTATGCAAGAATGAGTTGATATGTCTTATCAATGATGGCTCCACTTCTGTGTGGTCAATTGAAGAAATAGATAATTTTCAATTTGGTCACCCGTGTAGTGAACGAAGAACTGATTACTTTGAGGATGATTGGGGCTTTAGATGGAAGTTGTTGGAAGAAATTTCTATAGATATAAATATGAAATGTCCTGGTTATCTTCCTCTTCGAACAGTCCAAGGTGTGGTTCTTATGTGCAAATGCAGTGAAGTTCCTTTCGTGTTATATGACATGATGGTTGGCCTTTCCTTCCCAGTAGATATTGATAATTCAACTAATGAACAAATGAATGGATTTTGGTCTCCAACGTTGCAGGATTGCAACGATTTGATCGAATCTGGAAATGTCTTTGCAATTGCTCCGCGTATGGATTCTATAGATGAGATTCCACCATTAGATGTAGACATGGAGTCTTAGGCTATTTTCCATTTTATATTCTCTCTGTCGTTGTGGAAAATATTTCTTTTATGGTTTTATTTACTTTGCATACTTTTGGGTATGTATGCTAAGACTATGGATATTTATATGGCTCCATTCTGAGGGGGTGTCTTCTATATGTGTATGTAACGGATGGTGGAAATTAAATTCCATTGCAATTTGCTTGAAAAATATTTTTTTTTTGTCTCGTTTAGTCCTCTTAATTGCAATTGAATGTGTTTGGATGTTATCCATTTCTCTCTGTTTCTATAATTGTAATTACTATGACTTATTCTATACATGGTGTTTCCATCAGTTTTTTGTCATTGATTCTCAAACAATGTTATATCTTTAGGTTTTTTTGATGGTATATACTTCCAACTATTTAGATATATTTCAAATTCATATAAATCTTTAGAATTTTGTTCCATTTATATGGGTTCCCCATTGCAGTTATAATATGATACAAGAAATTTAATCCTTTTTTGTTTTGGCCATTTCAAAAAATCCATTTTTCTTTTCAGCCATTTGGTTGGAAAAATAACGTGAACGATTTTAATTCGTTTTGTGGGTGGAAAAAAAATGTGTTCCTTTTTCATCCTTTTTTGTTAATTTATATTGGATATATTATATCTGTTCCATGTTTACTCTTCTATAAAAAATATTTTATTATTTGTTGTAGACATGTCGTCTGAAGGTACAAGCAAACGTACAAGAAAAAGGAATAAGTCGCCTGCATCGCGTGACAAGTCTAATGAAAGTCGTCGTTTATAGTATCAACAAAATAAGAACACAATAAATGAGCATAGAAGAGCTAAATATCATAGAAGAACGACTGAAACAACTCTTCAAAACGATTTTATGGTTCCTCCTAGGTATCGTACTATGGATGATATCATGGAAAGAACATTTCGGCTTGGTAGTTCGTTGCCAGAATATGCTCCTCGTCAGCATAATTCTGTTTTTCAACGATCTCCTGAAAATTTTCATAATATTGAGGAAACATCTCGCTATAGGGAGGAACATCATATTCATAACGTGGATGCAAATCTTCTCCCTAACCCTTCTGTCTCTGCAATTGCATCTTGTGAGAAAGGCCAAAGGTTGCAAAATATCCATGGTGGAGGGAATGATGACATTGTATGTGGTGACTTGGATGTAGTTTGATTGGCAATTTGTTTGATAATATGGATCCATCTCATCGAAACATCGTCTCTTCCAATCTCCCTTCTAAAAATAATGTTGTCCAACGAACAGAAGCAGTCATCCCTGATAGCAGTTCGCATGGAACAATGGAGGTAATCCAATGATATCTTTACAGCTCATGCAATAGTGGTTGTTTTATTACATTCCTCTATTTACATTTCTTTAGTGAAAAGGTATTTTATTCTCTTGGAGTAGGATACACCTCATTTTAATAGAGGTCTAGAAATTTTCTCCCCACGTCTTCCATCTCTTAATATGAGATTTGAATATGAAGCACATCATATCATTCCACTACATTGTCCTCGAGAATCAAATCGACAAACTAACGTTAATGTTCAATGTGTTTTATTTGATTTTTCTTTATTTGAATTTTTGGTGCATATTTTGTTTTTCTTCAAACAGGACACAACTCATTTCAATAGAGGCATACAAATTAACTTCGTAGATGTTCCGTCTACTGATGTTATAATTGAAGAGGAACCATTGCATAGCGTTCATCCAGATCGCCAGCAAAATGTAAATGTTGAATGCATTTGGTATTTTCCTCCTTTTTTTCATTTATTGTTAAGTGTAACATTACAAATGTATCTTTTTTTGACATTTATTTTTATAAAATATTTTGATTCGTTTTAACAGGAAACAACTAATTTGAATGGAGGCGTCGAAACTAACTCGCCAAATTTTCAATCTACTGATGTTAGAAGTGAAGAGCAACCATCTCATACACTTCATCAACATCGCGAAACAAATGTAAATATTGAATGAATTAATTTATTTTTTCCATTTTTTCAATTCTAATTATTTGGACATTCAATTTTTTTAAAAATTATGCTGAAGAAACCTTTCGAAACTCTTAGGTTCCAGAAATGTAGACCACACATTTGGAAACGCCATGTCGTAGATTTGTTCCACATGTTTCAAATTAGGGGAGGGAGTCTCATGGTGCTGAAAATCAAATAAATCTTAGAAGAAATTATACTGTTCCACATCATTCTCGACATGCTCCAACCAATACAAATCATATTTATTTTGATGAAAATATGATTGCAGTGCATAAAAGATTTCGAGAAAAGATAGATAGCTTGTCAGTTGTCCAAATGTGCCACATTTGCAATGAATCATATCCTAGAATCCACGTTTTGAGAGATGCTGAAGGACCTGTTTGCAGACGATGTAAGAATGAAAGAGGTTCGCATCGTTTTTGTGGCTATAATAACATGGATCCTGGCGAGCAACCTCATATTTTGAGAGTTCTTACTCAAGTTGAAGAAATGTTAATAGCACGTGTAAATCCTATTTTGCAAGTGACACATGCTCGAGGTGGGCAATATAAGTATAGCGGACACACAATTAGCTTTCCCCAAGATATTTCAACAATTGCAAAAAGACTTCTGCGCCATGTTGAAGATCTTGACTTTCTGATTGTGAGGAGACATGGTGCTCAGTCTAAACATTATGAATGTTATGTAAAAATATCCCGCGTTATGGATGCATTACGTTTCAAAATTGAACGTGATCCATATTATCAAGATGTTGTGATTGACTATGATTCAGTGAATGCTCTGCCTGAAAGATCAACAGATGTCTCCTCCAGGCTTAAATTTGTTGATTGTGACATTGCAGAGCCTGAGTTCAGTGCAGCTAATAATGAAGGGTTTCCTCTTAACCATTTTCCCTCTCATCCTTCGTCTTTTATTGCTCGCCTACCCAATGAATGGAGAGAAGTGGAAGAAATTAGAGCATTTCTTGATAATGTTGATTCTTCAGATGTTGATGAAATGGATTGGCCCAGTATTGGAATGTCTCCAGTGAATGAATATAATACTGAGGGGTTATTGGATATGGTATTCCCCACATTTTTCCCCACTGGTGCTGCTGATTGGTTGCAACCACGCATCTGTACTGTTGAACTTCATGAGTATGCATTGCATCTTCTTAGATACTATGATCAGAGGTTTGGAAGCCATCTTCGCTTCCAATATTTCCTGTTGAACATGATAATGTGGCATCGTAGCCAAGCAACTGCTTCATTTTTTGTGAAGACAAATTTACATGATAACTCACCGACAACAATTGACGAGTTGCGTCAGCAACTTTCTGATTTACCAAATAATAAGTTGGCTGAGCATCTTATGCAGTTTGGGTCTTGTCTAAGAGGTACAAGGGCATACTGGACTAAATTTTGAGCTGAATTGACTAACATGATTACTCAGTTGGGATGTCCATCTTTGTTCTTTACTTTGAGTGCAGCCGACACAAAGTGGCCAGAGCTGCATAGCCTCATGCCTGCACCGTCACATTCTCGTTCCTTAAATGAGCATCGTATGAAGGTTTAAAATGTTATCCAGTACCCTCATATTGTTGCCACATTTATGCACCATAGATTCAATATATTTCGAGAGGAAGTTATCCAAAAATATCTTAAAGCTAAAGACTTCTAGTACAGGTCTGTTTTCTTGAATTTATTTTCTATTCATTGTCAATTTCTTATTGATTTTCCATTCATATTTTTCATATTAGCTCTATGTTCATTTTTTCCAGATATGAGTGGCAACATAGAGGTTCAGCACATATCCATGGTTTCATATGGTTGCAAGGAGCTCCTGACATGGAAAGACTTGATTGTTCAAATGATTGTGATTTGCAACATGCAAAGAGATTCTTTGACAATTATGTAACTGCATGGAATGCACGTGAAATACATCATCGCAATATAATGGTTCCAAGAAGTCTCAATGATGACCCTTGCCTACTGAATACTGATCAAATTTTCTCTTGCAATCCTCATAATGATTATGAAGAATTGTTGAACCGTGTCCAAAGGCACACAAAGTGTAGTGTAGATTCTTGTTTGCGCAAAAAGGGCACTATTCTCACTTGTCGGTACAATGCCCCATGGGATCTTTCTGGGGAATCAAGATTTTTCATAGATGATCAAGGAAGAAAAAGATATGAACCAGCAAGAAATGATGATAGGCTCAATGTACATAACATTGACCTTCTAACAATGTGGCGTGCAAATGTTGATTGCCAACCAGTGCTTTCTCGGCATGCTGTCCTGAAATATATTGCTAAGTATGCATCAAAAACAGAGAGAAGGTCTGAAAGCTATCATGATATGTTAACTAGAATTTCAGATTCTTTTGCCTCTGAGGATCATGCTTTATGTGCTTACAGGAGGTTTCTTGCAGAAACAGTCGTTGAACGCGACATTGGGGCACAAGAAACATGTCATATGTTGCTTAAGTTGCCTCTTGTTGTGTGTAGTCGACAATTTGTTTCCTTAAATGTTGGGAGAAAGGTGTTCAAAAAAATTTCAAGGGATGGCCTACACTGTTCATCTGAGAATACATTTGTTCAAAATTATCAGAAGAGACCTTCTTTCCTCGACCATCTATCTTTGATAGAAACACCGAGATCTTGGACCTATGAGAGCAGCCATAAAAAAGATCCATGGAGGCCAAGAGATGCTCATGCAATTGTTCGGGTGTGGCCACGGTTTTACTCTATTCCTGGTGAGGATTCAGAGGAATTTGAAACGTTTTTCTGGTCAGAATTGCTCTTGTACAAGCCGTTTCGTGACATCTCTACAGAGATTGGGCTTTCAACTAAAATTATTGTTGAAAACTGGAGGAATTTTCGATATCAAGCTTGGCATGTTGATCGAAATCCATCAATTGATGAAAATATTGAAGATGGAGAAGATGGTGATTTTTCTAACCAGGAAATGAATCTTGAAGATGATTTTCAAGAGTGGCAACTTTTCTCTCGCTTGGTTCCACCAAATAGTGTCAATATTTCTGATCTTCACACCCTTGGTCGAAGGGATTTTGATATATCCTTTGACTGGCAAGGTACAACTATTTCTGATGATGTGGCCGAAGAAGCTATTAATTTTATAAGGAATGCAATATCAAGGGGTCATGTTGGTGACCTTTCAAATAGAACATTTGTCTCTCCGGATTCATTGGCAGAAAAACAACGACTTGCTTTTGAAATCATTTTAAGGCATTCTGCTGAATATGAGATTCGTGAAGCTCTTCTTATGATTATTCAAGGCACTGTAGGCACTGGAAAGTCTTTCCTTATCTAGTGTATTTCTGAGGCTCTTTATAATCTATCAAGTAATGGGAAAAGTCCTTTGCTTCTTCTTGCCCCAACAGGAATAGCTGCTTTCAATATACATGCAAAAACAATACACTCTGCTTTGAAAATCCCAATTAGAGATATGAAACCACTACAGGGTCAATCATTGGCACTATTCCAAGAGGAAATGAGGCACATTCGATATATATTGATTGATGAAATGAGCTTTTTAGGATCAAGGTTGTTCATGCAAATAGATGCTCGATTACGAGAAGCATTTCCAGATAAAAAGAATTGTCCTTTTGGTGGTAGATCCATGATCCTTGTGGGTGACCTTCGCCAGCTACCTCCTGTGAGAGATAAGCCTTTGTATGCAGGTAATACAGCAGGGAAAGTCTTATGGAAAAAATTCAATATTGTTGTCACTCTTGACACAATATTTCGCCAACAAGGGAGCGATGAGAAACAATATTTTTTTCGTCGAGTCCTAAATAACATAAGAAATGTAGAACCTGTTCTTGATGATTGGGAGTTTCTTATGTCACGGGCTGATATCAGGTTGCATCCTAGAGAAAGGGATTTATTTAATGCAACAGTTCACATGTTTCCAACACATAATTTGGTCTCCTTCCATAACATACATATGTTGAAATCATTAAATTCTCCAATTGCACGATGTATTGTTGTGACTTCAAGACGTTTAGAAATCAGTGGTGCCGATGATGATCAACTGGACCGTGAAGTTTTGTTGTGCCGTGGCCAGCGTGTTATGTTGACATGTAATTTGTGGGTTGAAGCTAGCTTGGTGAATGGTGCACTTGGGTATGTGAAGGAAATATTTTATATGCCCAACTCTAAGCCACCTGAGCTTCCAATGTTCACAACTGTTATTTTTGATAAGTATGTTGGTGTTCCGTTTGATGCAAGCAATCCAAACATTGTTCCTATCACACCAGTGATAAGAGGAAATCGAAAACAAATTCCTTTAAAGATGGCATGGGCTCTTACAATTCACAAGTCACAAGGTTTGACTTTGGAGCGAGCATCAATTGATATCGGGAATAGAGAACAACAAGGGCTGACCTTCACAGCCATATCAAGAGTGAAATCAATAGATGGTTTGCGCATTGCACCTCCTTTCTCTTATCAGCGGTATGCCAAGATGAATAATAATGCGTATGTTACAATTAGGAAGAAAGAAGAGGAGAGATTGAAGTCCATATCGCTATGATATGCAACTATTTATATAATAATAATGCTTTTGATATATTAATGACATGTCTACATTCATCAAATTCATAGTAGTATTTTGGATTGTTGTTTACATCGTTTTTTCTGTTCTTTAATTTTCTTGTTTTTATAATGTCGTTTTTTGTTATTTTTCTTACAATGAACCATTCACAGGTAGAAAACTAGTTACACGAGCCAACCATTAAAAATCAATATGGAATTCCATATCACTGTCACATGTAGCTAATAGTGTTTTGACATATTTATAGAATGTTTTATAATTGTTTTTATTATCGTCTCTTTTTTCATTTAGTATAGGAATTCTTTTGATGTATTAATTAAATGAATACATTCATGAGAGCAATATAGTAATATATGAGAAATTCCAGACATCATTTTTCGTGTTGTTTAATATACCTCCATTTTTTAGTCGCTATTGTTCTTTTGTTTATAGTAAACCATTCAGACATATATAGCCAGTTTTATTAGCCAATCATTAAATTCAAGATTGAAGTCCATATCCCTATTACATGAAATTAAAAATATTTATCAATGTGGTTTGCTAAATGTGTTGTGGTTTGGTTCAATGACAAGATATTTATATTTTTTAATAATATTGGACTACAATTAATATATACATTGAAATTAATTTAAATACAAATATTGAATTACTAACATTATTAAAATTTCATTATAAACATTGAGTTTAGAATTTTGTGCTTTCTTGTTGATTATTGTAATATGGGTCATATCACACATTTATTTTTATCATTCTTTTCATGTGTGCAGTATGTATTTATAATGAGGTTTATAGCATCACGTTTTTAAGATTTAGTTTTTAAAAAACAATAGAAACGGGGTGTTATATAGTGTTATGTATTAATTAAATGAATACATTCATGAGATGAAATATAGTAATATATGAGAAATTCCATACATCGTTTTCCGTGTTGTTCAATATACCTCAAGTTTTTAGTCGCTATTGTTCTTTTGTTTATAGTAGACCATTCAGACATATACAGCCAGTTATATTAGCCAATCATTAAATTCAAGATTGAAGTCCATATCCCTATTACATGAAACTAAAAATATTTATCAATGTGGTTTGCTAAATGTGTTTTGGTTTGGTTCAATGACAAGATATTTATATTTGTTAATAATATTAGACTAAAATTAATATATACATTGACATTAATTTAAATACAAATATTGAATTACTAACATTATTAATATTTCATTATAAACATTGAGTTTAGAATTTTGTGCTTTCTTGTTGATTATTGTAATATGGGTCATATCACACATTTATTTTTATCACTCTTTTCATGTGCAGTATGTATTTCTAATGAGGTTTATAGCATCGCATTTTTAAGATTCAGTTTTTTAAAAACAATAGAAACGGGGTGTTATATATATATATATATATATATATATATATATACCTAGATGTTTCTATCTCTTTCTGTATAAATTTTTATTTTGTCGTTTTCCTTTCAAATGCAGGTATGGATAATAATGATGGGATCTACTATAATCAAGCGGTGGCGAATATTTCTAGACTCATCAGTCTTGTTTCTTACATTCGGAACAATCTAGATAGAAAGCATGGGTTCCATCCTGCTTTCATTGATGAGCACCTTCGTGTGCTTGATGAAATGAAAATCAATGTGAAATACCTGTTGCATGTGCACATGAGGGAGGCTGGGAGAAAAACAAGAAGGGATTGGTTGGAAAGCGTTAAGTATCGGGATCATTATCCTGTTAATTTGAATTGGTGTTCCTTTTGTGGTCGGTCTGGTTGTGTTCTTGAAGAGGCTGTTTGATAAATGACATTTCATGGACTGTTTTGAGTCCATTTTTGTGGTGGGATTTCTTTATGTAAAGACAACAAAACACATATGTTAATTTCAGTCCTTCAATTTTTTTAATATTAATGGTCCCTTTGCTTTATTGATGTTTTATGATTATACTGTTCATATTTCAGCGTATTTTTTGATCAATTGGGTTTATAACATTGATTCCTTGATTTTTCCGATTCTTTCGGTTTGTAATAATATTCCGTTCACATTATTAAATTCAAATATTGGGGTTTTTATATTAGTCCTAGAGTTCAATACTAATGCATTGTCCAATTTCACATTATGAAAAACACTTACTCAACTCAATATAAACAGAATGGACTATTGGTACAACTTCTGTTTTTAATAATGTTCCCTTGAGTTCATGAATTCCTTTGGATTATAATATTGAAGCCTTGGGTTGATAATTTTTTGGGTTCATAGTTGGTCCTTTGGTTTATAATTTTTTGGGTTATGGTTGTCCCTTGGGTTCACCAATTCCTTTGGTTTATAATATTAAACCCTTGGGTTTATTAGTTTTTTTGGTTTATAATATGAATAATCGATCAATGTCATCCATGATCAAATGTCATATTCTGACAAACATTGTATCAATATGAAAATCACCCATGGCCAACCATGGTCATAGTTGGTCCAATGTCGCATTGTGACAACAATTGTCTCAATGTTTAAATCAATTCTTTAAGTTCACTAATTTCCTTTGGTTTATAATTTTTTGGGTAATGTTTTTCCCTTGGGTTCACCAATTCCTTTGGTTTATAATATTAAACCCTTGGGTTTATTAGTTCTTTTGGTTTATAATATGAATAATCGATCAATTTCATCCATGATCAAATGTCACATTCTGAAAAATATTGTCTTTAGATGAAAATCACCCATGGCCAACCATGGTCATAGTTGGTTCAACGTTGCATTGTGATAACAATTGTCTCAATGTTTAAATCAACTCCCTTGGGTTCACCAATTCCTTTTGGTTTATAATTTTTTGGGTAATGGTTGTCCCTTGGGTTCACCAATTCCTTTGGTTTATAATATTAAACCCTTGGGTTTATTAGTTTTTTTGGTTTATAATATGAATAATCGATCAATGTCATCCATGACCAAATGTCGCATTTTGACAAACATTGTATCAATATGAAAATCACCCATGGTCAACCATGGTCATACTTGGCCCAACGTCGCATTGCGACAACAATTGTCTCAATGTTGAAATAAATTCCATTGGGTTCACCAATTCCTTTGGTTTATAATTTTTTGGGTAATGATTTTCCCTTGGGTTCACCACTTGCTTTGGTTTATAATATTAAACCCTTGGGTTTTTTAGTTTTTTTTATTTATAATATGAATAATCGATCAATGTCATCCATGATCAAATGTCACATTCTAACAAATATTGTCTCAATATGAAAATCATCCATGGCCAACCATGGTCATAGTTGGTCCAACGTCGCATTGTGAGAACTATTGTCTCAATGTTTAAATCAATTCCCTTGGGTTCACCAATTCCTTTGGTTTATAATTTGTTGGGTAATGGTTTTCCCTTGGGTTCACCAATTCCTTTTGGTTTATAATTTGTTGGGTAATGGTTGTCCCTTGGGTTCACCAATTCCTTTGGTCTATAATATTAAACCCTTGGGTTTATTAGTTTTTTTGGTTTATAATATGAATAATCGATCAATGTCATGCATGATGAAATGTCACATTCTGACAAAGATTGTATCAATATGAAAATCACCCTTGGCCAACCATGGTCATACTTGGCCCAATGTCGCATTGCGACAACAATTGTCTCAATGTTTAAATCAATTCCATTGGGTTCACCAATTCCTTTGGTTTATAATTTTTTGGGTAATGATTTTCCCTTGGGTTCACCACTTGCTTTGGTTTATAATATTAAACCCTTAGGTTTATTACTTTTTTTGGTTTATAATATGAATAATCGATCAATGTCATCCATGATCAAATGACACATTACGAGAAACTGACTCTCAATATGGAAATCACTCATGGCCGACCATGGTCATAGTTGGTCCAACGTCGCATTGGGACAACCATTGTCTCAATGTTTAAATTAATTCCCTTGGGTTCACCAATTCCTTTTGGTTTATAATTTGTTGGGTAATGGTTGTCCCTTGGGTTCACCAATTCCTTTGGTTTATAATATTAAACCCTTGGGTTTATTAGTTTTTTTGGTTTATAATATGAATAGTCGATCAATGTCATCCATGATGAAATGTCACATTCTGACAAACATTGTGTCAATATGAAAATCACCCTTGCCTAACCATGGTCATACTTGGCCCAACGTCACGCTGCGACAACAATTGTCTCAATGTTTAAATCAATTCCATTGGGTTCACCAATTCCTTTGGTATATAATTTTTTGGGTAATGATTTTCCCTTGGGTTCACCACTTAGTTTGGTTTATAATATTAAACCCTTGGGTTTATTAGTTTTTTTGGTTTATAATATGAATAATCGATCAATGTCATCCATGATCAAATGACACGTTATGAGAAACATTGTTTCATTATGAAAATCACCCATGGCCAACCATGGTCATAGTTGGTCCAGCGTTGCATTGTGACAGCCATTGTCTCAATGTTTAAATCAATTCCCTTGGGTTCACCAATTCCTTTTGGTTTATAATTTGTTGGGTAATGGTTGTCCCTTGGGTTCACCAATTCCTTTGGTTTGTAATATTAAACCCTTGGGTTTATTAGTTTTTTTGGTTTATAATATGAATAATTGATTAATGTCATCCATGATCAAATGTCACATTTGACAAACATTGTATCAATATGAAAATCACCCATGCCCAACCATGGTCATACTTGGCCCAACGTCGCATTGTGACAACAATTGTCTCAATGTTTAAATCAATTTCCTTGGGTTCACCAATAACTTTGGTTTATAATTTTTTGGGTAATGATTTTCCCTTGGGTTCACCACTTGCTTTGGTTTATAATATTAAACCCTTGGGTTTATTAGTTTTTTTGGTTTATAATATATATAATCGATCAATGTCATGCATGATCAAATAACACATTATGAGAAACATTGTCTCAATATGAAAATCACCCATGGCCAACCATGGTCATAGTTGTTCCAATGTCGCATTGTGACAACAATTGTCTCAATGTTTAAATCAATTCCCTTGGGTTCACCAATTCCTTTTGGTTTATAATTTGTTGGGTAATGGTTGTCCCTTGGGTTCACCAATTCCTTCGGTTTATAATATTAAACCCTTGGGTTTATTAGTTTTTTTGGTTTATAATATGAATAGAAGATCAATGTCATCCATGATGAAATGTCACATTCTGACAAACATTGTATCAATATGAAAATCACCCTTGGCCAACCATGGTCATACTTGGCCCAACGTCGAATTGTGACAACAATTGTCTCAATGTTTAAATCAATTCCATTGGGTTCACCAATTCCTTTGGTTTATAATTTTTTGGGTAATGATTTTCCCTTGGGTTCACCACTTAGTTTGGTTTATAATATTAAACCCTTGGGTTTATTAGTTTTTTGGTTTATAATATGAATAATCGATCAATGTCATCCATGATCAAATGACACGTTATGAGAAACATTGTCTCATTATGAAAATCACCCATGGCCAACCATGGTCATAGTTGGTCCAGCGTCGCATTGTGACAACCATTGTCTCAATGTTTAAATCAATTCCCTTGGGTTCACCAATTCCTTTTGGTTTATAAAAACATTGTTGGGTACGAACATCTTCTCTCTACCAATTTTGTTTGTAATATTAAACCCTTGGGTTTATTAGTTTTTTTGGCTTTATACACAATAAATTGATCAATGGTCCATGATCAAAACGTCACATTCGACAAACATTGTATCAATATGAAGATCACCTATGCTCAAAATTCATGGTCATACTTGGCCCACCCGCCGCATTGTGACAACAATTGTCTCAATGTTTAAATCAATTTCTTGGGTTCACCAATAACTTTGGTTTATGTTCTTGGGTGCAATGAATTTCTTGGGTTCACCACTTGCTTTGGTTTATAATATTAAACCCTCGGGTTTATTAGTTCTTTTGGTTTATAATATGAATAATTGATCAATTTCATCGATGATGAAATGTGACATTCTGACAAATATTGTCTCAATATGAAAACCACCCATGGCCAACCCTGCTCATAGTTGGTCCAACGTCGCATTGTGACAACAATTCTCTCAATGTTTCACTCAGTTCCCTTGGGTTCACCAATTTCTTTTGGTTTATAATTTGTTGGGTGATGGTTGTCCCTTGGGTTCACAAATTCCTTTGGTTTATAATATTAAACCCTTGGGTTTATTAGTTATTTTGGTTTATAATATGAATACTCGATCAATGTCATCCATGATCAAATGTCACATTCTGACAAATATTTTCTCAATAGGAAAGTCACCCATGGCCAACCTTGGTCACAGTTGGTCCAACGTCGCATTGTGACAAAAATTGTCTCAATGTTTAAATCAATTCCCTTGGGTTCACCAATTTGTTTGGTTTGTAATTTTTTGGGTAATGGTTTTCGCTTGGGTTCACCAATTCCTTTGGTTTATAATATTAAACCCTTGGGTTTATTAGTTCTTTTGGTTTATAATATGAATACTTGATCAATGTCATCCATGATCAAATGTCACATTCTGACAAAGATTTTCTCAATAGGAAAGTCACCCATGGCCAACCTTGGTCACAATTGGTCCAACGTCGCATTGTGACAAAAATTGTCTCAATGTTTAAATCAATTCCCTTGGGTTCACCAATTCGTTTGGTTTGTAATTTTTTGGGTAATGGTTTTCGCTTGGGTTCACCAATTGATTTGGTTTATAGTATTAAACTCTTGGGTTTATAATGTTAATCACACATTCGGTTTATTACTCTCTTGAGTTTAAAATACTATTTCTCAGGGTTTGTTAATTTCTTAGATTTTTCAGTTTAAAATATTAATTCTTAGTGTTTATTAATCTTTATTGTTTATAATATTCATCTGTTAGGTTTATGATATTTATCCATTGGGTTTGCTGATTCCTTTGCTTTATAATATTAAACCCTTGGGTCGAATAGTTCTTTTGGTTTATAATGTTAATAATCCCTTTCGTTTATTGATATCTTATGTTTAAAATATTCATTCTTATGGATTATTAATTTATTAGGTTTTTTAGTTTAAAAAATCAATTCTTACGGTTTATTAATCTCTTGTGTTTTTAATTTTGATCCCTTATGTTTATAATATATATCCCTTGGGTTCACCAATTCCTATGGTTTATAATACTTAAACCTTTGGTTTATGATGACATTGGGTTTGTATTATTAATTATCC
Source organism: Pinus albicaulis (assembly GCA_034641835.2). Lineage (NCBI taxonomy): Eukaryota > Viridiplantae > Streptophyta > Pinopsida > Pinales > Pinaceae > Pinus > Pinus albicaulis. The sequence goes on along the minus strand of CM076583.1, from coordinate 1,162,732,803 downwards.
GTTGGGTTTATTAATATCTTCACTTTCAAATATTAATTTTTAGGGTTTATTAATCTCTTGGGTTTTTTGTTTTTAAATTTTATTTCATATGGTTTATTACTCTCTTGAGTTTAATAATGATTATTAGTAATATTATAATATTATAATAATATTATTAATATATAATAAATATTATTAATATATTATTAGTTTTTCTGGTTTATTAATAATATAACCATCTATGATATTAATATATAAATAAATGTTAAAATATTAAATATTATTTTTATTATTTTTATATTAATAAATATTATTATTATATATTATATATATTTCAAGATAATTTATAGTATGTATATAGTTAATATTAATAATATATTAATAAATATTTTTAATATATATTATTAATACTTATTATAATATTATAATAAGTATTATTAATGAATAAAAATATTATAATATTATTAATTTATTTTTGTATATATTAATAATATTATAATATTACTAATATTCATTATAAATAAATATTCAAATATTTATTAATAATGATTATTTCTAATATTTTAATATTATTAATAATATATATTAATAGTATTATAATATTTTAATATTTATTTAGTAATATTAATAATATTATAATATTACTAATAATAATTATAAATAAATATTGAAATATGTATTAATATTGATTATTAGTAATATTATAATATTATTAATATTATATATTATAAATATATATTGAAATCTTTATTAATAATGATTATTAGTAATATTATAATATTATTAATATTCATTATTAATAATATATATTCATAATATTATAATATTTTAATATTTATTTAGTAATATAAATATTATTATAATATTACTAATAATTATTATTAAGAAATATTAGATTATAATGTTAGTAATAATCATTATAAATAAATATTCTAATATTTATTAATAATGAATATTTGTAATATTATAATATTATTAATAATATAACCAACTATGATATAATATATATTATTAATATATTATTAGTTCTTTTGCTTTATTAATAGTATAGCCATGTATGATATATTAAATTATTATATATTATTAATATTTTTTTATATTAATATATATTATATATATTTCAAGTTAATTTATAGTATGTATATAGTTAATCATAATTTATAGCATGTATATATTATTATTCTTATTAATATATAATATATATTTTTCAAATTAATATAATAAATTTATTATATATAATATTTATTTATTGATATATAAATTAATGTGATGGGTAGTGGATATAGGCCTATCGGTGTATATCAACCACATTGGTAAATGTGATTGTAAATCTATTTTATATACGCCTATCGGCGTATATCAACCACATTAGTTTTTACTAATGTGGTTGTGCTAGTCTAGTAAATTAACCATGTATATTAAGAAGAAATCATGCCGCCAAATAATAAATGAACTACATCAACCTGACTATTAACCCTTTAATGAGACAAATCAGTTGAATTTCTGCAAATGGTTAGGCACTCGAATAGAATTGGTGAATTTCTGTACTATTTGCCCCAATTCTGACGAACTTGGTAACTATGATCCCAACTCACATTGTACTGAAAGCTAGTGTACTGGCATTGTCAAAGGCGGTGGAAATCATTGCGGTTTGTAGAGCTCAATTTCACACGTGACCGTGTGGCTGAAATATATTTCTCAATCACGTCCACTATGTTTGAACCAGAGCTCGCTACATGTAGATCCATTTTTACCAAAACTACCATATATCTTGTCATTTTAGACGACCTATATGACAGGCATGCATTTTTAGAAGGAATCAAGTTGTTCAACGAAGCATTTGAAAGGTAGAGATCTTGAATATTTAATTTCTTTCATATATACTTTTATAGATGAAAGAGTAAAGTTTCTTTGCTAATTAATGTTGTTTTTTTACTTTTCTTTTTGATGGGATCTCGTTCTACTAGACTGAACGCTAGAGGACATGAAAATATGCTTCATGGGTCTGTACAATATGGTTAATGAAATAGCAGAAGGGGGGCGCAAGAGACAGGGTCATGACTTGCTCGGTTACATTAGATATTTGGTATGTATAGTATAATTAAATTTACAACTTTCATATTATAAATTAACTGAGATTTCCATTTTCGACAAAGGTACATTAATTAGATAAATTGATTATAGATGGACTTATGATGTGATATATGGCAGTGGGAGCTCGTGCTTGAAGCGTACACCAACGAAGAAAAATGTTCGGAAGCTGAATTTGTGTTGTCTTTCCATGAATACATAGTGACCGCTACTCTTTTAGTATCAGGCCCCACTCTCATTCTGATTAATCTTCTTTTCACTGGCGAGCTTCTTACGCATCAAATACTCTCCCAAATCGGTTATCGATCGAAATTATCATATCTCTTGGATTTGATAGGGCGTTTGTTGAATGATACCAAAACTCACCAGGAACTGTACTCCAATCTCTTAATTATAATCCCAACTCTACTCAAATCTCTTAATTAATCAAGCAACATGAGTTGTAATTTATTTTAACTGTTGCTAACTATTATTTATTAACGCAATTTCTTTGAGCAGTTGCTAATTATTATTTATTCATATAGGCGGAGAGAGGTCAAGGTGAGGTGGTTTCCACCATCCAGTGCTACATGAAAGATCATCCAGAAATCTCAGAGGAAGAAGCTCTCGAACAAGTTTATACTGTCCTGGAAAACACCGTCGAATATTTTAAGAGTGAATATGTCAAAACAAAACAAGTGGTGCCGAACAATTTCATGAGGCTGTTTCTTGATCATGTAAGATTAATTCAGCTATTTTACGAGGAACAAGATGGTTTCACACATTCTCATGATATGGAAATTAAAGACCGGGTTCAAAAGATCCTTTTCGAACCTGTTGTTTAGAATAAACTAGAATATCCAAGTGAGATGATGTTATATGATTTTGAGTAATAGGAAGACTTTCATTTTGGCTAGATGTCCCATGATGTCTCATTGTTTTTTTTGGTTTGGGTTGATAATATATTTTTTATTTCATAAATTATTTTAAGGCATGCTCTATGCTATTTTTATATATTTTTATAAATGAAATATAAAATTATGAAATTTAATATTTCTAATTTCTAATTAATTTTTACATTATAAATATAAATTTTAATATTTATAATTGAAATATTCAAATTTACTATTTATTTATTTATTTATAAATTAACCAAATTTCCAAAAAATAAAAAATATAAATTCGTCAATACTATTAAGGCATCAATTTCCTATTACATTAAAAATGGTCTAAATATGGTCATTCTTTTTTCTTAAAAAAAAAAAAAATAGCAATAAACGTATTTCAATTGTGTTATAACCTATATTTCCAAAAAATGTGGCAAATTTTATCAACAATCATACTAGAATTTCCATGGATTTCCTAAAAAAAACAATAGCTCTTTAAACTAAGGCTTTTCAAAATATTATATAACTCCATGTGACAATAACCATCATAGCCTCATTAAAGTTAACTAGTATTAACTAGTTAAAGACATTTGTTTACTTTATTTTCTTGCAAGAAAGACTTAAGTTGTTATTGTTATAAAACAAATTAATTTTGCTAAATCATAAAATTAAGAGGAACTAATTAAAGAAAAGGAAATCTTGTTTAAGTTGTTGGTAAAATGTTTCCAAGAATAGGAGGTGGTTGGGGAACAGTTGGAAAACAGTTACCTACTCCTATGAGGATAAAGTGGAATCCTAGAGGAGGAGTAGGGGTTCTGTGCACATTTGGTAAGAGAGAGTATTTTCTAGAGCTGATGGTGACGAGTTGAAGATAACTCACAACAACCCTTGTGAAGCCAAAAGAAACTCTCTGAGTTTGACTGGATTGGCCATCCAGAGGTCATAGTAGAAAGAGGAATTCTATTCCACTGCTAACCCATGGCATCGTCCAGATTCTGGAGCTAGGGGGCAAGTGGAGGACATAATAGCCTCCCTTGAATGGTTGGGTGGACCGTAGCTTAAACTATTTATTCCAGATAAGTGTTACTGTGTAATTATAAGCAAGTTATTCAAAAAATTGAAAATATTGCTTATGCTATTACTGTTGCTAGGATTACTGTCTTATTATGAAATCTTGTAAATTATGTGTGGAAGACGGAAGTAAAATTGTAGACAGTTGGTTCTTTAAATTTAGGGAAAATATACTGTGGAAGTTACTGGTATTATAACCTAGATTATTTCTCTTATTTCATAGTATGATACAGTATAGTTTAATTCCCTGTATGTTGAGAGGAAAATACATAAATAAGATAGTCATATATTACAAATAATATATATATATATATATATGAAGAAGCATAGCTATAAAAATTCGTATGAGAAGAACAGAGTTCATACATTGTGTTTCTTTCCTGTTACTGTGTAGTATACTGAAGGAAGTAATTTTTATAGAACTGAGTTTACAAGAAATAAAACGCAGAAGAAAACTATGCATGTATAAGTTGTAAGATAACTGGAATTAGAGTGTTAGAGCCAACGGACTCTCGACCCTAGTCCTGGGCAAAAACCCAAGTCCGGGGTGCATCGTCCGTGGCTATTAGCCCCATTTCTATACGCAGGCATTGTGAATGGGTGGCCCGGACACCGCAAGGAATATCTATGCCTATATTTGAGAAGTATTAGAATACCAGAAATCACAGAAGGTAGTGAGAAATGAGCAGATAGAAAGAACGTGAAGTTCTAGTGCTAATAAAATTATCAATCATTTCTTCAAGATATAAAAGAAATATCTGTTAAGAAAAAGAATAAATGAACTGTGTATTCTCGTGATTTTAAGCACTATGTCACGTTTAACTAATTAAAGACAAAGAACCCAAGATTTTCATTCTGCATGCAAGTAAAAATTAGGAATACTGGGTAAGAAAGCCCGATCTAAACCAGAATGGCATAGAATGTGTTCATCGTGGCATAGTAAAAAAAAAGACTTCATTTTATTGTAAATATTACAGAAGAAACTTCTAAGATAGTTAATTTAACAAGAAATGTTGTGCCTATATTAATAGCAATAATGCATTGTTCAGAATATTTGTTTATATTGGAACTACTACTCATGACCTCGGCCTCAAAAATAAAACATCAAGAAATTACTCAGAATTGTTAACGACATCATGAGTGTCGATATCAGTACTCATATTACAAACTGTAACGAAACCCTAAAAACCCTTACATATTTAAAATTCTTATGCTACAAGATTGTAAAACCATAGGTCGGGATTCAAACAACAAGTCTTCTTTATAAATGTCATTGCAACTACGGCTATCAAACTTTCTTCACAAATGCGGTGCACCTGTTGATCGGAGATGTAATCTTTAGTCGTGGCATGATGAAATGCTGGTGAAGAATTGCTTGTAGGGTTTCGTTGAAAATACACTAACTTGTGAGACAATACAAACCATGTTAAGAAAACAAGCTTGTAAGCAAGATTAATAAATGAATAGAGTTCTAAAAACAATCTGTTCTCGAATGGAAAATTCTTGGGTAATATACCTATTTGTAATTCTACTCTCTTGTCGAACCTGAAAGATTAAACATGCTCTGAGTTAATATAGGTTCGTTTTGAAGCCTGTAGCCAGTTTTGTAGCATGCATGATAATTAAACTCGAAATAGAAATGAACCTAAAGGAAGGTTACCTCTTGTTGTTGAGTTGCGCCATGGCTAGTTGGAAGGCCTAAACCCCAGAGAAAAGAAGAGAGCTATTCCTCTCTGCAAGCATTAAACTCAGTAAGGAAGCGAATCTCTAAAAGATAAGATATGAATCAACTCGAAAAATGTACAATTAAACATAATCATAACTAGATTAACATGGCTAATAGAGAGACGTAAGGTGGTAATAGTTCAAGCTTACCTTTAAAGAAAAATCACGACGGAGAAGCCAAAGAGAAGCCAAACCTGCAAGCGTGCCATGGAAAAATGAAAACAACTGAAAGACTAGCTAAACTGGTAGAATTCTATGTATGTTTTCCCTCGTGAAATGCGTAGAATTCGAGGCATGTTTTACAGTTGTCCCAGCTATTAAACGCCCAACACTGCTATGTTAAAATTGGAGTTGACAACAATACCATGGCGAGAAGTCTAGCAGGCCATGTGGCATATTCAAAATTCGAGGAAAATCTCAAATCGTAAGTTATCTATGGCGAGGGATCTGATAATCAATATATATATGATATCAACATTAATGATTTCGGGTTGATTGATCTAGTAAACAATTTTTAAATACTGTTGGGTATTGTATAGTTTATGTTTTTAATAATTCGTACCCAGAACAATATCATATAGTAAATTATTGGAGTAGCTAGTATATAGAGGATACTATATGGTTTAGCAAATGTGTGCCAAGGCTGAAAGTAACTATAGTGATTCACCAAGTTTCATATGACTTTTATATCGTAAATATATTTATATATAAACTTTGAACTTTATTATTGGTGCTTGAAACATGTACTTAGTGTGATAAACATATACATATGCAATTTCTTTAATTATGTTGAGTGAAATTATTATTATTATTATTATTATTTTTTATGTTGTTAAATACTTAATAGGTGATAGTGAAAAGTGGTATCAGAGCCGGTTGCTACACTGGGATTCTAAGGGTCTACTAGCAGTGAAACTATGTATGTGTATAGTGCAATGAGAGAAAGAGATTGATAATGAGAGGAGGTACAACATCACAGTCACAACCAGAGGAAACTCAAGCCCCAACAGTTATGAATCCAGAAATGTGGGTTCAATTAACTGTGGAACAGCATCAAAAGACCAGTCGGTTGCTTGAGGAACAGTAGCATCAAACTGAATTCTTGTTAAAAATAGTACAAAAATTACAAGAAGAAATGATAAGAGTCTGGAAGGACAATGAGAGGCTGTTACAAGACCAATAGAAAATTCTAAAGAGTTTATCTGATAAGTAGAATATTGAGGTAGATCATCCAAGTGTTGAAAGGAGTTTACCAACCGATGAAGAACAGCATACAAGAAATAAAAATATGGACAGAATGGAAAATATTCCCTCCCAGAAAATAAAAATCAGGAATTACAATGAGGTAGAGTCAGGCAATTTATCAGACTAGCAAGATACTAAGAGACAGAAAGTGGAACTGCAGGGAGAATTTTGCAAAATTAAGCCACCAAATTTTGATGGTGAGGCAGAGGAGGTGGCTGAAGCCTGGTTAATCAATATAAATAATTACTTTTAGGTATATGAATATAGTATAAATATGAAGGCCAGATTGGCTATATACCAGTTGCGACAAAAATCCACCATGTGGTGGGAAGAGGTGAAAAATGTACGCAACATTGAAGAACGATATATCACATGGGAGCTGTTTCAGCAGTACTTTAAGGAAAAGTACTTAACAGAAAGATTTTATGATTACAAAGCTAAGGAATTCCATGATCTTCGGTTGGGACAAATGACCATGGACGATTATGTTACAAAATTTACTTCCTTGTTACGTTACGTTCCTTACCTCCGTGAAGAAAAAGCCAAGGTGCAAAGGTTCTTAAGTAGTTTACCCACTCATATGTCAGAACAGATATAATTTGCTAATCCTCAGACCATGGATGAAGTCGTCTGCAAATCACGAATGTGCTATCAGTAGGCCAAGGCCAAAAGTGAAGGAGGAAAAAATTGGCAGCCAAAGAAAATTCAGAAAAATAATTCTAATTTTAAAAATAGTAAAAGTAGCAACTTTAAAGGCTCAACACAGAATTCTATCAGCAAGCAGTTTGGTAAGAATTACCAAAGAACCAAGTGGCCAGTGGAGGAGAAAACCACAGAAGCATCTAGCAAGCCAGATCAGGGACATATTTCTAAACCTCCCCTACAGTGTTGGGGCTGTGGGGAGGCTTATTATTATAAAAATTGTCCCCAATAAAATAAAAATGAAACTGTAACAAATTTACGAGGCATCTATAGTGGGGGACGGGGCATGAAATATACCTTGTATAAATGCACCTTGGAAGACCGACAGGCTGATTTTTAGCCCACAATGATTGAAATAGAGGGTACTTTACTAACTAAACTGTTTCAATTTTAGTAGATCCTGGAGAGAGTTTGAATTATGTAAGTCCTAAAATAGTGGAAATGTGCAAATTGAAAGAGCAGAAATTTAAGAATTCCTGGTTAGTTCAGTTAGCTACTGGAGCAAAATGAAAGGTAACTGCAAAATTTCCTAACTGTATTTTGGAAGTATTAGAAAAATAGTTACAAGTAGATTTAAATGTCTTACCATTGGGGTCTTATGATGTGTTATTGGGTATGGATTGGTTGGAAAGACACTAGACCCTAGTGGACTGCAAAGAAAAGATTATTTACTTCAGAATGCAAGATGGCATGCGTAAAGACATTCAAGGAATTAAAAATCCTATGCAATTATGACCAATAACAACATCCCAAATGGGTAAGTGTATCAGAAAAGGATGTGAACTGTATTCAATTCAAGTAGGATTTACAGACACCAAGGAAAGGGCACCAATAATGGAAGATATTCCTATAGTACAAGAATTTTTGGATGTATTTCCAGAAAACATTCCTGGTTTGCCACCCAAGAGGGATATTGACTTCACCATTGAATTGCTGCCAGGAGCCTCTCCGGTGTCAAGAGATCCTTATAGAATGAGCATGCCAAAAATAACAGAACTGAAGATACAGCTACAAGAATTGTTAGACAAAAGCTACATCCATCCAAATGTGTCTCCATGGGTAGCACCAGTCCTTTTTGTTAAGAAAAAAGACAGAACCGTACGTATGTGTATGGATTACAGGCAGCTTAATAAGCTAACAGTTAAGAAAAAATACCCCTTACCAAGAATCGATGACTTATTCGATCAAGTAAAAGGGGCTAAGGTGTTTTCTAAGATATATTTAAGATCCGGATATTATTAGATTCAGATTAAAGATGCGGATATTTTCAAAACAACATTCCGCACTAGTTATGGACATTATGAATTCGTGGTACTTCCCTTCGGATTGACAAATGCAGCAGCAACCTTTATGAGGTAGATGCATGGCATCTTTCATCAATTTCTGGATAATTTTGTACTTATTTTCATAGATGACATACTGATATATTCCAAAAGTGAGGAAGAACATAAAGAACATTTGAGAATAGTCTTGGAAATGATGAGGAAGCATCATCTTTATGCTAAGTTTAGCAAATGTGATTTCTTTAAAACAGAAATCCAATACTTGGGACATGTTATATCAACTGAAGGGATAGTTATTGATACTGAGAAGATCAAAACTATTATGGAATGGTGAGTACCTCAAAATGTGGCTGACATTAGATCGTATATGGGTCTAGCTGGTTATTATAGAAGGTTTATAGAAGTTTTTTCTAAAATTTCTTTTTCTATTAAATATTTGCAGAAGAAAGGAAAGCCTTTCAAATGGACAAATGAATGTCAAAAAAGCTTTGAAAATCTGAAGCAACTTCTAACTACAGCACTGGTACTGAGGGTAGCAGACCCTGATAAAGACTATGAAGTTTGTATTGATTCTAGCAAGGAAGGTGTTGGAGCAATATTAACTCAGGAAGGTAAAGTGATAGCCTACGAGTCTAGGAAATTGAAAGACCATGAACAGAAATATTCTGCTTATGATCTGGAACTTACAGTCATGGTGCATGCTCTCCAGGTGTGGAGGCATTACCTGTTGGGTAAGAGTTTTGTACTTAAAACAAACCATAGTAGCTCGACTAATTATTTTAAGCAAGCAGATTTAAATTCTAGACAGGTAAGATGGAATGCCTTTTTGAGTGAATTTGAAATGGATATACAACATGTTAAGGGAAAGGAAAATCGAGTTGCAGATGCATTGAGCAGAAAACTGCATGGTATTTATGCATTATACTATAATTAGCTAGAAAGTCAATTGTTGGAACAACTAAAAGAAGAAGCACAAAAAGACCCAAAATATAAATTTTTGTGAAAGAAAATGGAGGATGATAAGAAGTAAGACAAGACCTCTGAGTATGGAAATAATGAAGACTAGGCGTTGACTTTTCAAGGAAGAATTTATGTGCCTAATCGTACAACTCTAAAGGAGTTAATTTTGAATGAGTTCCACCACAGTAAATATGTTGCTCATTTGGGATATCAGAAAATGCTTACTGCAATAAGAAATGTATATTATTGGCCAGGTATGAGTAATAATATTGTTGAATATCTAAGCAAATGTTTGGAATGCCAGCAGGTAAAGGTGGAGCATCAGCATCCTACAGGGCTATTGCAGCCCATACCCATCCCTGAATGGAAGTGGGAGGTTATCTCTTTAGATTTCATCACGGGATTACCGCGAACAAAAAGGCAGAATGACTCAATCATAGTAGTGGTAGACAGAATAAGCAAGTCTGAACATTTCATACATGTATAGTCGATGTACAAGATAGTATAGATTTTTGATATATTTATGAAGGAAATCTTCAGGTTGCATGGTATACCAAAAACTATGATTTCAGATTGGGATGTTAAGTTCACATTCGCATTTTGGAATACTTTGTTTTTTGGTTTGGGAACACAGATACACTTCAGTACCATCTATCATCCTCAAACTGGTGGGCAGACGGAATAGGTAAACCATGTTTTGGAAGACATGTTGCACATGTATGTGATGCAGCAGCCAACCAAGTGGGAGGATTATTTTCACCATGTTGATTTTTCTTATAATAACAGGTATCAGGAATCTCTGAAAAATGAGTCCCTTTGAGGCATTGTATGGTAGGCAATGTCATACACCTATAAATTGAAGCAGTCCTGAAACAAAATTATTGTTGGGACCTGAAATGTTGGCTGAAATGGAAGCTGAAGTAAAGAGAATAAGGCAGAATCTAAAGGTTGCACAAGATAGAAAAAAGATTTATGTAGATAAGAGAAGGTCTTACTGTGAATTTTTGGTAGGGGACCATGTTTACGTAAGAATTAAGCCCAAGAGGTGTACCATGAGATGAACCTCTTGTGCCAAATTATCTCCCCGGTACTGTGGACCTTTCCAAATACTGGAAAGGGTGGGACCAGAAGCCTATATGTTGGCCTTACCCAGCCATATTCAAGTGCACAATGTGTTTCATGTGTCTTTGTTTAAGCAATATGTACATGATGACAAACATGTGATTCATTGGCAAAATATTTAGGTAGGAAAAATATAAAAAATCCTAACTTGAAGTTCTGAAGAATTAATGCAATATGACTTGGAAACACTTTGTTTTTCAAGTAGAACTAGATGGAGAGTTTCTAGTCGAGCCACAACGCATACTTGACTGAAGAGAAATTGAACTCCGCAAACGAGTAGTTATACAGGTAAAAGTGCAATGGAAGCACTTCAAACCAGATGAAGCTACTTGGGAGGATGAGAAATTTATGCAGGAAGCTTACTCGGAGCTCTTCGCAGAGCAAGGCTGAAACACCGAGGATGGTGTTACTTCTAGGGGGGGAAGTTGTCATAGCCTTATTAAAGTTAGCTTGTATTAACTATTTAAAGAAATTTGTTTACTTTATTTTCTGGTAAGAAATACTTAAGTTGTTATGGTTCTAAAACAAATTAATTTTGCCGAATCATTAAATTAAGAGGAAATAATTAAAGAAAAGGAAAATCTTGTTTAAGCTGTTGGTAAAATGTTTCCAAGAATAGGAGGTGGTTGGAGAACAGTTGGAAAAAAGTTACCTACTCCTTTGAGGATAAAGTTGAATCCCAGAGGAGGAGTAGGGGTTCTGTGCACATTTGGTAAAGGGGAGTATTTTCTAGAGCTGGTGGTGACCAGTTGAAGATAACTCACAGCAACCCTTGTGAAGCCAAAAGAAACTTTCTGAGTTTGACTGGATTGGCCATCTAGAGGTGATAGTAGAAAAAGGAATTATATTCCACTGTTAACCCATGGCATCGTCCAGATTCTGGAGCTAGGGGGCAAGTGGAGGACGTAATAGCCTCCCCTGAATGGTTGGGTGGACCACAGCTTAAACTATTTATTCCAGATAAGTGTTACTGTGTAATTATAAGAAGGTTGTTCAAAAATTTAAAAATATTGCTTATGGTATTAGTGTTGCTGGGATTACTGTTTTATTGTGAAATCCTGTAAGTTATGTGTATGATTGTTTACAATGTGGAAGATAGAAGTAAAATTGTAGACAGTTAGTTCTCTCAATTTAGGGAAAATATACTGTGGAAGTTACTGGTATTATAACCTATCTTATTTCTCTTATTTCATAGTATGATACAGTATACTTTAATTCCCTGTATGTTGTGAGGAAAATACATAAATTAGATAGTCATATATTACAAATAATATATATATACGAAGAAGCATAGTTATAAAACTTCGTATGAGAAGAACGGAGTTCATACATTATGTTTCTTTCCTGTTACTTTGTAGTATACTAAAGGAAGTAATTTTTATAGAACTGAGTTTACAAGAAAGAAAATGCAGAAGAAAACTCTGCATGTATAAGTCGTAAGATAACCGTAGTTAGAGGGTTAGAGTCGATGGACTGTTGACCCTAGTCCTTGGCAAAAACCCAAGTCCGGGGTGCATCGTCCGTGGCTGTTAGCCCCATTTCTATACGCAGGCGTTGTGAATGTGTGGCCCAGACACCGTAAGGAATATCTATGCCTATATTTGAGAAGTATTAGAATACCAGAAATCACATAACGCAGTGAGAAATGAGAAGATAGAAAGAACGTGGAGTTCTAGTGCTAATAAAATTATCAATCATTTCTTCATGATATAAAAGAAATATCTATTGAGAAAAAGAATAAACGAACTGTGTGTTCTCTTGATTTTAAGTGCTATGTCATGTTTAACTGATTAAAGACAAAGAACCCAAGATTCTCATTCTGCATGTAAGTAAAAATTAGGAATAATGGGTAAGAAAGCCTGATCTAAACCGAAATGCCATAGAATGTGTTCATCGTCGCATAGTAAACAGAAAGACTTCATTTTATTGTAAATATTAGAGAAGAAATTTCTGAGACAGTTAATTTAACAAGAAATGTTGTGTCTATATTAATAGCAATAATGCACTCTTCATAATATTTTTTTATATTGGAACTACTACTCATGGCCTCAGCCTCAAAAATAAAACATCAAGAATTTACTCAGAATTGTTAATGACATCATGAGTGTCAATATCAGTACTCATATTACAAACTGTAACAAAACCCTAAAAACCCTTGCATATTTAAGATTCATATGCTACAAGATTTTAAAACCCTAAGTCGGGATTCAAACCCCAAGTCTTCTTTATAAATGACATTGAAACTACGGCTATCAAACTCTCTTCACAAACGCAGCGTACCTATTGATAGGAGATGTAATATTTAGCCGTGGCATGACGAAATGTTGGTGAAGAATTGTTGGTAGGGTTTGGTTGAAAATCCACTAACCTGTGAGACAATGCAAACCCTGTTAAGAAAACAAGCTCGCAAGCAAGATTAATAAATGAATAGAGTTCTAAAAACAAGCTGTTCTCAAATGGAAAACACTTGGGTAATATACCTGTTGGTAATTCTACTCTCTCTTCGAACCTGAAATATTAAACATGCTCTGAGCTAATATAAATTCGTTTTGAAGCCTGTAGCCAGTTTTGTAGCAGGCATGATAATTAAACCTTAAATAGAAATGAGCCCAAAGGTAGGTTATCTCTTTTTTTTGAGTTGCGCCATGGCTAGTCGGAAGGCCTAAACCCCAGAGAAAAGAAGAAAGCTATTCCTCTCTGCAAGCATTAAACTTATTAAGGAAGAGAATCTCTGAAAGATAAGATATGAATCAACTCGAAAAATGTACAATTAAACAAAATCAGAACTAGATTAGCATGGCTAACAGAGCGAAGTAAGGGGGTAATAGTTCAAGCTTACCTTTAAAGCAAAATCGTGACAGAGAAGCCCAAGAGAAGCCGAACCTGCAAGCGCACCATGGAGAAATGAAAACAGCTGAAAGACTAGCCAAACTGGTAGAAGTCTCTGGATGTCTTCCCTTATGAAATGCGTAGAATCCGAGGCATGTTTTACAGGTGTCCTGGCTAGTAAATGCCCAGTACATCTATGTTCAAATTGGAGTTGAAAACAATACCACGTCGAGAACTTTAGCAGGCCATGTGGCATATTCAAACTTCGAGGAAAATCTCAAATCGTAAGTTATCTATGGTGATGGATCCGATAATCAATGTATATATGATATCAACATTAATGATTTTGGGCTGATTGATCTAGTAAAAAATGTTTAAATATTGTTGGGTATTGTATAGTTTACATTTTTAATAATTCGTACCCAGAACAATGTCATATAGCAAATGATTGGAGCAGCTAGTATATAGAGGATACTATATGGTTTAGCAAATTTGTGCCAAGGCCGAAAGTAACTATAGCGATTCACCAAGTTTCATATGATTTTTATATCGTAATGAATTTTATATATAAACTCCGAACTTTATTATTGGTGCTTGAAACATGTATTTAGTGTGATAAACATATACATATGTAATTTCTTTAATTATGTCGAGTGAAATTAAATTTTTTTTTTTTTAATGATGTTAAATACTTGATGGGTGATAGTGACACACATTAGATTAAAGCCTTTTAGTTCATGTCAATCTTCCTCTTCTAGAATTCGAATTATCCTTTTCTTCTCATTCAATGAATTACGTACACCCTTTTTTCATGAAAAATAAAGCCAAATACTGAGATAGAACAATTCATATAACAACCCTAGTTATAAATCCATGTAAAATATAAGACCACGGTTGATGGGACATGTATTCTAATTTGAGTGTTGGAAAAACATCCTAGTGAGTGTTCGTTTTGGTTATTATGGCTAAAATAAATTGGTAAAGGTAATCACAAAATCTTTGGAAAGGTAAAATGACGTTTTTGACATATTTATTTATGAAAATAATGAAAAATTGTAGAAAATGAAGGTGAAAGGTCACATGTTGCATGTGAGGAGGAAATTGAAGGTAAATAATGGAAAATGAAGAAAATAGAGGCCTCATTGGAAAAAAATTAGAGGAAATTTGGACCCAAAAGTTTCCCCCTAAGGAATAATCATAAAATAATAGTTAAAATAATAAAGTAAGAATTATGAATTTTGGATGGAAAATAATAAAAATATTTTTTTAATTGTAGTTTTTGGTTACTCAAATTTCAAGTGTAGACACTCATTGGATGCAAAATTAAATTTGCATCGAGCAACTACCCTTTATGCATACTTTTGAAAACACCGACATCGATCAAAATTGTAGATACGTTAAAAATGCGTATTGAACATGTTTATTTAATGTATCTAAAAATTTTATGAATGTGATTCTTCTCAAAAATATGAATAATGGGTACTCATTGGATGCGAAATTTAACTATGCATCCGACTAGTGTCTACACTTTAAATTTGAGTAAATCTATAAGGAGATAAGCCAAAAATACACTTTAAAAAATTATTTTTTCTTCTTTTCCATCCAAAATATTTATATGTACCTCTTTTTAAATTTAAAGGATTTTGATTGGTTTACATATTATGACATGGAAATTACGTGAAAATATCATGGGCACTTTTACACTAAAATTTGCTCTAATGAGGCTTCTAAGGATTAGTTGAAAATATTTTGCTCACATTTTTTGAGGTATCTCATTATTCTCTCTCTTTCTCTCTTACTCTTGGATGCTTGGAGTTTTTTTTCTACACTTGGGCTTTGGAAAAAGAAAGAAAAAAAAAGCAAGGAAGATTAGGATCAGGCCACTACATCGGCATTTTTTAGATGTATTGATTTTCATATGTGAAGTCCTTCCTAGATCTAAAATGCATGGTCAGCATGTGGTTTGTTGCTGTATTGGCATGGGTTTTTCCAGGTGTGACAGTGTATTCAACCTAGCCTTGGCATTTCTGTATAGCTTTGATGAGATGGGTTTCTCATACTTAAGTTGAGTTGGATGAGCGGATTGGATTCAAATCTCAGTGGGTTGGATTTCTAAAATTAAAATGACATTGCCTAGTGGTCCCTGAACGAGACTGTGGATCACGATAAAGCCACTGGCTTAGTAACCCTTGAGCTAGACCATGGGTTGTAGTAAAGCCATATTGTTTGCCTCGGTGGGCCTAGGAATACTTGTCGGTGAATGACAAGATATACGGTAAATTGAAGAGGTGGATTTCTCTTCATTGGGCCTAGTAGTTCTCAGACGGGATGTATGGTAAATACTTGAGAGATGGTCTCGGTGTAGGGCCTAGTGCTCCCAAATCGGATGATGGGTTACGATAAAGCCTAAGAGACTAGGAGGCACTCAAATTCCTCATGGTGTAGGTAGAGAAATCTGGTAGCACTCCTGCTTGTCTACTTCCTTTTCGGTTGGTTGTGAGTCCCACATTCATGTTTGGGAAACAACAGAGGGCTAATGCGCTGAAGAGAGATTTGGCTCAGTGTTGTCAAGATAAATCCCCTCTACAGACAGAGGTGATCTCTCTAGCAACAAAGTGGGTCTAGCAACACGAGATGCTTTCTAATGCAAATCTCTCTTAACTAACATTTACAATGCAACAAGAAAAGAGATAGAAATTCCTTTTTCCCAGTGCCAGGTTTGAATCTGTTGATGATGACCTTCATCCACAATAATTTTAGGCTTGCTCCCTGCTACTGATGGCATGTGAATACCTACGGATGATGAAGAGGCAACAATAAATGTAATCGAATACATAAGAATAATAAACATTAGCTATATAGTAGATGAAGGAGTACAAAAATATTTGCATAAATAAATAGACAAATATAGAAGGAAAACGTCAGTTGTTTTATTAATAAATATAAAACGAAGAGCTTACAACCCACGTTTTGATGTCAGAGGCCTCCTTGATGTTGAGTTATATTTGATCACAGGACTTGGATAGCAAGGAAAAAATTCAGTGTCAGACCTTTTCACTTACCTTATAGATATGTTTCCCAAGCTAATAATCAGTTGTGGGAAAAGCTTGTGCTTTGTTTCACAATATAATAAACAATGCACCATTGTGTAGTTTTTGGCATTAAATACCAATCAATGTGCATGGGAACTCATGAACAACCATTCATATTTGAATCTATGAATGGTTTTTCATGAGTTCCCATGCACATCCCTTGGAATCTGACACCAAAAGCTACACAATGGTGCACTGATTTTTAGCTTGGGATAAAAATTAAACTAATTATTAGATTGGGAAATAGAGCACAAGATTTTCCCTCAATCATGCTGCAATTCCGACAGTTGTTTCCGTCGCACTTACGACATTTTTTTCCGTTGCACTTCCAATGGTTGTTTCAGTCACACTTCCGATGGTTATTTCTGTTGCATGTCCTATGGTTGTTTCCATCGCTAGTATGGCCCAACGGTCGCAAAAATGTTATGCGAGTTGTCGGAATATTGACAACTGTCCTGACACTTCCAATGATTGTTTGCATCACTGGAAAATTAATAGATCCGGACATGTGACGGCATGTGCAATGACAGGCTTTCGGTATTGTGACACCTTCTAGAAAGGCATCAGTGTCATAATAGTGACATCTCCACATGATGTAAAAATAAAGACAATTAATAGCGTGATTGTAATATTAACTAAATGAAGTCACGTGTTTTGTCTTGTGTCATTCTACTAATAGTTATTAGAAGTGTCAAAATTGCGACGAGACAGGAAACAACATTGTCCCCAACCTCAAAGTTTTTCTCTTCGAACACCTATGTGTCACAAGAGCGGAATTTTTTCCATCACAAATTGAACCAAATGTGTTAGTGCTTTATGTATATTGCATATAATATCATTAAAAATGTTTCTCATCATATAGTCCTGGCTCAATAGAAAGAGTTACTTTAGCTTAGTAAGAATACCAGGGTAGGTGACTGGAACCTATTTAAATATTATACTGAAATCACAATGTATGGGTCTGAACTACCTCCGTATCAATTACTTGTGTTTATGTATATGCAGATATTTTCCTTAGAGTTTATCAAGAAAAGCTTAAATTCTGACCAAACCCATTTTGTCATTTCTAGGAAAGGTTATATCCTTAAGCTTGGAATAATTGTGGGCCATTTCATTATTAATACCAAACAAGTCTTCCAACGAGTAGAAGATATGTTAAATGAATTAAACTCTGAAATACAAGAGGTTTGGCACCATGATCCTCACGATATTGTGTCTAAAGGGAGGCTAGAAACTAATTCTTCTACTTATGAACATGAATCTAAACCTAAGTGTAGTGGAAATCTAATTTAGACTCTTTTCCTATTAATACATAAATGGAGGTGAAGACACCAAACACAAAATAGAATTCGCAGAAAAGGAGTGTTGATGATGTTGGACATAAGATGATGGAGGATGCACCATCAACTAAAAAATCCAAACTATAGGAACGAAATGGTGAAGATATTTACATAAGAATGACTGAGGGAAATATGGACCAGCCAGATTTGCAAGTACTCTTGGAAGACCCTAAAAAATCTTTCCACCTCCATCTCAACTAAGGTAACAACCCTTGGCTCATTGGGAACCACATCAGCAGTAGGCCTTAAATGGGAGGAAGGAAATATGATAGAGGAGAGGAACAATAATTTAAGGTATGAAATGCTATCACAACTAGCATCTCATTCAGTCCCATACCAAGATAGTATTTTGGTTAGCATTGACCTAGAACGAAACTAAATGAAATTTGCATTATGTCATCCTTCAGTTCAGTCCATTTCATCTAGACTGCAATTCATCATAGTTGAATTTTCATTGGACATGTCTATTGTTCCCTTGAAAGATAGGATCAAGATGAATAGGAAATTAGGGGAGAGGATATGCAAAAAATTGAGAAAATGAGCCTTGAATATTAGCAAGGCCAAGAAATTATTGGAGAAATTTTCCACCAAAATAAAATAGGAGAAGCCTTAATCAAGATGCCTTCATTTTCAAAATAAGGCCGCCAAAAAGTTGATTTTCAAACTTGAGGTAAACCAAAATGAAGAATTTGTTCTAGATGCCATCATATAAGGCTCACAATCCAAAAGTCAATCATTAAGGTATAAACTTGAGATTCCTACAACAAAGCATGCGTAGAGAAATGAATGGAACCACATAGAAAATGAGAAATAAATTTTGGAAAATGAGTTGAAAGATATGAATAATGAGGTGGTGGATCTCAAGCTTCAGTTGCAAAGGTTCTACAAATAATTTATTTTCATATGTGTGTTTTTATTGTTCCAGAAAAACCAAAAAATCCCACAGAATAGTTGTCGAATGTCCCATTTATTTGTAGCTATCTGGGAGAAATATCAAGAAAATACAAATTTACAGGTACAATACCAAGTTCCTGCTCTCAAACAAGGATAAATAACTCAAGAAAATTATGGGAGGCATGGCGTTGGTCAACAAAAAATTGCAGGTTACTAATGATGAAACTAAAGAGCTGATGAAAAATTTGAAAGGTAATATGTCTCTCATTAAAGCTGGAAAAATAATATGATATGGTATTATTTCTGAGGTGAAGAATATGTTGGAGAATATTAATTTAGCTTCAAAATAAAGAGCTATAGTCAATAACATTTAATTTTTCATCCTATCACCCAGGAATCAGGATGCTAAAAATGCTAGGATTGCAGAAAAATTCATTAGGTACCTGAATGAGAAATATGCCAATGAACGAGGAGCCATGGATATCATAGACATTACATGGGTGTAAGACATTGGATAAACTGATTGTCCTTGTTTTTTCAGGGCATGCGCTTAACCTGATCTCATGGATTCGTTAACACAGGTGATGCATCTATTTAGTAACACCTGCAAGTTTTTACCTTATGGAAATCATGATTTCCAAGAAGTGGTATCAGATCCAAATGTCTCGATTTCGAATCACACCCGGCTCATGCTAGGGGAGAATATTTTTGGAGATTGTATAAAAAAACACTCCCCGTGTGTTTCATGACATGTCCTTAATATCCTCTCACAGATCTGTTAACTTTGGCGATTTGTCCATTTACTAACACCTACATGTTTTTCTCTAATGAAAATCATGATTTCAAAGAATGGGAAATTATTGAGATTACAAAAATTATCTGGACAGCAGTAGCGACGGCTAGGGATGAGGAATGTTTGAATAATTTGAAAAAATTTGGTTCTTCATTTAATTCCAATTTTGATCAGATAACTAGGGCAGTGTTTCCTAGTTTTTAGGATGTTCAAAGGAACCCGATTCCATGGGAACACTATAAAAAGATATCGTTTGCGGCCAAAACACACGTGGATTCTTCACATGAAAATACTGCAACTCTCAAGGACAGAACTATAGTAATTATTTACAAAGGGATTTTCAACTACTCTGGCTATTACAAAACTTTTTTGCTACCAAAAATAATTACATTGAGCTTACAAATTTGAAAACATCCTAAAAAACACTCATTCACACTCCTTCCCCAGATCCAACATTATGATAGAAATGTGACCAATTTTTTAATCCACCAAAAATTTAAATAATGGAGCCTAGGTCCACCTCATGAGATCAAAGGAGCTATTAGTGAATGTAACACCATGCTCCCACATTTACCCAAGTAACCAGCCAACCGAGGTAAACATGTGACTAAGAGTTACTATCATTTGACTCAACTCCCTATGTGTACGTTAAGGAAGTGGAATATGTGAAACACAACAACACATACCTTCTGCACATGCTAGAGGACACTCAAGAGTCATAACATTTTTTTAGGAGGATAGCCCTACCATCTAATGACCTTTTGTGCATCAATTACCTAGTCGCTTCCTTGACATGGGTAAGAGTGTGAATAGAAATCTCAAGTCGCTTGCATAACATGGGCATGCATGCGAGCGGGGAATTTTCTAGGTAGTTTTATGTCGGAGACCCCAATTTATGTGTCATGTTTCAGGCCAAGGGATCAGGAAACTTCCCAGAACTCCATGAAAATTCCATAAATGAAATATAACAATGGAATAATGATTTAAATGAAATCACTTTAACAAGGACCTGACTGGACTCCTACTAGTGAGGACAAACATTTTGTCAAACATATTGCAAATATGAAATCTATAGGTTTCAACAATAGATCTGAGGGGTCTCATACTTATTCAATAATCGTCAAGAATGATTGATGCTTTCTCACATTAGTTTCATTATCATTTGTTACGTCATTCATTCACTATTGTTTCACATATTAACAAAACATGATGAGAGTCATACATCATAAATATCCTAAATCATGCTTATAAATAGAAATTAACCAAAGATACATCAATGAGGAAATGACCATTAAATACACATAACGTAAAGTACCTTAACCCATGAAAATACCAAGGGAAAAATAAGTCTTATTAACATATTAAAATCCAACCATATCATGGAATTCCATGTATAACTAGACCATAGACAAGGCTAGAAAAAATCTTCCATTCAGTTACTCACCTCCGTGCCATATTCCAAGCATGAATGAGTGATCTCATGGAACACATCAAGAACAACCAAACCAGTGATTCCACAAGCCAACCACCTGAACTTTCAACTATTGATTCCACCTCATAGTTGGACATCACTAACCATCCCCAGATCCGTCTCTGCCCAATTTTTCCAGGGCTCGAGAGCGTTTGTTGCAACCAAGGCCCCAGGACTAGTACCTCAACCCACAAAAACTCCAGGGGTCCATAGAATCTGTCCAACCAAGGCTCAATGACTAGCATTTCAACCCACCATGGGCTCTAAAGAGTTTTCCCAACTAAGTCTCAACGACTAGTAACACAACCCAAGTTGTTTCAAGGCTTTGTAATGTTCCCCCAACTAAGGTGCCAAGAACAAATAACTCAAACCACAACCAACGGAACATGATAACTAGACAAAATCAAAATTTGATAAATCCACAACACCATGGTTATGAGGAAATGTAAAGTCTAGGAAAAACCACTATCAATCCAAGCAATATTCCATGCCAATGACATATCATAATTAAGAAACCCCATGCATGCATGATGCATGCGAAAGCAAGCAAGGAAACTATACATGAAAATTGATATGTGCAAGGAAATATACTTATAGTCGTTGATCTCGATGTCCTCTTGTGCTTTCCTACCTTTCCTTTGCCTTCTTTCTCCAAATCCCATGTATTCTACACTCCTCTAAGATTTCTCCAAGAAACTCTGACTGTCCAATATTATGAGAGAGAGAATAAAAGAGATATCCACCATAGAACTCACAAAATGATAGAGAAAAATCCTGCCAATTGATACTCAAAAGCCTCTTTATCAATTAGGCCTCTATTTTTTTCATTTCACATTACTTTTCTCCTATTTTCCTTTATTTTCATAAATAAAATGACAATTTTTCCTCATGCCTTTCCAAATCCTTTGTAATTTCCTTTTCCAATTTCCTTAGCCATAATAAACCAAATGAACACATACTAGGATGTTTTTCCCACCATTCAGCTTGAAATATGTGTCCCATGATGTTGGTCTTATATTTTTTTTATATGGATTTGTAACCATGGCTCTTATGGAACCCTCCCACTTCGGACAACACCTTCCTCAATGTTCAATGACACTTACAACCAAAAACACTCTTCAAAGAAAAATATACTAACCATGGAGCTTTATAACATAGCTCATTCCAATATTTACAATAACCATTGCTGAAAACATGACAAGCATACAACTTATTAGAGCTTTATAAATCAAGCTTGATATAGTATTTACAATAATATATATATATATATATATATATATATATATATATGCACATTTTCTTAACCAATAAATAAAATGATATAATGTCTGTATCAAAAAAAAGGAATCCAGAGGCTCACACCTACAACCTCAAATAAATACCAGGGTAGACCTCCTTCCTAAGAATTCCAAAATCCACTGTGAAAGTAAAATTTGTATCCAATGTCTAACACTACAATCCTGCGCCACCTTTCCTCTCAATGAACATTTACCAAATCATTGTTCCATCGCATACTCCCAATGTGCATTTGATTTCATCTCGCAATGTTAATGACCAAAAACAATCCATCCTCACCCTTATCTTCTCTGCTACACAGTCCCTCGGGAAATCCAGTCATCCCTTCCGTGCAGTCACACACCTTCCATGTTCCATGATCATACCCTCCTCTATTACACATTCCCATGGGCGTCCCCTCCCTTGGAAAGGTTTCCTCTCATCGAATGTCCAAAAACCAAGGCATATACCTACCTAAAAACCATCATATTTGTCATATCATGGTCATGGAAATAAATGGACACTATTGCGTACCATTGTCCCACTATGGCCCTGCTCGTCAAGAGCCTTACCAGTATACTGTTGCTTGTTCTAATTTTTTTCACTGACGCTGTGAGTTCTTGCACTTGGTTTCAACCATCCCAAACTAGGCATTACATGATTTCCTGTACCAAGAACATAATTTCCATAAGATTCAAAATAAAATAAAATAAATTCAAATCATACCTCATCAACATATCATCAATAAGGTACACCTACAATTATGTTCACTTCCTATCACAAAAAGTAAAGCTATTTTTTTACCAAATAATCATGTGTAAACATATCAAATATTGTTAAATAAAAAAAAACCATCATAGATTAAAATAATGAATCACTGGAAATCATCATCACCCATAATCATAAATGACGTGTAACCATCATAAGTTAGAATCATAGATCACGTGCATAGTAAAACTGAAATAAAATACCAATACTTATCCTTCATTGATCCTTCTTCCTTTGTTATTTTTTACACACATCGGATTAGTCGCCACACCTGGAAAGCACCCAATTCCTTAGCGTCTCTTTAATCATGTACACATACATGAAATATCCATGACACACATACACTCACACACGACATAAAACACCATACAATACATGTACCTACACCTAACACATAACACATACACCTACACCCAGTGTTTGACGTAACACAATACATACACAACACATATGATTATCACAACACGACAACTGCATAATGAACATACCTAGTACCACATGTACACAATACAAAATGTACAACATGCACATAATACCACATGTGCACAACACAACATGTATGACATGCACAAAATACCACATGTAAAACAATTGACATATGGAACATGTACACAGTACCATATGTAGACATCATCGCCTCCACAACATGTACACAGTACCACATGTACACGACACTACCCACACAATGCCACCTGTAAACCACACCACCTACACAATGTGTACTCAACACAACATCTACACATCACCATATGAATGACATGTACACAATACCACCTACACACAACATCACATGTACAATATGTAGACAACACAAAATTCATACAACACAAAATGTAAAATCATGCACAAAACACCATATGTACATAGTACCACAGGTACGACATGCACTTAACACCATATGTACATATAACTGCATATAAAACATGTACGTAGCACTATATATAATAAAACCACATATCCAAAATGTGCACAACACCATATGCACACAACATCACATATCCACACATGCGCATGATATCATATGTACAAAACAATGCATATCCAACATGTACATAGAAACAACTATATCGAGCACTGTAGATGAAATATACACAAAAAAATAAATACAAAACACCATATACACACATTCGTTGGGTGTGGAGTTTGATTATCATCCATATTTAGAGGTCTTTGTTTCATTCGTATGTATACCCCAGGAAGACTGTACACCCCTCCACATGGGGGGGGACTTGTCCTCTCGCAAGGGGTTCGAGGGGGCCCATCCCCCCTTGCTGGGGGGTCCGAGGGAAATGCCCCCAAAGCTAAAAATAGAAATAAAATTTCCTTGTAAAATGTTGTAAGTTCGTAGTCAATTTGGGTCGTTCATTAGGTGGATCATTTGACGATAGAAGTTATGTTTAATTTAGTGTTTTTTTCCCTAGAAGTAAACCCCTATGTTGTATGAGGGAATTGTATTGTGGTTATCTTTTGAGAGTTTATTTTGAGTGAGAAAGAGAAAGGGGGATTGTGTGAGAGAGTAGAGGATATTATAGAGGATTTATTGTAGGTTGTGTCTCTCCATCTTGTTGGATAATATAAAGGAAGGACTGGATATTTCTCTGTGGATGTAGCCCAAGCTAGGTGAACCACATATATATGTGTCTCTCTTATTTTATTTGTTTTCTGTGTTTGTATTTCTACATATTTTTATATTTTCCATTTCTCTGTAATATATAATTTTCATACAACTAGTATTAGAGCCGAAGGTATATTTGGCTTATAAACTCATAGAAAAGAACGGTTCCTCATTTGAGTGGTGTTAAACACACGCATGGTAGGGTGGAGAAACTAAACACACACATAGAAAGATAAGCATTCATTGCTCATATTATTCACCATAGATGTGCATTTATAATACAATGGTGTGAATCTTGGATTCATATTCCAAGGTCACTTGGACTCCTTTGTGACTGTTCACCTTCCACACCTACCCATATAGGATTAAATGTCCAACATTCCCCCCCTTAATCTGAAGGGGTATGTGTGAGTCTAAGAAGAAAGTTGTAATATAAATCTGCAAATTATGCATGGCAGCACTTAGGCTGAATCAACTCTCTGAAATGTTGGCATAAAGAGGTGGTGTAAGGATGACCACCAACACTGGAATGCAATGCTTATTGCAGTTCCCCTAACTCTTCCAAAATTGGCAAGAAGTTGAGGGCTTCTGCTAGAGGAAGTGTTCGGAAAGAGGAAGAATATCAACCTCACATAGATGGTTTAAGTTTATCCACCAAACAAAGGCATGCTCATGGGCATCCATATCTCTGGCTACAAGTATGAATCTGGAATGACGAATTGTGGCTCAGGCTCACTTGAACTGCTATGTCTCTAGATATAACTCTGAATCTAGAATGAGAGATTGTGGCTTAGGTTCACTTGATGTGGCTTTGAAGCTTGTAGATGGCCACCATTTCCCCCCTTGTCATGTGCAAGGTGAGATGATGATGAAAAATAAACTTCCAGTTGGTTCAATATTCGAGAACAAGTTCTGACATGCAAGTTAAACATCTTCTTGGTTGTTGATGCCCATTTCCAAGAAGTGATCCATCTAAGATGAATCTTTTTTCTTGTAGGAGGCTTGTTTCTGAAGTATCTGTGTGAAGAATGGGTGTGCTGATCACAATGCTTGCACGGGTGAAGATCGAAACAATGATCTTTCATATGGCCAACGCAATCATAGTATTGGCACTTTACAATTTGTTGTTGTTGTTCCTGTGGAAGAGGAGCTAGATCTGGAACAGCTAAAGGTGAACTGTCATGAAGAAATATGGCACTCTGAAATTTTATGGGCTTGCAGTAGTCCAAAATATGAAAGGACAACTCATTTTCATATCCAAGACCAGTTCTGTGCTTGTTATGGACAAGCTCTTCCCAAGTTCTAATGATGGGCTTGGGAAGTGTAGGCTAGATTTTTTCTTCTACATTCAAATATGCGATTAAAATGGGTACCGCATCTGCAATTTCTTGTTGTTAATGGGAGTCTGTCTTAGTGTTTTGAAAAAAAACAAGTTCATAATGATGAATCCACTGCTGTAATTATTCCTGTTTTAGTTCTGTCTCAAAATGCAACAAAATATATCTTCAGTTTTTCAATTTGTAGACATGTTCTTGATGCAGGAGCATTAGCTCGGAAAAGTACTTTGTATTTTTATTAAACCTAGGGGTCTCATGTTTTTGAGAAAATATTAATTTTATGTAAATATTAATGAGATTTTTGAGAGATTAAATTATATTTTTAATTAATTATTGTGAGGATTTGTTAATGTTCCCAAAATAATTTGGAGAACATGAGAGAATTAGATTTTATATATTTGAGAATTAATTATGAGCCTAAGTTAGATTTGGTTTCAAGATTTTAGGGATAAAAATCTAGATTATAGGGGTGTTGAGATATTTGAGGACTTTGCTGAGTGATTAAAGGGATTTGAACCTAAATCGGTTCAATTCAATTTGTATATATTAATGAGCCTCAAAGGCCAAATAGATCAAGAAGAATAGAGTGATTTAGAGGTGAGGTTTGGATAGTAATGTTTGTAAGCCTCCGGGCATTTGTAAGAGGGCCAATGATTGAAAATCAGGCCAGGAATAAATATTGTTGTAAGTAAGTTCATTTTTATACAAGTATTGGGTTTGAATTATGCACCTTAGTTGATTGATTTATGTATGGTTGAAATCCAATATTAAAAATTGGAATGGTGAATCCCTGTTAAGAAACTTGTTGGCTTAGATTTTTATAAATCGATAACCATTTTTGTGTTGAAGCCCAAAGCAGAAAATCGATGAGGTTTGATGGAAATTTAACATATGGCGTAATTGAATTGAATTCTGTTTGAAACGAGGGAATAGATTTATATTAATCGATCTCGATTAAGTATTAAAAGCCACAATACAGAAATTCCATGGAGGATCAATTATGTGCAAAGCTTGTAGAAAAATCACAGCGTTGAGTCCTTGTTGAAATCGGTATCAGATTTATACTAATTTCTGTGGGTTTCTCAGGGAAATCGAGAACTCTGATTCTTATATTTGAGATCAATTCATGCTCACAGAGAAGGAAGGGTCGATTCAAATTTAATGAATCAACGTCGTGGAACAAAGGCATAACATAGCTTGAAGACTGGTAATTCTGGGGTCGATTGAACTAGGAATGCGTTCATGGGAGACCAAGAATGGTATTGATCTACAGTATTTCAGATGCGTGAACAATTGTATTGAAGTTGATTGTTTTTATTGAATGCGTGTAGATCCGTGTGAAGGCTCAAAAATAAATCGATGTGTTTAGCTTTCTGACAAGTATGCAAGCGATGTCAACATCTGAAGAGTGTATCTAGCATCTATTCGATTGAACCAGTAAGAGGTAAAGCTTGCCATAGATGTAAGGAAATGAATTTATTGGGAATTAATATTGTCTCTGGTTGTGAAACGCATGCACCGTAAAGTTGGTATTGAAGACATCTATCTTAACATTGTTGTTATCAATGAAATGCTGAAATCGAGTGAAGGTTTCAAAGCTACTGAGTGATGGGTTCTGCATATAAGAATTTGGTAGTGCAGAGAACCAATAGAAAGTTGATTTGAATGATGTTGCCTGCAGCGGAAGATAAAATCCGTCCAATGCATATCATCGAATAGAATGGTGTAGATTGCTGGTGCAATTCATTAAGAACGCAGAACGATATAGACTACAAGAAATGGAGCAAAAAAAAATTCATGAACCAATGAATTGGAGAAAATTTCTAGTGATGGCGTAGTATGTGAAGACTGTTCAATCAGATAAAGTAAAATAGTAAAGCATGAAGGCATAGGTTGAGGTGTTCAAACTAAACAATGGAATAAAAATTAACACGATGATGGGCAAGTAATGAATTGAAACGCAAGGCATTAGAATTGATGCAGAGGAAGGCGCTCCAGTTAGGACGTGAAGGCCGTCTGAGGAAGTGGATATGCAATGGTAAGTCATATTTTTATCGATCAAACATATATTAAAACCATGGCCAGGTTTATTATGGCGTTGAATGGAATGGGTATAATACTGTATGGCCAAATGTTATGGTGGCATTTGTGTGAAGATTTCATGTAAACTTAATTGATATTATAGTGCATAATATCGATTGCTTTAGTTACTTTGCGAAGTTGAACTTTTAAAGCATGGGAACATTTTTTATTGAATTTTGATTTTAAAATCCGGTATTAAAAGCCATATGTGAATATTGGGTTTAAAATAAAACCAATGGGATTTAATGGAATTCTTTTTCTAAGGCTTTTGGAAGAGGTTTTTATGAGAGTATGATTTGGGGTCTAGGTGCTATTGGAAGTGGGATTTAACCATAGATTTGAAGTTAAAAAGAGAGAGCTTTTGCATGAAAGGATTGAGTTTTGGATGTGTTGAATTATGGTTTTCATAAACCATAGTCTTTAAAATACCTATGATTCATCCCATTCGAAAAATCTTATAAATATTCAAAAGGAATTCAAAACAAAATAAAAATATTGATTAGAAGAAAAAATTAAAACATAATAAGTCTCATCACGAGCTTGTTTACCATGCTCATAAACAAACAGTTAAACTCGCTTTACCAATATTGTCCACCAAAATAGGGTAATGACTTGACATTATATCGAAAAGACAAGGGGTCTCATCAAGAGCCAGCTTGATCAATTTAATTACTATTAGTGAATGGAATTGTCATCATTTTGGTTACCAAGCTAAGACAATGGCTTTTAATTAAATAAAAATATATAAAATAAAATTCTCGGAAATTAGAATTTACTTCTGGAAACTATAAGAAATACTGGATGGGAGAGTGGATCATAGTTGGGAAAAAGGTAACCCTTCCAAAAGCTTAAATTTCCTATTGGAACAGAGGCTCTATCTGTGATAAAAGAGTAAATTCTTATAAAACTGATCTGTAAAGGTTATTTACTTTATATTTTTAAACTGAGTAAGGACTAATATAGATTTTCATACTTATATCTTTAAAAGATGAATTCTTATCAATAGTGAATAATAGTAACTTTCATTCTTTAGCAAAGATATTATTTATTTGAAATTTCATTCCTTTAACTATTTTATTTTCAAAAAAGGCTTAGAAATTTCAAAATATTTTTTATCAGAGACATCTGGTTCACCCAAGTGTATCTCCAATTGTTGTGCTATAGAACAACCCCCCATTTATATATAGGAAATTCTTTTTATAATTTCCTAAAAAAAATTAAACTTAGAAAATAAATATTTTCTTTTTTTTCCTTAAAGCGCATCACATATCACATATATTATTTAAAAAGACCCATAAAATATTAAATGTGTGAATTTCGATATGTGCTCAAGCTTCTTTGAAGATATGATTTAAATATTATATGCAAAAAACCACAATCATCATTATATTCACTTTTTCGCACCGCACTTCACTTAAACAATAAAGGATTTAAGAATAAATGATATAAGTTGCGATGCCTGTGGACCCGACAAGAAAATAAACCAATAAATATAAATCCTTTGGCTATCGTGGTCACTTCAAGTTTTTTTTAATTCACATTTTGCGTAACTTATGATATACGCTTAAATGTTATCTCATAAAAGTTGCCATATGCAATTTGCGCAGATCACATTTCGTAGCCTTTAAGGGTAAAGTATCACGAAATATTATAAGGTATAATCTGCGATATACGAATTAACATCATTTAATGAATCAAGGGTGTAAAACAGGTTGTGTCATATCAAAATGAAATTTAAGATCTTAACAGCTTTAAAGCGATGGATAGATCTTACGTGTGAATACATGTGAAATATTAAATAAAAAATTATGAAGGATGATTGATGTTATATTTCAATAGATGGATATCTTCTTGTGTGTGTTTGAAGTAAATTATTGATTTATTCCTTTGATACTCCATAATTGTAAAAATTCACTTTGCTTTTAGGAAACGAGTTAACGAATTGAAGAATAACAAAATGAGAAAAAAGGGTGACTAAATTTATCAAATGTCATCCACAGAAGATAAATATGTCTTCATTATTCTCAGATACCACCTGTAACAAATACTGCGACAGTTCAACATGGGAGGCAATGTATAAACTCTTCGAAAATGAAGGACCAAGGGTGATAAACAAAGTTTCTTCAACAGACACTGCTTCTACCTCTAACGCAACTCTTTTTGACGTTGCATGCTCATACATAGATAGGATAAATGCAAGACCAAATATTACTCCTTATACGAAAATGGTTAAGTGGGCAATTGACCACTTAAACATTACAGATAGAATATTCAAGAATTCGAGAGGATAAACTATGGGTTCTTTCACGGCATAACATTTAGCAGAAATGTACCTCTACCACCCCCACAACAGAAATACGACAAAGAATATTTGTAAAAGCTTAAAGGAGAACATCCAGACCTTATCAAAGTCATCCAAGAATGGAAGGCTAATGAAGGGAAATTGAAGCAAGATAACTTTGGTACGTACCCAATTTCCTAAATTCCTAATCCTTACTGTAATGCCGCTGGTATGTTATGTAGATTATTTTCCAAACTAGATAGCACTAGATTCTCAAGAGACTGGGTTTCCATAATTAACACAATCGTCAATTCATCTATTCTAAATTGGGCAGACATTTTATCATATAACCTAGCCAAGAATATAACCGAATATAGGAATAAAATAAGTGTTTCACTTAGAGAAATACCTCCCTTTTACATGTCTGCCTATGTCATGGATGCTATTTGTTTTGCTTCGAGTTTTCCTACCATGGGTTGGAAATGGACTACCAAGGACCCTACCCCAATTCACATCTACCATAGAGAACTTTGGAATTTAGATTACCACTTTCACTTATATAAAGTTTTTTATGGAGTCATATTGCCTATACATCAGATGATTTTTAACAAAGGGGCTCCTAGGGTTTCTGAAGAAGGCAATGTAGAAATTATTCCAGTAGCTAGATAGTTTGCCGAATAAAATTTTACATATATTAGAGTATTTGGGAGTTATGTTTCTCACCATATTTTACCCTATTATGTTCCCGATAAGTTACTTACAAAAGATATATCCTATCAGCTTGTCAACGGTGTTAAAAAACAGCCGAAGGATGTTAAACAGACTATTTGGCCTAATTTCCCTCTACAATGTGGCACCTTTTCTTTCTCTAATATCGACCATACTTACAAGGACGTTCCCAAGATTCAGTTATTGAAATTAGCATTTATTCCAAGAATATTATATGATCCCAATGATGTGATTAAAAATTACATCATAAAGCTTAAAATGAAGCCTTTTGTAAAGGAGGAAGACAGATTCGATGACCTCTTCCAGAGCATGGAAAATTTCTCTAATATTACCAAGTATGTATCTAGTCAACTAAGTCAAAATATTGTTGAAGCTTTCCAAGCATACATAAACAAGAGACTAGAGAAAGTCCCCTTAAAGTTGTTAACTATTGAAGATGAAAAACACACTCGAAGTGTTATTATAGATGATGAAATGAAGGAAATTTATAAAGATGAATCAGGTTAGTCATAGCAACAATATGAGAATTCGGATCATTCTGAAAATAAATCTGAATCCAATAAAGAAAATTCAGAAAATACAATTGACTAAGTTATTAGGAGATAGAAATGCTGGAGGAAACAAGAAATAATGGGACAGAATAAAATTTTGAAACAGTTGAGCGCAATCATAACATGCTAGATCAATCCAGTTTATCACAAGCAAAAGATCTTATGAATGAAGGTGAAGAATATTCTAAAGCAATAAAGACTTCCAAAGAAAATCCCAATACTGATCAAGCAAGAAGTTTCAAAACACCAGAATGTTCACATAAGATAGTGGAGACTGTCAATCCACTACAAAGAGTTCCAGGAATACATCAGAAAGAAATCATACCGGCCTACCCCACAGATCAGATAGTTCTATAGATTGAAGACATTCCCTCATTAGATATTTTCTACAGTCCTAGTTACAAGGCTGTAGTCAAAAGAAATAAAAGAAGGAGAATTGATGAAGCAACTCCAAAGCCTACAGATGAATCAATTGATGTACTATGGAAGGATTCCTCACAAGATCCCACTAAACATCTAACTAAATTTTCACAGTATGCAGGGGCATATGCTAGTGTTATTATTGATAAAGCTATTGAAGTTAGAATATTGTTAAAATTAAAGGAAACAAGAGTACAAGAATTAGAAAATTTTTTGAATGAAGAGAAATGTAATTCTAATGAAAAATTCAAAGAAAATGCAGCCCAATTTCACAAAGATATTGAAAGCCTCAAACTACAACATCAAACAGAACTTAATGAAAAACAAGCACAGCTGGAAATAGCAATGACTAAGTTACAGAGTCAACCAGAATTAGAACAATTTGTCTAAGAAGAATTTAATTTAAAAACCAATTTAAATAAAGAACAAGAATTGTTTTGTCACCAAGCTTCCATGATTGATTCTTATTGTGATTCAATTAAAATAATAATCCAACAGATAACAAATAAGAAACTGGAATGTGAAATACTTGAAAATAAAATCGAAGAGCACATTCAATGGCAAGTTTTAGATTCAAGAAAGAAAGCTAATCCACCTCAAGTAGATAAGCTTCACAAAGAAATTCTATTCATAGAATGGGAAGCACAAATCAAACAAGCAGATAAAGCTACAACAAAGACATCCAAGATATCAAATGAGATTATTGAATCTATGTGTTAACAACTGTCTAAAGCATAACTTCTTAAGGAAAACACATCTAATGTGTTTTCAGAAACAAGACAGTTAGAAATGAAGTGGAAACAAAGAGTATATATTGAGGAGGAAATGATCAAAAAGGTAAATACGTTTGTTCAGGAAAATTACTGGAATTTTCTGATCAAACCTTACCATCAACATCAAACTCTTCAGTCTCTTACAGGTTCAGTAAAAAGATCTCAGTCAGTAATATCAAATTCTATTTTCAAGGGACAAATTCGATCAAAGATATGACAACCAGCTCAGCTCAAAGCAATGTTAGATATTTTCTAAGTTCATGACCACATTCAAAAATAAAGGCAGGATTCACAAAATCAGGATTTTTATTTTAAATTCCTAGATTGTTGTTTAAGTTAGCCTTTTCAGGAAGGTTGTTTGAAACCTCCTCTACTTTTTTGTAACAATTTAATTTTATTTTATAGTTAGTTTAGTATTTAAACCCTTCTCATGCATTTAGAGAAGGGTCCAGAATTTTTTCAAAAACATTTGCAAAGAATGCACTATTGTGAGTATGTGATTGCTTTGATGTACTAATGGAACACATTTTGTTATATTTTGATGATTAAAGTTGTTGAAATGATGTTGCACTATTGTACTTTTAAATTGCTCCAAAGTGATAAGGAACAAATTCATTGCTGTCAGTTTACATGAGTAGGACTTCGTACATATGGTACTTTTATTCACCTGTGTTAAGTCTTATTCCATAAATTGATGGTTATATTTTTATTACATTATGTATTTGAAATGCCATCATATATAAATATTACATGCACTTCTATTCTAATATTTGGATATGGTTTCTTATTGAATATATAATCACACTGATAAATGCGATATATTTTTCATAATTCTTCTATGCAAAATACTTTGTTAGAAGAATCATTTTATATAATTTTCATCTCTTTCAACTATTAAATGATATATATTATTGATAGATGAAAGATATCATTTTAGATCGCATAAAGGAAAAACACCCCAGATATATATTAGATTATTTATTTAGACAGATGCATTTAGATTAAAATCATTATCCATTTGTATGTTATATTCACAACACCCTCATAAACATCCTTATTGGGAAGCTGGTCCAATTATCCCCAGTCAGAGCCACTATACGAAATGAAAAAGAAGCCTCTTCAATGTCCGAACCAGGTGGTTTACCCCCATGTTCTGGCCACAGAATTTCGAGGCCTCAACAAATTCCAATGAAATAGCTACAAATTTCTCTTAATGTTTAAGCCAAACTGATACAAAAATGTCTCTTGAGATGCCAAAGCTCCAAGTGATTCCAACCATTAAAATGACTGAGAGAATACATCAAATAGGCCTAAAAACCACTCTCCCTAGCCTCATAGAGTCGAATCCATGATAGGGATCAATTTCACCTACTCCCAAACAAGAATCTGAAGACTAGGAAAACTCAACAATTTTCCTCTAAAAGAGAGGAAACTGATCCATTTGACCTCAACTGATGACTTACCTAATCTATCTACCTTAGATGAAAGTCAAAACATGACATTTACATTCACCATGACAATTTACATCAATAATTTTTCCATTTTCCCAAGTAAAAAGTCAAAAAGTCAAAATCTGTTCAAGATAATGAAAACTGCATTTTATTGGTAAATGCGCAGCGCCATCACAGAAAAAATAGCATCTTTTGCAAGAAACTTTTGGATGCCTTCCCAATTTCCAAATCAGCTCCATCGTAGCTCATTGGAAAGATCTCTAAGTATAGTCTCCAAATATGCCTCTAGTTTATAGAATAGTGTCCATCTTCCCTATCAGAAACTTGTTCTCCGAAGACTAGTAAACACGGAGTGCCAAGGAAAAATCAAGGGAAGAAACATGTTTTTTTGGTGGTTTTTTTCCTTTTTGAGGGACCAGTTCCCCTCTAAATATTCTGAAAATGCCAGATTTAATTTCCTCATCATTCTTAATGTGATGGTGGTGGCCATTTTGCAATTGGATGTCCCAAAAAAGAGCGCAGCACTAGTAACATTGCGTGTTTATAAGAATTTATGTTTGTCAAAAGTGCCCAAAAACAAAAATTTTCACTAAAGTGCTATATGTGCCAAAATTTTTCTGAAATTGTGAGTTTACTTTTTGATCAAGGGTTTGGGGCATGAAGAGACACCTCAAAAAATATATATAAACTCTCCTCCTCCTTTTTCTTGGTTAAAGCTAGAATGTTTGTATGGGCTCGTTTGAGTTTGGCCCTTGCTATTTTGTTTCTCATGGAGTAATGATTTTCCATTTTCCTTGGAATATCATTCCCCCTTTTGGCCTTCTCCAGCAAGCCCTCCAAATGCAATTTGGCTCTATCAAGCCATGACTCTATCTCTGCTAATCTCAAGGGAAAGCATCTCACCTGGAGTGAGCTGCTCTGCCAACTCAGCCTCTCTCTTTCTCTCATGGGATAAAGCTCTCTTTCAACCTATTTTATTAGGTCCCTGTCTTAGAGGCCGATCCTCCTCATCATCAATCTCATCAAATCTGCCCAAGGTCTCTTCTAGCAAGGCCTTAGCCTTTCCTGCCCCTTTTTGAGCTTTGATGGTATTGACCTCACTGATGATCTGCCTGGTCTTCAGCTAATGATTTTCTTGCTCAAGAAAGTCAATCACATACTGTGCTCTGTCAAGATTAGCTTGAAGTTCAATAATATTTGCCTATTTTCTTCTGATCAATGCATTGGTGATTCTAACCTCATCCTCATCATCGAGGTCAATCAGCTAAAACTCCTGCTCAATTTCATGCCTGTCCTCCTGCTCATCAATGATAGGATCTATAGCCATTTCCTTGCCCTTGTTTACCTATTTTTTTGATGAAGAAAGCATGGCCCCTTTCACACCATGTGAAGTAAATACATTCCTGTGGCCTCTCTGATAGGTCTTGGGAAATGGCTCAACATCAGTCACACTAGCCCAAGTTGCCTCAATGTCACTTTCACTTCTTGATGCTCTAGTATCATGATGGGATTATGAAGGGTTATAGAAAGGTGAAGAATAAGGATCAACATGAGGTGAATGGATTTGACTCGGTGATGATGTATGAGCAACAGGCTGAAATGGAGAAGTAGATATGGGAGGATGAGATGATGAAGGGATATTCTACTCATGATGACTAGGTGGGGTAGTGAAAACTTCATTTGCAATGAATGTGTCCCATGGGTTATTATTTTTCTCCAGATGATGCATGACTATCATATTGATGAGGAAGTGATGGAAAAGACTCTGCATTTGATGATTATAATCCGCTTTTTGCAAAATGAATGCCATCTTGCCAATGCCGCATAATAGATAGTAAGGTATGTGAAGCATTCAGAATCTAGTGAAGTGCATGAGGATTCGGATATGGTATGAGCAGAGCTGAGAAAACCTCCCCTCACAAGTGAAGTACTCCATGACTATTTTCATCATGGGGACATATCGGTCAAGGAGATGAGATAAAGGGAAAACTAACTTCTTGTCATCCTTGTATCTAGGTTTGAGGTATGGTCCATAATAGCTTAGATCAAGTTTTTCTTGTTTAAACCATATATCTCCCACATTAGGGATCCCTATAGCTGCTAATGGCATCGGTGGAAATATCAAGAGTAACCCCAGCAAGAGTGACCAGTTTATCATGAAGGTTTGTGATGAATAACCTTGTCAAATCAGAGTGATATTGGATATGTTGCACCCTCTCACAAAAATCAAAATAACCAAAATGCTTGAAACAACACACAGTGAGAGGAGAGGCCATGAGTTCCCTTGTATTTATTGGTTCAAATCTATTGATTTTCCCTCCTTTGTGGTCATTTCTCCTTGGTATTTGTGCCTCCTCAACACCTCTATCGTCTTCTTCATACATCTTTGAATTTTGACTTAGGAAACCCTAAGATAAAAACTATAATGAGATGAAGGGAGAAGGAGATGATATTTCTAGGTTAGATGGATGAAGAAAATGAGTGTAAGTAGAAAAGCTAGGTTAGTGAAAACCCTAGGGATTAACCATGCTCATTACTGATATGGGTTTAAGGAGTTGAACAAAGATATGGTGTATGAAAAATGATAATGAACTGAAACTAGGGTTTCATAAGCTATGACACTTTCAACTCTTTAAAGGAACAAAAAACATGTGAAAAGAGAGGTCTTTTATGTCCACTTACTGATCAAAAACTCCTGCAAAAATTTATGAGGAAACCAGAGCTGGATGGAAGCGGTGAAAACCTTCAAAAACTTAACTGTGTAAAGGCGTAGCATTTTTGGGTAATGGCATAGTGTCGGAAAGAACATTCAGCGCCAATATTCAAACACGCAGTGCTTGTGTTAATTTCTCTGGGATTTTAGGGTAAACGCGGAGCGTGATAGGGTAAACATGCATCGCCACTTCAAATGCGTAGCACCAAGAAGCATTGTTTTGCAGACCACATTTTAAGGCCTTCACGATGTCCAAATTGGCCTTATGATAGCTCGTTGGAAAGCATATCCTGAATAATTTTCAAATATACCTTTTTTTATGTTTTGAGTTTATTTTCCTGGTAAAAAAATTATTTTCCCAAGACTGATCAAAAAGTTCTGAATGAAGTTGTAGAAACGTAGAGTGCTGGTGCAGGCAACCTTTGGAGGCCTTAAATAACTAAAAATGGAGCCTAGGATAGCTCATTCAAAATCTCTCTTTGTCTCGTTATCATTTGACTGACCAAGAAAATCGTTTAGACACTCCATATATGAGAAAACTTGATTTTCCCAAGGTCACTCTAGAAGTGAAGTAATTCTTCTGTGGCACTCTTATTTTTGAAATTTCTCTAGAACCATGACACTTGTGTAAAATCTGAAGGACGTTTTCTTTATTGACCTATGAGGGACAAAAACCTCTCTCACTTTTGTCAATATCATTTTTTTTTGGTCAGAAACATATTTTGAAGCGAAACTGGCCCTATGAGTGGCAAATGGCTTGATTCTTGGAATGATTTCTTAAAAAATGATGGATACATGATCTTATGAGTTTGAATGGACTCATACTTTTTGATATGACCTACCTTATGGCTCCTCTGCTCATATTCCTCTTTTTTATAACAAACCCTAGCTCAGTGGAAGAGTAAATTAGGGTTTAGTGCTTGTGAACAATGATGACTTGGGCACCCTTGGAACAAGACAACTCACTTTAACATTTGATGTGTTGGCCTATGGATTTATGAATTGGCAGCCTTTTGGAGACTAAATACTTATTACATTTTAACTGACTAAAGCAAATCATGAGTTTATTTTGGGTCACCTTCACACCTTCTACTACCCTTTATTGAAAATGAGACAATGCAATGATTTGACCTAATGAAACCCTAGCGACCTAATGAGAAATGAATGAAATTGACTCACGAGTAATTTTTACTAAAAATGTAATGAGAGCAGACTTTTTTTCAGCATGATGAAGACATGGATGAGGGTTAGAAGGAATATGCTTGTGAAGGAAAATGGGACACTTGACAAGGACAACCACTACTGGAACAATTTTATATCATGACCTAATGGAATGATTGAAAATTTCTTTAGAATGGGACACCTAAGATGCACATGCAAAATGTGTTTTGGTCCCTAGTAGAAGTTTGCAAATACTAAAACTAACAACATTAATATCATGTTTATTCATTAAGTAATGGATGGCTACATAGTTAGTATGTACAAAGGTTTGATAACTAGTAATGTAATGTCTACATTTTTTATGGAATGGACAATGGCTAAAATATCCTTTTCTGTGCCGGTATAATTGAGTTTAGTTTTGGAAAAATTCTTGCTAATGAAATAGATTCCATAGGGTAATTTGTCTTGTAGCTACCCCAAAGATGACCCCACAAATTTTTCTAATGCATCTGTGTGAATATGGAGTTGCAGACCCCAGTTTGGACCTTAGAGAATGGGAGCACTAGTTAAATTTTCTTTAATGAGCTAAAAATATTCTTGACAAATAATGTACCAGAAAAAATCAGAATCTTTCACCAATAATCCAAATAACAGCAAAGACAATTTGCTAAAGTCTTAATGAACCTTCTATAGTAGCCAGACAAACCTAATAAACTTCTAACACCTCTCTGATTTTGAGGAACAAGAATCATTTTTATGATAGTGATTTTGTTCGGGTCTATATGTAATCATGCTTGTGATATTGAGTGGCCCAAGTCTACCCTTTCTATTTTCAAGAATTCACACTTTTCGAGACCCAGGTAGAGATGCTCCCGATGCACCTTCTCAGCACTTTCCAAAATTGGAGAGAGCTTCTTGGAATTCATCCCCATAAGGCATGAAATCTTCCATTTTGGTTTCAATATATTCATGGACTAGCTCAGAGAAGATGCTCAATACTACTCCTTGGAAAGTAGCTAGGGAATTCAACAACCCAAAGGGAAGGACTCTATAAGAGAAAGTGCTTGAGGGACATGTCAAACTAGCCTTGTATTGGTATTCAGGGCATATTCATTGGGTGTGGAGCTTTATTATCTTCTTTATTTACATGTATCATCGTGTTGGACCCCTATTCTTAGTAGGGAGACAATGTCACCCATTGTTTGATCAGCTTGAGGGGGGTCTAGAAGGGGGTGGAGGTAACCTTTCAGAGCCCCCCCCCTAGCCAGGGGTTTTGGGGGTAGCGGCCCCTAAGCTAAAAGTAGATGTAAAATTGCCTTGTAAAATATTGTAATTTCATAGTCAATCTAGGTTGTTCGTTAGGCAGATGATCCGACAGTACAAGTTATGTTTAATTTAGGGTTTTTTTTCCCTAGAAGGAAACCCCTTCATTGTATGATGGTACCGTATTGCGTCTGTGTATGGTGTGTATATGCTGAGCAAGAAATAGCAAGGGAGAGTGTGTGAGAGAGTAGAGGATATTACAACATAGCTATTGTAGGTTGTGTCTCTTGATTTTGCTAGATAATATAAAGGAAGGACTGGTTGTTTCCGTGGGCATAGCCCAATTTGGGTGAAGCACATATATCTTTGTCTCCCTTGTTTTATAAATTTTTTATGTATTTATGTTTTTGCATATTTTATGTGTCCCATTTCTCTGTAATATACAATTTTCTAACGACTCATATCAGAGCTGAAGATCTATTTGGCTGATCAACCCATAAGAAAGAAGGGTTCTTGGTTTGAATGGGAGTGATGGTGGAATATGGTAGGTTTAGGGTTGAGAAATTTAGTAATAAAAACTACTCGCTATGGAAGATGTAGATGGAAGGTTATTTGTATCATAAATATCTATACCTACCATTGAGCAGAAAAAAATGAAGTCGTCGAGTATCACATATGCAGAATGGGAGATTCTTGATAGAAAGGCACTTGGAAAATAAAAATGTACCCCACAACATCAGTAGCCTTCGATATTTCGAAGGAAACAACAACAGAGGATTTAATTATGGCGTTGGAGAAACTATATGAAAAAACCTCGACCTAAAATAAGGTATTTCTTATGAAACGTTTATCTAATATGAAGATGTTGGAAGGTGGATCTGTGGCTGACCATTTAAATGAATTTAATACAGTAGTTCTGTAGGGGTAAAATTTGATGATGAAGTTAGGGCTCTGTTATTTCTGTGATCATTTCCAGAAATTTGGAATGGTTTAGTTATGGCCATAAGTAACTTTGTGTCTAGATATATTACTTTAAATTTTGATGATGTTGCTGGTGCTATCCTTAGTGAGGAAATACGACGGAAATGCTCTGGTGAGACATTGGGTAATGTTTTGAGTGTAGGGACTAGGGGAAGAAAAATTCAAAGAGGAAAGACCTCATGATATCATAGTAAATCAAGGAAAGGTTGATCCAAGTCCAGATCGGGGATATTGTACTGTAAATGGGGAAAGAAAGGACACCTGAAGAAAGATTGTAAATATCTGAAGGGAAAAGAAGGAGATGCACAACAGGAAAACAATCATGAAGAAAATGTGACAAGTGATATGTTACAAGATTATTTGATTCTTTCTTTAGAAAATATTATTGATTCCTGGGTGGTAGACTCAGGGGCTTCATTCCATGCCACACATAATAAGAAATATTTTCATGACTATGTTGAAGGAGATTTTGGACAGGTTTGTATGGGTGATCACAAACACTGTAAAATCATTGGAATCGGTAAATTTCATGTAAAACAACATAATGGAAAAAAATTGTTATTAAAGGAGGTAAGCCATGTTCCAGATCTCAAGAAAAATCTGATTTCAATAGGGTAGTTAGGTAGTGAAGGTTGTGTGACAACTTTCACAGATAAAATCTGGAAGGTCACAAAATGAGCCCTGGTAATGGAAAAAGGAGAAAAGGTTGGTACATTGTATTGATGCAATGTCATTTATAAATCTATTAATGCTTTAACTTACAAAGGAGCAGATGTAGCATTATGGCATCATAGCCTCAGACACATGAGTGGGAAGGGGATGAATATTTTTCACTCAAGAAATTTGCTGTTAGGTTTCAAGAATATTGATTTGCATTTATGTGAGAATTGTATTTATGGAAAACATAAGCGAGTCTGATTTCTTAGAGTTGGGAAAGAAAATAAGAGCGAAAAATTAGATCTTATGCATACATATGTATGGGGACCTGCTCAGGTATCATATCTCATGGCTCTAGTTATTATGTTACTTTTATTGATGACACAACCAGAAAAACTTGTATTTATTGTATTCATAATAAATCTAATGTATTTGATACTTTCAAGAAATGGAAAGCTTTGGTTGATATTGAGACAAAAAATAATTTGAAGTGTCTAAGATCAGAAAAAGGAGGTGAATATTTCAGCAAAGAGTTTGATAGGTATTGTTTAGAGCATGGAATCTAGAGAGAGAATATAGTTCCAAGCACACCACAAAACATGGTGTGCGAGAAAGGATGAATATGAGAATCAAGGACTATGCAAGGTGGATGAGATGGCATGCAGGATTGCCTTTAAAATTTTGGGCAAATGTTGTAGATACTATTGCTTTTCTAATAAATAGAGGACCTTCAAGTTCCTTAGCTGGTGGTATTCTAGAGGAGGCATGGACAGGTAAAAAGGTAAACTACTTTTTTTAAAAGCCTTTTGGGTTGAGGCCTTTCTCCATATTAATAAAGAAAATAGAACAAAGCTTGAGGAAAAATCAAAGAAATGTACCTTTATTGGATATGGTGTTAATGATTTTGGTTAACGCTTATATGATTACGAAAATCACAAAATCATTAGGAGAAGAGATGTAATATTCAATGAAAAGGTCTTGTATGTGAATCAATTGCGAGAAAAGAAAAAGGAAAAAGAAAACAAAGAATACACAGTTCTTCATGAGATCACAGAAAAATTAAAGGTGCCTAAAAATAATAATAATCAACACCTAGAACAAAAACAATCACCACAACAACAACATGCACCTAAAACACTAGAAAGTGGTGTCAGCATATCTACCAGGATGAGTAGACCCCCTGAATGATATTCTCCTTCATTTTTTTATGTATTGTTAACTAATTATGGTGAACTAGAATGTTATGAAGAAGAAATACATGTAGAAACTAGGAAGAAGTGGGAGTTAGCCATGAAAGAAGAGATGAACTCCTTAATAAATAACCAGAATTTGGACTTAGTCAAGTTGCGTGCAGGTAAAACAAAATTGCATAATAAATGGGTTTACAGGTTGAAAGAATAGGATGGAGGAAAACAAAGGTACACAGCTAGACTTGTGGTGAAGGGGTTTTCACAGAAGAAAGGTATTGAATTTGATGAGATATTTTCGCTTTTTGTTGAAATTACTTCAATGAGAACTATTTTAAGTCTTGTAGTAGCATAATATTTTCATCTTGAAGAGT
This sequence comes from Pinus albicaulis, assembly GCA_034641835.2. Lineage (NCBI taxonomy): Eukaryota > Viridiplantae > Streptophyta > Pinopsida > Pinales > Pinaceae > Pinus > Pinus albicaulis. The sequence goes on along the minus strand of CM076583.1, from coordinate 1,162,689,722 downwards.
TAGATGTAAAGATAACCTTTCTCCATGGATATTTGGAGGAGGAAACCTATATGAAAAAACCACAAGGATATGTGGTCAAAGGGAAAGAAACATTTGTGTGCATGTTGAAGAAGAGCTTGTATGGCTTAAAACAGGCTCCGAGGCAGTGGTATCTAATATTTGACAGGTTTATGTCTGAACAATATTATACTACATGTCACTCTGATCATTGTGTTTATCTAAAAAGGAAAAATGATGAAATTTATATTATATTGTTATTGTATGTAGATTACATTCTTGTTACAGGGTCTAACATGTAGGAAATAAATGTGCTCAAAGGAAAATTGGAAAATTCATTTGCAATGAAGGATTTAGGAGCTGCAAAACAAATGAATCGTATGAGAATAGTTAGAGACATGAAAAATTCCAAATTAACATTATCTAAGAATGAGTACATACAAAAGGCGTTGAAAATATTTAATATACAGAAAGCAAAACTAGTTAGTACACCTCTGGCTAGCCATTTCAAACTTAGTAAGGAAATGTTCCCCAAGACCCAAGAAGAAATCGATTATATCTCTAAAGTTCCATATGCATCAGCAGTTGGCAACTTAATGGATGTAATGGTTGACACAAGGCATGATATTTCACATCAGTGGGAGTTGTAAGTAGGTACGTGAACAAACCAGGAAAAGAACATTGGATGGCCATGAAATGGATTCTCAGATCTTTGAGAGGTACCAAAAATCAAGCATTATGTTTTGGTGGTTTAAACATTTCTCTACAGGGGTATGTTGTTGCAGATATGGCAGGTGATAGAGATAACACGAGGAGCGCTACACGATATGTATTTATTGTAGGTCGAACAACGGTCAGTTGGGTTTCAAAAATGCAAAGTGTCATTGCACTTTCAACAGTAGAAGCAGAGCATGTTGCCACTACAGAGGATAGTAAATAAATGATTTGGTTACAAACATTTATGGATAAATTGGGTAAGAAGAAAGAGATGGGAAGGCTATACAATGACAGCCAAAGTTCATTTCACCTTGCAAAGAACTCAACATTTCATTCTAGTACTAAACACATAAAAATCAAGTACCGTTTCATACAATCAGTGTTGGAAGATGGAGGGTTGAAGCTGGAAAAGATACACACTAGCCCGAATCCTACAAATATGTTAACAGAAATTGTAACTAGGGATAAACTAAGATTTTTCTCAGTTTCAATTGGTATTCAAGTATGATGATGAAGATGATAAAAATCTAGGTCCAAAGTGGAGTCATTATCTACAAAATTAAGTAGCAGTGGAGTTGCCACAATCAGTCTCCAAGTGGGAGATTGTTGGATGTGGAGCCTGATTATCTTCCTTTTTTAGATGTAATGTCGCATTAGACCCCTATCGTTAATAGGGCAGAAACAACGCCCGTCATTTGATCACCATCGGGGGGGGTAAAAGGGGGGGTGGCGGTGACCTTTTGGAGCCCCTCGATGGCGGGGGGTTTCTGGGTTAGTACCCCCAAAGCTAAAAACATATGTAAAATTTCCTTGTAAAATATGTTAATTTCATAGTCAATCTAGGCCGTTCATTACGCGGATGATCTGACAGTAGAAATTATGTTTAATTTGGGGTTTAGTCCCTAGAAGGAAACCCCTTTATTGTATGAGGGTATTGTATTGCGTCTGTGTATGGTATGTATAGTCTCAATGAGAAATAGAAAAGGGGACGATGTGAGAGAGTAGAGATATTACAGCGTATATGTTGTAGGTTGTGTCTCTTCATTTTGTTAGATAATACAAAGGAGGTACTCTTTTTTTCCATGGGCGTAGCCCAAGTTCGGTGAACCACATATATCTGTGTCTCTCTTTTTTATATGTTAATTATGTATTTTTGTTTCCACATATTTTATGTGTTCCATTGCTCTGTAATATATAATTCTCTAACATAATTTGGATCTTGTTCTATCCACTAAATCCATCTAGGAAAGAAAATAACTTCTTCTCTGACAGTCCATGTAGGACATAAACTATAAATGGGAAAGGAAAATGGTCCTTCTTACTGGATTTTTTTAGCTATCAGTAGTGAACACAAATTCACCATTTTTCATTCTTCTTTGGGACTAGGACAAGAGGAGACACCCACTCATTTTCAAATATGGGATAGATGAAACCTAAATCCAATAATGTATGTAGTTCTTCCTTCAATATTTCCTTTAGCGTTGGGTTAATCCGCCTTTTGGGTTTGAAGCATAGGCTTTCATCCTTCTTTAATGTATATATGTTGTGTGCACACCGAGGGATGCACCCCTTTCATGTCTTTGTATTCCTATGTAAATGCATCAAGGTTTTCTTTAAAGAGCTCGAATAGTTGCTCTTTTTATTTGTCTGAGAGGGATGAGTTAATTTTCATAGATTGTGATAGGCCAAATTCAATAGCCTTGGTGGTTTCATAGGTTGAATCAACTGAGTGAAACTCCATCCAAGGGTGGCTTTTAGACTCTTTGACTAGGTCATAAAGTGGATTGTTAATGTCGGGTTTGCTCTGAATGATGTGGTTGATGATCTCATGATCATCACATTTCCCCCCTCAAAGTAAAGAATATATGGTACAAGTGGGGTAGGGTGTAGTGTTTTATACTTCATCTTATTCTTCTTCATCCTCCAACCACCAAGGTAGGTCATGGTCAATGGAAGGATGTGCAGGAGGATATAATACTAGTTGTTTAGAAAAGGGCCCATTCTTTATAGTCATGCTTCTAGCCCAACAGCTGATATAAGCATCAGTAGTGACTAACCAAGGTCTTCATAAAATGAGAGGATATTTATTAATCTTGGTTTTTGGCTGGACGAAAAGGAAATATTTAGGGTACTCCCAAGATTCGATTGAAACCATAACATCATCAAAAATTCCTTCCATAGCAATTGTCGATTGGTCTGCAAGTTGCAAAATCGTTGTGGTTTTCCCCAAAGTCCCTTGGATGTTGATTTTAAACATGGTTTCCTTGGTCATTACATTTATAACAGCCCCAAGATCAATCCCAGTATTGAGGACTATGAAACCATCTATGTGTACATCTACAATTGGACTACCAAGTTCCAGGTACTTCAATAAGATCACCCTTATCAACATTAAGTCTGACAATTGTCCTACGACATTGATGGTGGGGGTATATTTCTTATTTCTCCCAAGTTTCTTAAGGCACTTTTCCTTAATGAGACTACTATAAATAAGAACATACTTAATAGCCTGGAGAAGGAGTATTTTCACACACAAATTTTCTAGTTCTCTGAGATGTTTAGTATCCTCTGGGTTATGCTGACTAGAGTGGATCAAGTACTCAGGAAAAGTAGGTTGTTGAATCTTAATGTTACTCTCTTCATTTTCCTCCTCAACCTCTGTGGGTGGAAATGGAGGATGATTGTCTGAGATTACTCTTCCCTACCTAATATTTATCTCATGTATCTCCACAGCATAAGATAGATAGGATGTCTCTCCACTGTAAACATGTTGTGCCTCCCTGTTGTTTAGGTTCATATTGGGTTGTGCAGACATCTACGACAGCTTGGGTGGAGCAGAATGGGTGAGCTGAGGTTGAGGTTAGCGTGGAGGTAGTAAGGCAAGTGGTTGATTATGCTAGGGCATGCACCCCTTTGATGGGTTGATCCACTGAGGTGGTTGAGGAACGTACTGCTGGAATGGTTGGTTCAGAAGCTTGAGGTGATATGGAGGGTTGTAAGGCCAAGTAGAAGGTGTAGGCCATGATGGAGGAATGGAAGTGTACCAATATTTCATAGATGCATTTTTATTGGTATGATAATAAGAGTAAGGTGCACCTTGCATACCCTGGTGATATGACCGAGGGCCTTGAGGCCTTCTTTGATTTATGAAACAAATTTTCTCTTGTCCTACCTCCAAACCTTGATATACAAATTTGATCCCACATAAGCAAGGACACTAATATTTGGCATGATTCTCTTCAAAAAATAATAAAAAATCTATGACATTTAGTGGACATTCATTCTAAGGGTGTTTTCTAGTACATATAGGGAAAAAGATAACGAGTACCCATTCTTCTTCCTCTTGCTTCTTCTTGATATGCATTGTGTCCATTTTCAGAGAAAAGGTCTGCAAATTCTCACTTTTTAATTCCTCCAACATATTTCCAATCTCATGCTTGATGGAGGTGGAAAAGGAAAGGGTGTTGGTCATGATTTGGCTAGCTCTACCTTTCTTCCTAGTTTCCCTAGAGTGCTCCTAAAGAAAATTTTGGTGCCCTCATAAGGCAGCTAGTAGATATCTCCTCTTGATAGCATATTAAGGGTTTCTATAACTTCCTCCTTGATCACTTGGAGAAGTATCAAATTAAGTGATATGAAATCAAGGGTGTATTTTTCTCTTTCATAGTTTAGCTGGAATATTTATTCATAATACTATAGGGATTCATCAGGTCCTATAGTAATGATAAATATTTCCTCCTTATTTTATTTTTATCTACCATAGTCCCTCTATTTTCTTTTTAAGGACTCTTGCATATGTGTCGATGTAGTGATTTTTTTCCCATGTAAACCCATGAACCAGTGCAAGCTTACATCCTTGAGGGTGGATATAAAAAATTTCAACTTTTGGTCATCTGAGGCAGAGTCATAGGCCCTGTAGACAACAACAAATATGAACATGAATGTGTCAGGATCCTTAGAGGTAAGTCCATGGAAATGTGGAAGGGATGAGGGACTGATGTTCTTTATCCTAGTTTCCACATCAATTTCTCTAATTGGAAAGACTCCTTTAGTCCCAGTCTTAGCCATGGCTTGAATTGGTGAAGCAGGTTCCTCAAGTGAATCAATTTCTTCTTCTTCTCCAATAGCTTCTTAAAAGTGTTCAAGGGACTCACATATGGTATGTTCAACCTCATTGTCACTGAAGAAGAGTGAAGGGTGACTATGTAGGGATATGGGGATTTTTGGTTAAAAAATTCCTTTGTTATCCCTACTCCTATGAGGCATGAAAGGAAAACTAATTTTTTATTTTTCAATATTTGGGAATTGAACGTAAAATAAAATCAGAAAATAATTCTAAAACGTAATCAAGGCATATACTTAGACACGTCCCTAGAAATGGTGCAGAAAAGTGGTGAGCCTTGGTATTTCACCAAGAGTGCTACAACTCCTAGAGGCTACTCTACTTTCCTTTAACAACCCATGGTTCATACAAACTTGGAGGGGACACTGTTAGATACACAATAGATGCATTCCACTCATGCCATCCTCTTCTTATTCCTATGAAGGTGTGCTATTTCTAGGGATACTTCTAGGAGATGAAGTCTGTCACACTTTTGAATGAAACCTAAGACTGTAAATAACTGAAGACCATCAGTCTATCAGCAAGCAAGAAAATAATCTAAAGGATAAGGACACACCTATATATTTGCAACAAAGTAAATCCACAATTAGGCTAAATAACTAAATAGGGTTAAAGTAAGTGACACTCATAAAGTAAATTTTTAAATTAAACTTGTAGAAAGGGAAACTGATCTAAGCACACATTGTTGGGCCAAATGAATAATTAACTTCTAACTACCTCATGATTGACTACTATGTTTTAACAATGCATATTTTCATGAGCTAAATATGTGTGTTTTTTAACCATGTATAGTAATGATCTACAAACAAATCTTAAAAACATAAAATAAACAATAGCAAGAGAATAAAACATAAAACATATATACATAATTATTTTTCCTTGTATCCTGAATTGGGACTTATTTTTCATTATATTCATTTTAGTGTTACAACACATATATATACATGTCAGAGAATTCATAAACCACAATCCATTAACCCTGGATTAGACAATAACCGTAGTTCCCTTGACTGGATCTACAAAATACCACGGGACAAAAACCATCATGCCCCAAAACAAAGTGAAAACCCATGCACCAATCCATGGGCGGGTTTGCCCATCGAAAAATAGCGTCCAATTTTTTTTTCCTAGGGTGCTGCCCCAGACTTTGAATAGGGGGGTTGTTGCCCTCCCTATGACCCCCCCACGCATGTGACTAATTGTGAAAATAATATAACACATAACCAACATTCTCCCACTTGTTGTTTTCTTTCTACAGGGGGCCACAAGAGAGCCTAGTCATTATTTCATCTCTATAATAGCCATTATTTCTCTACACCAAGAGAACGTCTAAGTGCTCACAGACTTCATCAATGCGTCTGCAACATTCTTAAAAGTTTCTAACTTTACCAGCAACACCCTTTTATTCTCAACCATATCTCTCACAAAGTGATATTGAACATCAATGTGCTTTGTCTTTGAATGATAATCAGGGTTATTAACCAATAAAATTTCACTTTGGCTATAAGAGTCTATCCTTATATCTCGTAGCACCAACCCCATACTTGAACACAATCTTTGCAACCAATCTGCTTCCTTGCTTAGATGAGTGGGTGCCATGTATTCTACCTCTGTAGTTGAAAGAGCCACTACAGACTGTATTTTACTCATCCAATTGACTGCACCTCCAAATAGGCTAAACACATACCCACTTGTAGATATTATTTGGTCCATGTCTCTAGCCCAATTTGCATAAACAAAAACACGAATGTCCAAAAATATGTCCAGTTCTGGTCTTCCTTAGTAGCACAAACCATAATCACTAGTGGCATGCAAATATCTAAAAACTCGCTTCATTGTTGTCCAATGCTCCTTCCCTAGTTTTGACATAAACCTGCCCAATACTCCCACTGCATGTGAAATGTCTGGTTTAGTACAAACCATTGCATACATTAGGCTACCCACTGCACTTGCATATGGAACAAGGGACATGTCCTCCTCTTCTTCTTGTGTCCTGGGACACTATTCAACAGATAGATTTACACCTATAGGGATAGGAACCTTCATCGGTTTACTATCTTGTATATTGAACCTCTGCGATATTGTCTCGACATACTTCCTCTGGTTTAACCAAAGCTTCCTCTTTGCCTGATCTCTCTTAATTTCCATGCCCAAAATATAGTTTGCAGCACCAAGATACTTCATGTCGAATTTGGAGAACAATTGGGTCTTCAATTCCTGGATAATTTCTTTGTCATTTCCAATCAGCAACATATCATCCACATACAAGGCCAAATAAATAACATGGTCACCAATTAATTTAAAATACACACAATGATCATCTTTGCTTCTAGTGAAGCCAAATCCCCATATATAGGTATCAAATTTTGTATGCCACATCCTTGGTGATTGTTTTAACCGATACATATACTTTTTTAACCTACATACCAGTTATTTCTTATCCTTCGTTGCAAAACCTTTAGGTTTCTTCATGTAGATATCCTCTTCTAGGTCCACATGAAGAAATGTTGTCTTCACATCCATCTGTTCTACCTCAAAATAAAATGTAGAAGCAACATATAAAAGTAATCTAATAGAAGTAACCTTGGTAATAGGAGAAAAAATATCACCAAAATCAATTCCTAACACTTCAGAATAACCTTTTGCTACCAATCGAGCTTTTTATTTCTCCACCTTTCCTCCTACATTCATCTTCTTCTTAAACACTCATTTCCTCCCAATGGGCTTCCTTCCAGCTGGCAACTCCACCAGATCCCATGCCTTATTTTTGTACAAGCATGCCATTTTGTCAACCATGGCCTCCTTTTGGAGTTTTCCATATTTTGAATCTAGGGCCTCCCTGATAGTTCTGGGATCATCATCAGTGATAGCTAAAGAAAAATTTGAACAAAAAGAAGATATATTATACCTTTCTGGCTGCCTTCTTTGCCGAATTGATGTTCTCACAGTTGGTGTTTGTGTCTCTTCCTCTTCTGAATCTTCTTCTGTTGTAGAGTCTGATTCATCCTCCTTTAGCTCAAACACTATATTATCAGGTTCCTTCTATAGGACTTCATGTTTAACAATATTTTTCACCTCTCTAAACACCACATCTCAAATGTACACTACCTTCCTTGTTTCTTGGTTCTAAAGCTTGTAACCTTTTAAACCATCCTTATACCCAATAAAGATTAACCTTTCATATTTTTTATCCAACTTGGTCCTTTTTTCCTTTGGAACATGTACATATGCATCACATCCAAATACCCTTAGATGTGAAAGAGAGGGTTTCTTACCAATACATACCTCATGTGGAGTCTTATCATTCAACGTTGATGAAGGTGATCTGTTAACTAGGTAACATGCAGTCTCCACTGCCTCTGCCCAGAATTCCTATCCTAACCCAGTACCACTGAGCATGCTTATGGCCTTTTCCATCAGTGTTCTGTTCATTCTTTCTACAACTTCATTTTTTTTAGCTGTGTATGGATTAGTATTCTGTCATGGTATACCACACTTCTTACATAACTCTTCAAATTCCTTCTTGTAGAACTCTCCACCATTATGTATCCTTAGCACCTTTATTTTCTTCTCTGTCTGGTTTTCCATCAAAGCCTTAAATTCTTTAAATCTATCAAAGGCTTCAAGTTTCTTCCTCAAGAAATATATCCATTTATTCCTTGAAAGGTCATCTATGAATGAGACATAGTACAAAGACTTAGCTAGTGATGTAACCGACATAGGTCTAAACACATCACTCTGCACAAGCTCGAATATCTTGTTCGTCCTCTTAGCACTAGAAGGAAAACTCACCCAATTTTACTTCCCATTTACACAAAGCTCCCAGAAATCAAAATCCAGAGAGAAATTAGACATACCTTCTACCATAACATTTCCATGCAGTATTTGAAGGCTCTTCTCTCTAATATTTCCAAGCCTTTGATGCCATATCATGCTCCTTTCTCCAAAGACCGCTAGGATTTCGGCTCTACCTTCATGAACCACGGAACTGTTGCACACATCAATAACAGTGCTACCCTAAAGCTTGTATAGAGTTCCAATCCAGACTCCTTGCATTAATACCAGTGCTCCCCTAACCATCTTGCACGTGTATTTCTCGTAAACTATTTTTACACCTGCATCATCCATCTTGCTTACAGAAATTAGATTTCTTGCCAATGGAGGAATATGCATAACACCGAGAAGTGTTCTAATCCTTCCACCTTATAGCTTCAGCTTGAATTTTCCACATCCAATGATTTTGGCCTTCCTATAATTCCCTAAGAAGGCATCACAACCATCATAATTCTCATACTCGCAGAACCACTCCCTATGGGGAGTGAAGTGAATGGATGAACCTGAGTCACTCAACCATTCCTCACGATCTATATGTGTATTTGAAGAAGAAGCCAAATACACATCCCCACCTTCATCTGAGGTGGTTTTTTCCTCTACAGAAGGAGCATCATTAGATCCATTTCCTTTCTCAGAAGCTTTAGAGCTACAGTCCTTTTTGTAGTGCCTTTCCTTTTCACATTTCTAGCACACCTTTACAAAATTTCCTGGAGATTTAGATCTCCCTCTAGATTTATATCTCCCACTTGAAAACTTATTTTTGATTCTGTTATGGGACCTTCCTTGTACAGATAAGGAATCTCCATTCTGGCCCTCCATATTTCTCCGTCTCATTTCCTCCGCTAGCAAGGCTGAGACAATTTCATCAAAATTCAAGGTATTTGTATTGCTATCTATTGCAATAACCAGACAGTCCGACGAACCTGGTAGAGAACACAACAAACTGATGCAATTACCTTCATCTGAGATTTAACTATCAAGAGATGACAGCTTAGAACTTAACATAGTATTGAAGCCGTTGATATGATCTGTCACCGAATCTCCATCCTTCATCCTCAAGTTATAAAACTTTTTTTGCAGGAAAAAATTATTCACAAGAGACTTAGATTGGTACAAAGTTCCTAGCTTGTCCCACAAAATCTTCACCGTAGCTTCCCTAGATACATTCAACAATACTGAATCTGAGACACACAACTGTATTGTGGTATTTTACTTAGGACCCAAATTCTTCTAGTATTCATCTGACATTTTCATTGGTTTAGTACCTGGATCTACCGTGATCCACTAATATTTATCCACCAGCAGATTCTCTATCTTGAGCTTCCACAACTCAAAACTCTGACCATTAAATTTCTCGATCTCTACCTTTATTCTGCTCACCATATTATTTCACCACAAGAATCGATCCCGTATATCTCCCAATGAACAGGGTCTACCACAACCCCGAGCAAAAAACCCTCAGCAGCAAACGCATCCCCTTGAATATGAAGCAACTCAAATACCAAATGTAGGTTTTAACCCTGTACAGAAATTATTTTCAAATGAATATTAAAAATATAAAATAAACAATACTGAGAGGATAAGACATAAAACAGATATACACATATATTTTCGCCTGGATCACAAATCGCGACTACTAGCTTGACTTTTTATTATATTCATTTTAGTGTTAAAACACATATATATACATACCGAAGAATTCATAAAACCTGGATTAGAACATAACTATAGTTCCCTTGACCATATCTACAAAATACCATGGGAAGAAAACCATCATGCCCTAAAACCATGTGAAAACCCATCCACAAAACCGTGGGCGGGTCCACCGACCCAATAATAGCATGCAAAAAATATTTCCTGGGGCATTGCCCCACCCCCCCTGTTGCACCCAACACAATGTACATGGGGGTCTAAAGCCATGGCTGTGACACCCCCCCCCCCCCCCTCACCCTCCCTTGCACGTGCAACTATTTCTGGAAAAAATATAACACATACCCAACATTATGGTTGTAAATAATTTGTTTTGCAGCAAGATAAGGAGGTGATGAGGTGGCTTAACAAGGTCCTGGACTCATGGATTCAAATTTGAAGGTGTTTTTGAGGTTGTGTGAGGTTGAGGTGACGTGAGAGATGGTTTTTGGGCTCAGGAACTGGTTGAATGACGCTACTACAAGATTTTCTACGGGTATTCCTATAGTGTTATAGGATGTCCTCAACTGCTATAGGAAATAGGCCAAGGGAATTTTGACACCAAAAATAATGAGGAAAGGTGTAGGAAACTTGATATGAAGGTCGACATAGATAGATGGAAGCTGGCCAACCCATTGGCCAAGCTTAAAACTTCTTTCAAATCTTGTCTCTCACCTCAAGGGTAGCTCTGGGCGTTGTGGTGTAGATCTCAAAAAATAAGGCTGAAGGCGATTTTGTTGAAAGTAAGTTGGCGTTGGGTGGAAAATGAAGTTAGGTATGCTGGTGGAGTCCCCCTCTGCTGCTCTACTCAAACCTGCAGGAAAACTACATGTCCATGCAATTAAAATTGACAAATCTATAATGAGAATGGTGGAAAAGATTATTTGAATTAATAAGAAAACCTATGTATGCAATTGAATCAAAAACATAACTCATCATTCATAACATATTCATGATAAATACATCAACCTATCTATCATTTCCAAGAAATCATAAACTCAAAGCAATTTTGGGTATGTGGTGAAGATATTCCCTCCTCAAGCTCCAATGAAAGAGGTGAGAGAGGGAGGATTTGACACATTTCTTTGGAGTTATTGATGTAAGCAAACTAAATACAACACGTGAAATAAACTAGCTACAATGGAATGGAAAGTAAACACAAATACATAAGAGAGACTGAGGCCAATGGATTAAGCCCTAACCAATAAGCTTATCTCTCTGAAACAAAATTAGTGAAAGATAAACTGAATGCTCATTTTATTGCAAAAAAAATATCATTACATAACCATGAAAGTCACAAAAGTCTATTGCAAGGGCTACGAGTCTCCTAGGTAACTCTGAAATATGAATCCTGATGAGCTCATCCTCTGCGCTACTTAACCTAAATGGTAGCTACCAACAATTCCTTACAAAGTAGGTGATTTTTCCCCTCTGACTGCAAGAGAAATGGAGCTTCAGTTCACTTGGTATTCCACTTGCTTGGTTTCCTTTCATTTCAGGTTGTTGGAGGGAATCTCTAGGATCCTTTGAGTGCATTTAGGAGTTAAGGATATGGTCAACCCCCTTATAATCTCTCCTCGTTGTCTACTTTGAGCTTTTATTTAACAGTATTCAACAAAAATGGCATATCTTCATTATTGTGCATTTAAACCATATTACGCATTTGAAGTATGATAAGCCTTAGTCGCCATCTACAGTAAGAAACATATGACCATAACATAATTAAATGTGATAAAGAGAGACTATTAAGGCTAACATGGTGACAATTATATATATATATATATATATATATATATATATATATATATATATATATATATATATATAGATAGGGATAGGGTTCAAATTTTATGTTTATAGATATGGATCTAGATATATATGGGTCTATTGTTGTAAAGCGAAGGGAAGGCTCTGTAGTGGAGTGCGCAGGTCGAGGACTAGTTGTATTCAAAGAATCATAATAATAAGAAACAATTTTGTGGAAGATATTATGGTGTTTGTGTGTGATTGATGTGTTTATTTTCTTATTATCTTTTGTAGCATAAGAGTTATTAAAATTTCATTTTGCATCAGCGCAGTAATGATTTAGGGGTTTATATGACATGTTTAAGTAACTAATTAAATGTGGCGAAATGCTTTATCAGTTGGAAGTATAATAAAACATAGTAATACCACCTATCTTAGTCCCTCAAGGATTCATAAACATGGTTCTATGTCCTCCCATCACTTTGAGTGAGATTGTGATGTACCTAGACGTTGTTTCCGAAAAGGCGAGTGATCACAGGTTTTTTGGGTGCGCAGTATAAATCAAACCTCGGTGATCCCAAACCAAGCCAACAAGTTCTCATTTACCAATGAGATCTAGGTTTTTCGTATTTGGAAATATCTCATACTCAAGTGTCCCATTCACGAATTACTTCTCATATGGTTGTTTATTAATCAATAAAAAATATTTATTTACATCATATCTCAATGTACATTTTGGCTATTTGGTTATTCTGACTACATACATAATTTTCAAACAAACAATAATTAACATTAAAATGCAGATGGGTAGTGCAGATAGGATGCTAATTTTTTATTCTTCAGGTGGAATACCACTCGCAGGATAAGTTGGGTATGTCCTTGGATGAGGTAGAAGTTGTATGAGACTATGAAGATCTATTTCGTGATGAAATTTCTAGTTTAACACCTAAGAGGGGAATAATTTTTTCTATAGAACTAATACAAGGAGAAAAAGTGGTACTAAAAGAACCTTACAAAATCAGTGTACCATAACTAATGGAATTAAAAATGTAGTTCAAGGAGTTATTAAAAGAATCATACATTATAACTACTGTGACACCATGGAGTGCATGAGTTCTCTTTGTCAAGAAAAAATATGAAAAGTTTAAGCTATTTATTGATTACCAACACATGAACAAATTGACTATTAAGAAAAATTATTCCTTCCATAGAATAGACAATTTATTTGACCAAGTAAATCAATTGATAGTGTTTTCTAAAATATATCTAAGCTCTAATTATCACTAGTTGAGGATTCAAGAGGAAGACATACCCAAGCTATGATTTCAACTAGATATGGACATTATGAATTTACATTTTTACCTTTTAGACTTAAGAATGCACTTGCAACCTTCATGTTTTTAATAAAGAATGTCTTCATAATTTTTTGGACAAGTTTGAATTAATTTTTTTAGATGATATTTTCATACATTCGAAGACATATGTCTCATTTGGATATAGTTCTATAGAACTTGCTTGAAAATCAACTATATGATAAATCCGGAAGATGTGAATTTTACCAAGACAAAGCACAATATATTGGCATGGAATCTAGAAAGATGGGATAGAAGATGATCCCAAAAAGGTAAATGGAATTCTTGATTGGCTAGTTCCAAAGGATGTCATAGATGTAAGTACATTCATGGGAGTCATCTTTTCATATCATAGATTTATAGACAGATTTTCTAAGGTAGCATACCCTATTACCTCCTTGGAGAAGAAAGGAGTAAAATCTATATAGACACAAAAATGTGAGTAATGTTTTGAGAAATTGAAACATTTACTTAATGTTTTACTTGTGGTTAACATAACAAAACCATTATAAGGATTTTACAATATTTACAAACACTTCCTTCGAAGGACTTGGAGGTGTACTCATGTAGGAAGGACATGTAGTGTCTTATGAATCCCATAAAGTAAAATATGATGAAATAAATGATGTATTTTATGACCTTGACTTGGAAGCACCCATCCATACCTTTACAATATGGAAAAATTAATTGATTGGAAAGAATTTTACCTTATTTATGGATCATATAAACTTAAATTATTTTTACAACCAATTTAACATAAATGTCGCGAAGGCTAGATGGATGGTCTTCCTAAGATAATATGATTTCAACATTAAACACATAAAAGGGAATGAAATAAGGTTATAGATGCATTGAGTCAAATTTTGAAACAAGTATGTGAAGTCACTAAGAAAAATTGAAAGATATTTTTATGAATGGATTGGAATATAAACGATAGAAGACCAAAATTATAATCAAATTCATGAAACTCTTAGGGATAAAAGTGGTTGAAGAAGACAAATTTATTACGAAATTAATAAAAATGGATTGCTAATATACAATGATAGAATTTATGTTCCAATTGTGGATAATATTAGATAAATATGAGAAGAGAATTGTTGCACCTCACAAGGGTTATCAAAAAATGATTAATGCTCTTAAAACTGATAATTTTTGGCATGGAATGAAGAGAAGTTGTTGAATATTTGGTGATATGTTAGGAATGTCAAGTAGTGAATGTGGGACACCAACACCTAGTAAAATCGCTAAACCTATAGGAGACTAGAAATCGGAGGCGATTACTTTAGAATTTATTACTAGATTAAGTAGGAAAATAAGATAACATTATTCTATTATGGTAGTGGTGCATAAATTGTGTAAAGATAGGTGTTTGGTACCTATTTATTCTACCTATAAACTTTCACAAGTAGAAGAAGTATTTATGAAAGAAATTTTTAGACTTCATGGTGTGTGTTGATCATGTCAGCCCCCTGTTAAATTTTGAATCAAGCAATCTCGCTTAAACCTTCCAAACCCCCTCTTTTTCCCCTGATAAATTCGTTTTCTTCTCATCGTTACCTTCTCCCAGCCTCAAAACTGCATAAAAGAGATGAAATCTCACATTACATTATATTTAAGGCCTAGCACCTTTCAAACCTAGCCCCTGCACCTTTTTCTCTACATGACCGGAAGTCAAAACCGAGTGCTAGTCATGAAGGCACTTATCACATAAATATATCAGGCACGTTTATAGTCGTCGATCTGTACAGATCCGACGGCATTCGCAAGTCTTCATCTCACTCGTGGTGCACTCCGTTCATCGCCCAAATCGTCAGTCCACCGTCCGTTTAAACCGCAGATCAACGGTTCATAGCTCACCCACGCTTGTGGTCCTCGCTCCATGAAATGTACAAAACCAGTGGTTTGTATCGCACCACCTTTCCGAGGCAGGCGGTATTTCTCCTTTCAGAGTGATGCCATTCGTCACACGACGCGTGTCTCACGCACTATTTCAAAACCCCCTGCTCATCGCGCGTTATATTTCGGCAGCGTACGTGGCGCGATATGCACATGAGCCGTCTGATCTAGAATTGCCCATCCGACGGTGATCGCTCCTCGAAGCTGCGCGAAAGTTAACACGGGGAAACCGCACCCCTAGCCCACGGTTCATCGCCCTCCTACGCATTTTTAGTCGTCTATCTCATCTTGAGATTGGACGTTCTAGATCACCTACCTCCCCACCATCGACACATGTCCTCCACCCCGTCACCGTTCCACGTGTTGGTCGTATTTTTCCTCCGCTATTATACATTTCATTCGTTAGTCAAAATTCAATGTTTACGTTAAAAACCTTCACCAGTCCATCCTCCATCATTTCACTATGTTTTAATCTCCACCCTGCATTGTTCCATAATTTCGCCATGTCCGCACAACCATTTTCATTGATCCCACCATGTCCATCATCCCCTTGCCTGGTTTTCCTAACGATTTTGTGGGTTTTGCAGGGTTACAGCGGCAGAAAACGACCATGACTTAGAGTCTCTATTACTGTAATAGAGAGCACATCAAAGGACCATTTTTCAGAGGCTTTAATTATGGAGAAAGGCCTGGGAAGGTATGTCGATAAGACTTCCATTAAAGAAGCAGGGTTAAAATCTGTCAAACCCTCCATAGTCATTCAAAGCATAGATGGCGCAGATGGAGATATTAATGGAGCAGCAGAGAAATATCAGTGAATGATAGAGAAATTCAACGTTCAGCATTGAAGAACTTAAACCATAATTCAGGGTTTAGAAGGGAGAGGGTACCATTCGCAGAAAACAATACCCTAAAGCTTTCTTTTCAGCACCGTTTTCTTTCAGGAAAGGACGAAATGTCTTTGTGATTTTACTTCTTTGCCATGTTCCTGAAGAGACTTCTACCCAGTGCATTTATTTCAGAAAACAAGCAGTAGAGTAGAGACAACGCTACAGAGTCATCCAACAATATGGGTGTGCACATTTCTACCATCTTGCCTGAATGAGGAAAATTAAATGTTCATCACCTACTCCCTTTTTGGAGCTTTCTTTTCCTATAAAGCTCCCGAAGAACAAATGATTTAAGGGTTCCAGATTTTATCAAAAAATTATGCAGTGAAAGGATTTTTGTATACATCCTGTTGAACTCTTGTATGAAGGCTTAGTGCCTGTAGGGTCTCAATGAGGAGGAGTTCCATCTGTTAAGAGGATTCTGGTCTTTGGTATTTCACAGTTTGTAACTTTCTCTTATATGTGTTATTTTAATAGATCATTTCATTTCATCCATCTTTCATGTATCATGTTTCTGGAATGCAAGTGGCTCACTGATTTTTGGTATGGATTTATCCTAGTTGATACCCATTGTCGAATTATTCAAGTGCTTTAAATATGGCTCAGGCATGATATTCTATTTCACCATTCATCTAAACCGTATTTCTACTATATTATTTTCTTTCGGAGGGTGTTTTTAAAACGCTATTGTCATGTATGGATTCTTAGATTGGTAAGCCCATTACATGGTAATATTGTGTATCTGGATATCAGCTCAATGACAACTAGTATTCTCTCAATATTCATTCACAGCAAACACCTTCTGATAATTGATTTCTGTGACCTATCACTTCAATTTTCCTTTTTTACAGTAAGCTGTTTTGAATTTCCTCTTGCTTTTATATTGGATTTTTTTTCATGTTGCCTCTGCATTATTCCTTTACCTGTGTCAGTTTCTATAAGTTTTGGTCCCATATAAATTAACCTTCTTGTTTACAAGAGATAACATGAGAGCTTTTCATTGATAACTTCCTCTGTTATACCATATGTTCCTTGCTAATGTAAGATGTCCTAGGCACTGGTCTTTCACAACTCAAGGCTGTCTCTAGGAGCGACAACATCTTTTTGGCGCTGTTGCCGGGGACGAAGTTGAGAAAATTTGGATCCCTGGGAAGGATACCTTCTTTGATTTTCTGTCTTATTGAGAATTATTCTTCTCAACAATGGTTATGCGTTTCTCTATAGATAGATATTATTTCGTGTTATCTATGAGTGTAGGCAGTTTTTCTCTATCAACAAAAATGGTTATATTGGATGGAAGAGATGAAATATTTTGGGAAAAATACTGAGAGGGGGGGGGGGTGAATCAGTATTTAGTGCAGACTGAAAACTTTTTAGTTTTTCCTTTCCTAAAACCCATATGCTACTTTACTGAATCCAACTCGCGTATAGACGCGGATATCCTTAATAAAACTCGCGTATTAACAAAGATCTCATTATGCTGATAATTCTTTGCTTAGATCATTGTATCATTCATTCATTAGATGTTTAGTAAGCAGTAAACATGTGCAGTAAGAACAGAATAAATCATCACACATAAGCAACACACATGAACACCAGGATTTAAGGTGGAAACCCAATTCGGGAGAAAACCACCGCTGTCGTCGTCTCAGTCTTCAATATTTTATTATAAAGAAAACATCGTACAACCATGTACTCGCGTAGACTCATACCAGCACGCAGGCACCCACCTGTAGAAGGCTACAACCTTCTCTTGTTTACTAGCCTCTCCTGGAAGGCAGCTACAACCCCCTGCTCTCGTTTACCATCCTCTCCTGGAAGGGAGCCACTACCCCCTGCTCTCGTTTACCAGCCTCTCTCGGAAGGGAGCTACTACCCCCTACTCTCATTTACCAGCTTCTCCTGGAAGGGAGCTACTACCCCCTGCTCTCGTTTACCAGCTACCACTGGAAGGGAGCTACAACCCCCTCACTGAAGGCTTCGACCCTCAGCACCACCATGGACCATGTTTCATCAATTTTCATACTGGGACCAACAACTTCCATACAACACAACTTGTTGGCCACTTTTCATCATATTTTCAGACTAGACCCACTCCACACATTTAAGCTCAACATTCACCAAACTGAAACTTATAACCCCATAAATTCATTCATTGAATCATCAACCAATCAACCAACGACTTGATCTTCAATTAACATAATCAGTAGCATATTCATCATTCAAACAACCCAATTCTGTATGATTACACCATTAACAGATAATAGTAAAACAACAAAACAGATTAGACATTTCATTCTACTTACTTCAGCAAACCCTAGATTCCATACGCGCTTTTAATTCACTGAACCTACGTATGTACGCGCTTTCATGCACATAAACCCACATATACTTCTGTGCATTCTTAAAAAAACACTAACTTCCCATACGCGCTTTTCTTTAAGCAGACTCGCGTATACACGTGTTTTTAATGAAGCAAACCTGCGTATATATCTGTAACTTTTTAGGACTGTGCAGCTCTTCAGATCAGATAAACAACTCAAATTTCATCCTTTACTTCAGAAAGTATTTCGCCTCATCTCATATCTAAACATTCCATAAACAGATCTAAAAAATACATATACATTTCAGATCTAGAGATCCCTATTCATCATTTTCTTCATAGGTGCATTGTAATTCAGATCAATCATTTCATTCCATGCAGATATACTTCAGAGTGAAGTATTCATTCAATACCCAGACTTGCACACCCTTGCACCATGATTTTATTCTCCTTATATAGATTTAGCCTTTGTCAATACCATGAGCCAAAACCACAACACTTCCGATGGTATTCCTTGACGGGATCAAATAGATAATCCAGCACTCAATACTGTGGGCCAATACCATGGTAAAGTCCCCTGTTTTTATAAATTTAGAGCACAAATTGGCATACACGACTTGGCACGTACTTTTCCGCGTGCAAAATTTTAATTTCAAAAAATTTAAAATTATTTTTTTAATTCAATTTTTTTATTTTAAATTCAATTTGTTTAATTTTTTTTTTAATTTTTTTTATATTTAATATTATAGATTAATTATTTTTTAAAATTTAAAATTTAAAATTTATTTATTAAAATTTTTAAATTTTAATTTAATTTAATTGTTTTTTTTTAATTTTTCGTTTATATAGTTTTTCATTTTTAAAATCTATAAATTGTTTCATTAAAAAAAAAAAAAAACACTAAATTTATGTATATTTGTTTTCTAATTATTTGCACATGGTTTTTTTCATTTTTTTTGTTTTTTAATGATAGTTTTTTTTATTTTAATTTTTTTATTTTCTTTTTCTTTTTCAATTTTAATTTTTTTTTTTTTATTTGTTTTTTTTGTTAATTTTAAAATTTGTATTTTTTTTTCTTATTATTATTTTTTTTTAATTTAAATTTTTAAATTTAATTTTTTTTTTAATCTAAATTTTAATTTTGTAATTTTAATTATTTTTAATATATATATATATATATATATATATATATATATTATGGTTTTTTTTAATAAGTTAGAAAAAAAATGTTTTTGATTTTTTTTTTTTTTTAATTTTTTGGTCAATTTTTGTTTTTTTTCTTTAAATTATGTGTTTTTTTTCTTCAAATTTTGTCATTTCCTTTGATATAATTTTCAAATATTTTTGTTTTTTTTTATTTATTTTTGTTTAAATTTTTTATTTTTATGAGCTATTTTTGTTTTTTTTTACATTTTTATTGGTTTTTTTTATTGTTTTTATATATATATTTTTATCTAAGTTTTGTGTTTTATTACCAACATGAAAATCACCACTCTAAAAAAAAAAAGGTTGATGCAGCATCAATACGTTTCAAAATTAGCATGAAAATCACTGCTCTAATAAGAAAAAGTTTGATGCTGCATCAATACATTTCAAAATTAGCATGAAAATCACTAACATTTTAAAACAAATATTCATACTTCATAAATAAAAATTTTAGAGTGTCAAAAATGTGCACCCAAAAAAAAAATGGTGATTCTGCATCACCACTTTTCAAAATCGAGTGCTTTTTATGCTACCAAAAAAAAATAGGTAACATTGCGGTTACCTATTTCATTGGTATCATTGTTAAATGGGCTTTGGATTTTGTAGGACCTATTAATCCTCCATCAAAACAAAAGAATTATATCCTAGTTTTCATTGATTATGTCACTAAATGGGTAGAAGCCAAGGCATTACTTTTTGCTAATGAAGTATCTATAGTTAATTTTCTCTTTGAGGATATCTTTACTCGTTTTGGTGTCCCAATAGAAATTGTCACAAATCAAGGAGCTCAATTCACATCAAATTTGGTGGAGAAAATGGTATAGAAGTACAAAATCAGGCACAAGAAATCTACTCCCTACCATCCAAAAGAAAATGGTCAAGTGGAATCTACCAATAAGGTGATCGAAGGGATTCTTGCAAAAAAATTTCATTTACATAGAAGAGATTGGGCAGAAAAGCTTCCTGAAGCCTTATGGGCGTACAGAACTACATGGAGAAACACAATAGGACACACTCCTTATGAACTTGTTTATGGAAAACAAGTCTTGTTTCATATAGAGTTTCAGATCCAAACTTTCAAGATGACAATCCAACTAGGACTTGATTTGAAAGAAGCACAGAAGAACAGACTGGAGCAAATTAATGAACTGGATGAGATCAGACAAGATGCAGTCCAAAGAACAAGCATATTCCAACAACAAAGCACTAGATGGCATGACAAATATATCAAAGAAAAGAAATTTAAAGAAGGTGACTGGGCACTCTTGTTTGATTCAAAATTCAAGGATTTTCAAGGTAAATTTCAAACCCATTGGCTTGGGCCATATGAAATTGAGAAAATCTTTGAAAATGGAGAAATAAACATCATAACAATAGCTGAAGGGAATATATCATTTCTTGTAAATGGGCACATACTGAAATTGTATCATAAACCACTTTCAAGAGAAGAATTTGTCAGAAAATTCCAAGATAACATTGATATGAAGTTAGTGAAGAAGAATACTTATTCTTCACTAACTTAGTTGTATTTTTCTTCATTAATTAAAAAATAAATAAATAAAAATAAAAAATAAAATAATATATAAATAAATAAAGTATAAATATGAAAACCAATCAGTAATTGGCATATTTATACAGAAAGTGCAGGGTGAAAATAAGAATTTTTTTGACACCCTATACTTTCAATTTTTCTTTTTTTGCAACTAAATATTACAAGTTGCAGGTCCATTTTTCACTCCATACTTCATTTCATTCATATTTCATTCCATTCCATACTAATATTTCATTCCATTTCATGCTCCCATTTCATTCCATTCCATACTCATGTTCCATCTCATTCCATTCCATATGCATATTTCATAATCTTTTGACAAGTATATTCTGCAGTTGTCTGTTCTGTAGCCAATTCTGTTCTGTAGCTGATCTGACTCTGCAGCCTACTTAAATAAAAAAAGGATGATATTCAAAGGAGACTATGGAGCTTAAAATATCAGCATTCCACAAATGAAGGACAAACATAACAAGAAACAAAGTAAAAAAGGTCTGAGGTAAATTGTGCAAAGTTATTTTGATAGCACAAATATAAAAACATAAAAAAGATACAATATGCTTAATCATATGTCTCCTAAGTAAATCTATCATTCAAATTGATCTTACTTTATCATAAAAACACCTCGACCATATCCCTTACCCTACGCTCCATAACATTTCATCATTAATTAAGTGACTAATGATCAAAATATTAGACGTGACCTATTAGGCCACGTCTTTAGAAGATTGTATCATTTAATTATGATTCTGAAGATCCTCATAAATCTCTTCACAACTATTTCATTCTATATCAAACCCTCAACTTGGTTATTTTCATAATTTTCCCACCACCTCGTTCATTCACGACCTCATTCACTCACTACCATTACATTCTATAATCAGTTCATCCACAGGAACAAAGAAGTCATTTTAAAGGTGAGACATCCTTCAGCAGCTACTCTTTCTTCAGACACAAGATCAAAAACAGAGCATCAGACCCTACATCTAAGAAAAGGAATTAATATGTACAGAATGAAATGGGATTAATTGTAAGAACAGAACCAATTGGAGTCAAGTACTTAGAAGGATACCCACAAGTTAAAGGGTTATTACAGCAAGTTGGGTGGTTGATTTTTTTAGAAAAATTCAATGGGTTCCATAAATAAATTACAAAATCATTTTCCAGATCATTTGATGGATCAGAAGTGGAAATTGGAGATATTAAGTTTACCATAGCATAGTCATTTATAGCTGAAGCCACAGAATTTCCAAGATAAGGAGAACATTGTTTGAAGAATAAGGAGTTTCATAATGAGTCTTGGAAACAAATGTTGAAGAATCCATGTATGGACATTACAATATTTAGAAAAGGAATTCCGAGCACAGCTTTAAAAAGTAAATGGAGAAACATGTTATTAATTTTGAAAAAAATTATAACATGTGAAGGTAGATTTGGTACAATGTATGTTTATCATATCAGGCTGTTAATGAATTTCTTAAATGATGAAGAAATAAATCTACCTTTCTTCTTGTTTAATAGCTTGAAAATAATGGCTTCCAATGTTCAGAAAAGAGTCCAAATTCTAGAAACTACTCTACACCACCATGGTTTAGTTAAAATTTTGATTGAATTCCATTTGACGAAAATAGGAAATCACTAGGAAGATTTTATTTTAAGAAATCATTTTCAAGAGCTAAAGGAAACATCATCTAAATAAGATACTGTTAGAAGAAGAAGGAGAAGAAAAACTGATAAAGCTGTCGAAAATAAACATGATACATCATCACAAGAAGAGAGTGAAGAATTGATTTCTGAAAAGTTGACAAAGATTAGGAAACAGATTAGGGTCAAGAGAAAAGAGAAGATAACAAGTGAATATACTGATGAAGAAAATTAAAATCCACCAAAGTTAAGGAGATTTTCTAGACTCAAAGGAATAATGAAAAATACATTGGTTAAGAAAACAGGAATTATAAATGTTGAAGATGAAGAAACTCTAACTCAAACACTAGTTGACAGATCTCCTTTACATCAATTTGAAGAAGACCTTAACGGAGGAATTATTGATATAGACCTAGCTCAACAAAAAATCTATGATTATGTGGAATCTCTGGAAAGAAAGGCCTTAGAAAATCAAGAAAGATCCCTCACTCCACAAGAACCTCCAATAGAAACCCTGAGAAAAGATAATTATGAATTGGAGATACTGAACAAACATATCAAGAATGAGAATGAAATCTTGAGAGAAAACGTTAAATTGAAGAATGCTATGTATGATACTCTCACTCTGCAATCGGGTACACCTCATAAAGAAAACAGGAAGCTAAACAAAATAAATAAGAAACTGAACACGGCCCTCATAAATCTTAGGTTCAAATTATTCATGAGAAAACCCAGAATGACACTGACCAACAAAAGAAGCAGAAAGATAAGGCTGGATGTTCTAGTAGAGGTTTCAGAGCACATGGAATAAAGTTTTGACGAAATTGCATGAGGACATGCAAGAATTTTGTAGTGGGGGTATCTTGACCCCTAGAATTGACTTCTCTTTTTCAAACCTTCACTTCATTTCATCATTTCTTTATCACTTCCTAAGCCTAAAAATCAATGAAGAATGATTAATATTGCTTAAAGGTTACATACAAATGATTAACATGTTTTATTTTCGTGATTTTTTTTGTTTTAATAATTTTAAACAGTTTAGCTACAGAATACAGGCATTTTGTAGCCATTCAAGCGTTCCGCAATTGTTTTTGTGTTTAAGTATGATGTAGGTGTCAATTGGAGAAAATGCACATATGGGTAGTTCTTAAATCTTTTCTACATGATTCCTTCCTATCCATAAGGATTGAATCAACAACTGGAGGTGTCTAATCCAATGGTCAAAGAAAGAGTCAAAGAAATTGTTTTCTACAGGAATTAGGACTCCTGATTTTCTTTGCAGAAAATCACGAGTCTCAATTCAATTTTAACTTGAAGATTACACCTGTACCTATTTTTTTTCAACATTAGTTATGAATTTGCATATAAATTAAGCTCTTTAGAACCGAAAAAGGATGGTTGATAAC
This sequence comes from Pinus albicaulis, assembly GCA_034641835.2. Taxonomy (NCBI): domain Eukaryota; kingdom Viridiplantae; phylum Streptophyta; class Pinopsida; order Pinales; family Pinaceae; genus Pinus; species Pinus albicaulis. The sequence goes on along the minus strand of CM076583.1, from coordinate 1,162,665,350 downwards.
ATATTCGAAATTACAGTGATACTCTGTTTTTCAAGCACTATTTTAATAAAAGGAGATTATCCTTGATGCTATTTTGATTACAATTTTAAGGAGCTAAAGGATTACACCGAATTGGTATCAGAGGACCCCTCCTATTCGACAAGGTTTCATGTGCTTTCTAGCTAATTCATTTTAATTTATGTTTTAGTATCTTTCTTTACTTGCTTTCCGTGATTTGCTTTATCTCTGATTGTTTCCTAGGTTCAACTTTATTGATGATTGTTTTAGCATTTTATTTTATGTCATAGGATATCCTCATTACACTACAATTAATCTCTTTCAAAAGCTATTCCAATAAACCTTGATTGAATGAATAGGATTCAGTTGTAATTTTTTTGAATTATTGATTGTTTCAGCATTTTATTTTATGTCATAGGAGATCCTCATTACACTACAATTAATCTCTTTCAAAAGCTATTCCAATAAACCTTGATTGAATGAATAGGATTCAGTTGTAATGTTTTTGAGTTATTGATTGTTTCAACATTTTATTTTATGTCATAGGAGATCCTCATTACACCACAATTAATCTCTTTCAAAAATATTCCAATAAACTTTGATTGAATGAATAAGATTCAGTTGTAATATTTGAGTTATTAGTTGTTTTCATTTCTTGAATTCAATTAAGCTGCAATATCCATGGATTAGTATTTCTTGTTTTCATCGTTTCTTAATGAGAAAATAGACTCCAAAAACTTGCAAATAAAACTCTTCTTTAATTCATTTGACAACATTTCCTTTTCCTTCCTTTTTAAATAGATTTAATCTCATATTTCTAGTCTAGAATAGAATTCTAAGGATCAAAATATAAAATCGCCCAAAACATAAACAAAACATTAAAACAACGAAGTAAGAAAAAGGGACACTTAGGCACATACAGTGCATTACACTTCATCAGTTTACTAGCCCTGGTCGATAATTTATGTTAACAATTTAGGACACTGAATTGACTAAACAGCAGATATATTTTGAAATTGTTTAATAGTAGTACAAAAAAAATTCGAAGTATTTATAGAAAGAAGGGACATTCTTATTTTGAAAGCATACTGAAATAGTTATGCATAAAATAGGAAATACAAAATATAACTATGAAAGTAGATAAAATTAATAAGTTCTATTATGTGAGGATTTAATGATAACATATGCAAATGCTATTTTTTTTAAGAAATGCATGGGATGGTTATACGTAACCAAGATAACTTCTATAAATAAATAATGATATTCCAGTATCATAACGAACTTCAATAAGGAACTAAATAATTTTGTTGGAGAGAGTAGAGGAAATATAAAGGTACCATCTGTTACTTTAATATCAAAGATGTATACTATAATGTGCCTTTTTTTCACCCATTTTTTTTTTTCATTTTGTTATTAGATTTCCATTCTCACCTTACTGTTTTATCTCTATAGAGTTAATTGAATTATCCAAATTCATTCTCTACACAATTATTATGCAGGTTATTGGTCAATAACCTTAAATCACTAATCTTAATTATTTTTGTCCTTGGTGATATGCTTATGTCACTTCAGGCATAAATCATACCCTCAATCCTCAATTTTTCACTATAGAGGAAACATATTTATAATTTATAAAAGATTTATCGTAAAACTTTTATACCATAATTGATTTTGGTCTTTATTATAATTGTAATAGAACTTCAACACACCTATTGCTATTGTACTTCTTCACTTTTACATATCTTATTTGTTTTACTCTTCAAATAACATATTCATATCAAGCCTCTAAATACCCCTACAAAATTTGTCACAATGACCTACTCTTTAATATAACATAATTCATCCAAATATAGCTCAACCCCGCTCACATTATATATATATATATATATATATATATATATATATATATATATATATATCGTGGCATCAACTATACATATTTATTTTGGCAAAGGAATTTTCATATTTTATACATTACGATTACATTCGTATTAGCTAATAATTAAATGTATGAACTAATTGAGTAATGGGTTCGGTTCGATGCTCATTCCACTTCGTCTAACAAACATGAGGATCTTCGCTTACCTTATCTTTTATGACAACATTGACATTTAGTTCTAACTCAACTTCATATATGTTATCTCAGCTGACACATGTTAATTACACCATTCTCGTCATTCTAGGTCGATACGAATGCCTTAATTTCATTCTCCCGATCATTTCCTTGAGCCACATAAATAATTTTATTTTATTGACTCACATCACAGATCTGCAAATCATATTAAAGTTCTCATCTGCAATGGTACAACTAGATTTTAATGTAAATAGGGTTTTTTCATATCAATTGGGTGACCCTCGATCTAAGGGAGGGTCGATGGATTATTGCCAGGTGTAAGGTTGGATTGGATTAGGGTTTTGAAAATTCGATCCCTATTAATCCCAGAGTTTTCACCATACTATCCTTCTCTGGTGGTTTTCTGTCATGATTAATTATCTCGAGTTTCTCTAAGACTGTATGAATAAGGCCAAATACCCAATCCATAATTTCCACAACGTGCTACGACTCCAGTCTTATACCTTCACCATTACAATTACGGGTAATCCTCATTTTTTTCCCCAACCATTCCATCCTGAATACATTTGGAATTTGGTATATTATGGTGATTGTGTGTTAATCGTATGGTTTTGTAGCTTTCCATGAAGTCTTCTGTTGTCTTTCGTTCCAATGGTTAACTTTCTCGTTAATGGAATTGGCCTGTATAAGAACGAACATCTCTAGTTATATAATGGTGATTATAGTGAAATGTTTGCTTGCATGGCTTTTTAATTTCTCTTTACATTAATTTCCCATACATTTTACCTTGACTTATAATTAAAATTCCACCATGAATCATAGTTCAGTTCTAGGTGTGTTGAAGAATTTTTTTTCTTATTAATTCAACCATACTTGCCTGGATTTTTAATTTCCTCTAATCATTTCCTTATTTATGGTTTTTAATGAAACCCCTAGAAAATGTATAAGGAACCTATAGCTCTGCATTTCAATTTCTATTAGCTCGACAATCAATTTTTGAACTCTCAGGAATTAGGTTGGAGTCGTTCCAGTGAGTTTAGCATGACAGACTGTTGGTTCAATCCGTCTCTGAGGTTCGAATTGGTGATGAGGTTTGACCCCGTTCCTCCTATGGGTAAAAATGTTACCCCAATTTAGATCACCTCGTCTTCATAATTCATAATTGGTTAATCTCACTTATGCCTTCTGATTAAAATTTTCGTATTTCACTCTTCTAAAATCTCTAATATTAATTTTTTTTCTACTCGTTTTCTTGTTACAGGTATTTTCCCTTCTATCGACCTTTCATATTACTTGTTTTGCTCCATTCCAACATCATGTTCGGCATTCTAATCGATACATTTGTTTATCTATCTACAAGTCGGTCAGGCATCGCTTCCCATACTCACAAACCTTGAGGGCCATATTGTTCTTGACTGATTTTCAAATTTAGTATATGACCTATAATTTCTATGCTATTGACAATTTTAGATGTATATTGTACATGATGATACTTCCATTTAGTTTGGAGAGTTCTCTTGATAGGATTGTTAAACTCTTATTTATTTATTTCTCAGAGATATTTACGACTTTAGTTTCTCAACTCTTTAAAAAATTCTGAATATATTGTTGGATTTACAACAATTGTCTTCGCTTAATTTGACTGATACATTCAATAAATCTATGTGCTCATATTTTTCTTTTATACCCTATTATATCACAATTTTTATATTAACGCATTGTTTCCATTTCCCTATTAAGCAAGTAGTATTATGTATGATTGCAATAAAAGCATAGAGTCTTATTATTTTAGCATAACATGGTAATACTTGTTGACATTTATATAGGTTTTTCTCCAATATAATTCCTTTCATTTGACTGATAAATGAAATATTGACTGGTATAATTCGATCAATATTTCTTGTCTGTATGTTATTCCGAAATTCTTACAGAATGACAACTCTTATATATATATATATATATACACACACACACACACACACACACACACAGAGATATATATATATATATATATATATATATATATATATATATATATATATATATATATATATATATACACACACACACACACACACACACACACACACGCGCGCGCACACACACACATATATATATAATTTCTACACTTAATTTCGTTGTTTGACTAAATTGAGAAATAAGGAATTTTCTATTTCCATTCAGTAGTTTGATAATATCTCAATCTTGAAATATGCAGATTGTTATTTCTTTACTAGTACTTCTAACCATTATTGTCTTCAAAATGTATAAACATATTTCATTTGAACACCTATTTAATAGTATGTACAGGTCTTATTCAGCATTCAGAGATATTTTCTGAAAATAATTATTTTTTTTCCTATTATCCTATCTGTTATGGTTAATTGTTTTTTTTTTCAATTTAGTATAATAGAAATATTGTGAACAAATTTTCTAATCTTGATGGTTTTAAGTTGTAGAGATAATAAATATTGTTTGGACAGAACTAAAACTCCAAGTTAGATTGACGGTTATTGTTTTTTATAAGAGTATTCAGATAGTATTAAAACCAGTGCTACTAGTATATGATTTTCCTAAAAAGAATTAAATTTTCAGGTGAGACATAGATCTCTAGATTTAAACCCATTACAGGTTTAAACATTCTGGAAGATGGGTCTATCCTTGACTTCTCCCATACAACTATACATATGGAAGAAATTATTTTTACTAAATCTGTTAAATGTATGAGATATTAAATTCTTCAGTACTGAATAATTAAATTCTAACCCATTTAAAAACAATAGTATGTCTACACATAAGTAACGATGTAAGATTGTGAAACAATTTGTTCCAGTGTGCATACCAGTTTATATGACCAGTCCTCCCAACCATAGAGTTCTATCTCCTTAACTCACCCCCAAGCTGAGATCCTTGCCTCCTAGGATAGACAACCCTTTGTCTGTCCTGGAGCAGTTTATTGAAGTAGTGCTTTCCCAAGCCTGTTTCTAAATTCTAGGTCCAGAAATTCCAGGATGCTTTATTCTTGTTTTTTCCACTTGTCCCACCCTTTCTAGTATTTCAAATGGTCCACAATATCTAGGAGCCAATTTTTCACAACTTCCAGTGTGCAAAGTGCTCTTTTTGGGCTTAATCCGCAGATACACATGATCACCCACACTAAACTCTTGGTGTACTCTCTTCTTGTTTCTGTATCTTTTTTGCCGATCCTGAGTTGTTTTGATATTTTTCTGAATTTGTTTGACAATTCTTTCCATTTCCTGCAAAGTGTCTGGCCTAAGCACTAATTTATCTGCAGGTTGGCTCCAACTTAAAGGAGTGTGAACTTTCCTTTCGTAGAGTGCTTCAAATGGACTCATTTTTATGGCAGTTTGATATTTTTTGTTATAGGCAAATTCTACTAAATGTATATAGTCTTCCCATTTAGTTGGCATTTCCATCACATACATCCTCAACATATCTTCCAGAATTTAATTTTTTCTCTAAATTTGACCATCTGTTTGAGGGTGATAGGCAGTACTAAAGTTTAATTTAGTACCCATGCCCCCAAATAAACTCTTCCAAAAGGCTGCAGTGAACTTGGCGTCTCTATCCGAAATAATCATTTTAGGGAACCCATGTAGTCTTACTATCTCTTTCATGAACACATTTGCTACTTGGGCTGTTCCAAAAGTAGATTTAACAGGTATGAAATTTGCAACCATTTTCAAAGTGTCTACCACTACCATCACTGAGTCATGTTGATATTTGGTTCTTGGTAACCCGGTTATAAAATCCATAGAAACAGTTTCCCATTTCCATTCTGCAATTGGTAAAGGATTTAGTAGTCCAGCTGGATGCTGATGTTCAAATTTTACCAATTGACACTCCATGCATCTGGCTAGATAGCTTGCTACATCCTTGTTCATCCCTGGCAAAAATAAATTATTTTTCAAAGCTGTGAGTAGTTTCTGATATCCAGGATTTCCAGATTAAGTTTTTTTATGATATTCATCTAGAATTTATTTTTTCAAAGAATCTACATTGGGGATGTACAATCTTTCTCTATAACAAATCAGTTCCTTTTGATTTTGTGTATACCCTTTCATTTCCTTTTTCATCATTTGAATTTGCAATTTTTCATAACTTGGATCTTGATCTGCTACCTTTTTAACTAATCCTTCTAATTCAAAGTTATAACTACTCCCATTGCTACTTATATTTTGGCAAGCATTTCTGCTTAGGGCATCAGCAATTTTGTTTCCTTTTCCTTTGATATGTTTTATTTCCATATCAAATTCACTCAAAAAAGACAGCCATCTGGCTTGTCTAGCATTCAAATATGTTTGAGTGAAGAAATACTTTAGGCTGATGTGATTTGTCATCAAAATAAATTTCTTCCCTAGAAGATAGTGTCACCACATCTTGAGTGCATGAATTACAGCAGCTAACTCAAGATAATACACACTATAATTATGTTCATGTTTCTTAATTTTTTCTAGATTCATAAGAAATAACATAATTTTATTGCAATAATACTCCCCCTAATCCCTCTCCACATGCATCTGTACATACTACAACCTCCTTCTCAGGATCTGCGATCTTCAGAATAGGTGTTGTAGTAAGTTTTAATTTTTGTTGTTCAAATCTATTCTAGCATTTTTCTGTCCATTCAAATTTTGTACCTTTCCTTTGCAATGAAGTTATGGGATATGCTAAAGCGGAAAATATTTCCACAAACCTTCTGTAGTATCCTGCAATCCACATAAATGATCTTACCGATGATACATCAGTAGGTACAGGCCATTCTCTAATAGCCTTTATCTTCTCAGGATCAACATCCAATCCTTGTTATAAAATTATATGCCCCAAATATTGAATTGTATCCTTATAAAGTTCACATTTCCTAAACTTGGCATACAACTGATTCTCTTTAAGAGTCTGCAATAAGATTCTCAGGTGTTCCTTATGCTCTACCTCACTTTTTGAGTAGATTAAAATGTCGTCAATAAATACTAGTACAAACTTATCTTATAAGTATTTATTCAAGACACTATTCATTAAGCACATAAAAGTGGCAGGTGCATTTGTCAACCCAAATGGTAGGACTACAAATTCATAGTGCTAATACTAGGTTCGAAATGTTGTTTTGCTGATACCTTCATCTTTAATTCTTAACTAGTGATAACCCATTCTTAAATAAATCTTAGAAAACACAAAGGCTCCCCTAACTTGATCAAAGAGGTCATCTATTCGAGATAATGGATACCTATTTTTAATAGTCAACTTATTTAGTTGACAATATTCAATGCACGTTTTGAAGGTACCATCCTTATGTTTTACAAATAGCATTGGTGCTCCCCAAGGAGACGCACTCAGTCTAATGTAACCCTTGTCAAACAATTCTTGTAATTGCATTTTCAACTCCATTAGTTAGGGGGGGCTCATTCGGTAAGGGGCTCTAGAAACTGATGTTTCCCTAGGCACTAAATCAATTTTAAAATCGATTTCTCTCTTGGGGGGAAGATGAGGAATCTCATCCGGGAATACTTCTTTAAATTCTCTGATCACTGGTAAAGTGTCTAACAATTTTTTCTCTGGTTGTTGTTCTAATTCTTCAACATGTACAACATATACTTGATACCCTTTTCTAGCTGTTATTTTTAATTGAAGGGCTGAAATCTGCCTCACAGAGATGGGTTTCGATTTCCCTTTTAGTATGAATGGTTTTCCCTCTATATCAATGCAGTGTAATGTTTTGTCCCAACAATTCATTCTAACCCTCTATATCAATGCACTGTCTAGTTGACCTTTTTCCTTTCTAACCAGTCAATTCCTATCAGTATATCATAGGAACCTAATGGAAAAATGTTTAAATTTACTTCTGTCTGATAATCATTCAACTTAATGGCTGTTTGAGGTAACTTATGAGTTACCTTGCGTTTTGTGCCAATGGATAACTGGACCAACCAAGATTTATGAAACTTCTCTATTTTGAGTTTACATTTCTCTACAACTTGAGGACTAATATAACTCAAAGATGCACCCGAATCTATTAAAACTATAACATATTGGTAAGCGATCATACTTCCATCTCGACCATCGTAGACGGATGTTCTACTTCCTAATTTTCTAAAGTTGCATTGATATTGGGAATGTTCCTTGCTACATCATTTACTGTAGTGGCCTCTCGCAATACTTGCACTGTCTGAATATTTTGATGTGGATAGTCCCTCAATAAATGAGGCTCTCCACAACCCCAACACTTCAAAGGCTCCCGCATTTTAATAGTTCCTTCCTTCTTATTATTCCCATATACTGGTTTTGAACCAATTTGAGATTGAGCAGTTTGACATTCAATTTTTTTGTTTAATTTATTTCACTAATGGTTCCTACCAAAGTTCTTAAAATAAGCTGGTTTTTGTTTCTTTCCTTTGAATTCACCTTTGTTTGTCCAGCTCTTCCCTTGCTCAATCTTTCCCCTAAACTATTGATAGCATAATATGGCTTTCCTCACAAATTCGTCCATTGTTTTTGGATTATCAAACTCTATTTTCTCCTTGTACATAGTAGGAAAACAGTTCAGAAATCTTTGTACCTTTGCCTCCTCTTAACGGATATAAGGAACATATCGTAATAGGTTTGTGAACTTGGTGACAAACTCATCTATGGTGAGTTTTCCCAATCTAAGTTCATGAAACTCTTTTGCCTTGTCATCATAGTAGTGTTTTTTCAAATATCGATTTTTGAACATGACTTGGAAATCTTCCCAAGTCACTATTTTCTCATCAATGGTGTGAACCATTTTTGTTTCCTCCCACCACAAGGTAGCCTTACCTTGCAGCTGGTAAATGTCCAATCTAGCTCTTAAATTACTTTCATATTCGTAGACCTAGAAGTAATTTATCATATTCAGCAACCATGCCTCAGCATTTTCCTCCTTTTCTCGATCATAGGAGGGAGGTTTTATTTTATAGAATTCCCCCTGTAATTCATTATTTTTTCTAGACAGTTGTTTAGTGGCGTCATCTTCCTCAGACTCATTTGAGGAATTGACTCTTCTTTTTCTCTTTCTTCTGGAACCTTCTCCCTCTTTTTTGTTCCACAAAGTCAGTTCCCTTATGAGCTTTTCCTGCTCCTCACTGGCTAAAGATAGGCTATCATTATGGCTTTTAAGTTGTTCCATATCTTGTTGCATTCTGTGCAACATAGCCATCAAAGGAGCATTGGGATCTCATGTGTTCTCTCTACCACCTGGATCAACATAAAGCTCATCCTCTTCGGTCATGGTTTTGAAGCTGTTCTTTTCAGTACTTTCTCACTGTACAACAAGACAACATCAGTAATATGAAAAAATTATAGCAACATATATTTCCTGTGTGAGCACATAAACTACCCAGTGTTTCAATTAGTGCTTTTATAACATTTGTAATGTGCCTCTTTTTCACCCAATTTTTTTTTCATTTTGTTATTGGATTTCCATTCTCACCTTACTGTTTTATCTCTATTAGAGTTAATTGAATTATCCAAATTCATTCTCTACACAATCATTATGAAAGTTATTGGTCAATAACCTTAAATCACTATTCTTAAATATTTTTTTCCTTGGTGATATGCTTATGTCACTTCAGGCATAAATCATACCCTCAATCCTCAATTGTTCACTATAGAGGAAACAAATTTATAATTTATAAAAGATTTATCATAAAACTTTTATACCATAATCGATTTTGGTCTTTATTATAATTGTAATAGAGCTTCAATACACCTATTGTTATTGTACTTCTTCACTTTTACATATCCCATTTATTTTACTCTTCAAATAAGATATTCATATCAACCCTCTAAATACACCTTCAAATTTTGTCACAACAACCCACTCATTAATAATATATAATTCATCCAAATTCAACCTAATTTTACCCTCTTTATTTATAGCTAAACCCCGCTCATCATATAGATATATATATATATATATATATATATATATATATATATATATATATATATATATATATATATATATATATATATATATATATTTATATACCAAAGGCCACCTATACATATTTATTTTGGCAAAGGCATTTTCATATTTTATACCTTACATTGACATTCATATTAACCAATAATTAAATGTATGAACTAATTGAGTAATGGGTTCGATTCGATGCTCATTCCACTTCGTCTAACAACCATGAGGATCTCCGCTTACCTTATCATTTATGAAAACATTGACATTTAGTTCTAACTCAACTTCATAGATGTTATGTCAGCTGAAACATGTTAATTACACCATTCTCATCACTCTAGGCCGGTACGAATGCCTTGATTTCATTCTCCCGCTCGTTTCCTTGAGCCACATAAATAATTTTATTTTATTGACTCACATCATGGATCTGCAAATTTTATTAACATTTTCATCTGCAATGGTACAACTAACGTTTAATGTAAATAGAGTTTTTTCATATCATTTGGATGATCCTCGATCTAAGGGAGGGCCGATGGATTTGTCCTAGGTGTAAGGTTGGATTGGATTACGGTTTTGAAACTTCGATCCCTATTAATCCTAGATTTTTCACCATACTATCCTTCTCCGATGGTTTTTCGTCATGAGTTATTATCTTGAGTTTCTCTAAGACTGTATGAATAAGAAGAAATACCCAATCCATGGTTTTCACAGGGTGCTACGACTCCAGTCTTATACCTTCGCCATTAAAATTACAGGCAATCCTTATTATTTTTCCTCAACCATTCCAGCTTGAATATGTTTGGAATTTGGTTTATTATGGTGACTGCGTGTTAATCGTATGGTTTTGTAACTTTCCATGAAGTCTTCTGTTGTCTTTCATTCCAATGGTTAACTTTCTCGTTAATGGAATTGGCATGTATAAGGACAAACATCTCTAATTATATAATGGTGATTATAGTGAAATTTCTTCTTGCTCGGCTTTTAAAATTCTCTTTACAATAATTTCCCATCCGTTTTGTTGTGACTTCCAATTAAAATTCAACCGTGAATCATAGTTCGGTTCTGGGTGTTTCGAAGAATTTTTTTTCTTATTAATTCAACCATACTTGCCTGGGTTTTTAATTTCCTCTAATCATTTCCTTATTTATGATTTTTAATGAAACCCATGGAAAATGTATAAGGAACCTACAACTCTGCATTTCAATTTCTTTTGGCTCGACAATCAATTTTTGAACTCTCGGGAATTAGTTGGAGTCGTTCCACTCAGTTTAGCATGGCAGACTGTTGGTTTGATCCATCTCTGAGGTTCGAATCGGTGACGAGGTTCGACCGCATTCCTCCTATAGGTAAAAATGTTACCCCAATTTAGATCATCTCGTCTTCAAAATTCCTAACTTGGTTAATCTCCCTTCTGCCTTCTGATTAAAATTTTCGTATTTCACTCTTCTAAAACCTCTCCTATTAATTTGTTTTCCAATTTTTTTTCCTGTTACAGGTATTTTCTCTTCTGTCGACCTTTCATATTACTTGCTTTGCTCTAGTCCAGCATCATGTTCCGCATTCTAATCGATAAATTTGTTTATCTATCTCCAGGTTGATCATGCATCGCTTCCCATACTCGCAGACCTTGAGGGCCATATTGTTCTTGACTGAGTTTCAAATTTCGTAGATAACCTAGAATTTCTCTACTATTGAGAGTTTCAGATGTATATAAAACATAATGATACTTCAATCTAGTTTGGAGAGTTCTCTTGATAGGACTGTTAATCACTTACTTATTTATTTCTCAGAGATAATTACGACTTTAGTTTCTCAACTCTTTAAAAAAATTTGAATATATTATCGGATTTACAACAATAGTCTTCATTTAATTTGACTGATACATTCAATAAATCTATGTGCTCATATTTTTATTGTATACCCTATTATATCATGGTTTTGATATTAACACATTGTTTCCATTTCTCTATTAAGCGAGTAGTATTATGTATGATTGCAATAAAAGCAGAGAGTCTGGTTATTTTAGCATAACACGTTGATACTTTTTGACATGTATATAGGTTTTTCTCCAATAAAATTCCTTTCATTTGATGATACTCGAAGTGAAATATTGACTGTTATAATTCGAAGAAATTTCTTATCTGTATGTTATTCCGAAATTCTTACAAAATGACAACTCTTTTCTATATATATATATATATATATATATATATATAATTTCCACACTTAATTTTGCAGTTTGACTAAATTGAGAAATAAGGAATTTTCTATTTCCATTCAGGAGTTTGATAATATCTCAATCTTGAAATATGCAGATTGTTATTTGTTTGCTACTACTTCTAACCATTATTGTATTTACAATGTATAAACATATTTCATTTGAACACCTATTTAATAGTACATACAGGTCTTATCCAGCATTCAGAGATATTTTCTGAAAATACTTATTTTTTTTCCAGTTATCCTATCTACTATGGTTAATTGTTTTATTTTTCAATTTAGTATAATAGCAATATTGTGAATATATTTTCTAATCTTGATGGTTTTAAGTTGTAGAGATAATAAATATTGTTTTGACACAACTAAAACTCTAAGGTAGATTGAAGGTTATTGTTTTTCATAAGAGTATGCAGATAGTATTAAAACCAGTGCTACTAGTATATCATATTCCTAAAAAGAATTAACTTTTCAGGTCAGACATATATCTCCAGATTTAAACCCATTACAATTTTAGACATTCTGGAAAATGGGTCTCTCCTTGACTTCTCCCATACAACTATATAGATGGCATAAATTCTGTCTACTGAATATGTTAAATGTATGGGATATTAAATTCTTCAGTACCGAATAATTAAATTCTAACCCATTTAAAAACAAGAGTATGTCTACGCATAAGTAACTCTATAATATTGTGAAATAATTTGTTCCAGTGTGCATACCAGTTTATATGACCAGTCCTCCCAACCGTAGAGTTCTATCTCCTTAACTCACCCCCGAGATGAGATCCTTGCCTCCTAGGATAGACAACCCTCTGTCTATCCTGGAGCAGTTTATTTAAGCAGTGCTTTCCGAAGCTTGTTTCTAATTTCTGCGTCTAGAAATTCTAGGATGCTTTATTCCTGTTTTTCCCTAGGCTTCCCTCAATGAGATACTTTAAAGCTGTTTTTCCTCTTTTCTAGCTTTTATTCCTCTTCCCAATTACTTTCCTCTTGATTGGGTAAATTATATTTTTCTCTCCCAATCTAATTTAGAAATATTCCTTTCAAGGTTTTTCTGAAAGGTTTTGGGAAAGTCTAACCTTATCCCTATCCTCGGGGATCAAGTTTTAGGATCTCCATCTCAATCTAGTCATAATGCACACACAATTATTTCATTTTTATTTATTTATAAATATTTAAATAAATCCACACATTGTTTCTCCATTAAGGTACACTTTTGGATTTTGTTCAATTTTAAAACTAAAAAGCATAGCAAATTTGGGGTGTTACACATACTGAGTACAAAACACTGTATATAAATTATACAACAAGGTTAATTACAATTCATGTAACTGCATATTGGACTGAAGATAAGTAGTAACAAAAGTAAGTTTAAATATTAAAATTTATAGAGGAATTTATTATTAAAGATAATTAAAATAGTTCATTCCATGGGTTACAAAACCAAAAATATTTTATGTATAAAGTACAGTAAATCTAAGTCTAATGACAGTAACACAGAAGACTCTCGGTGTCACTATAAGACAACTGTATGCATAATCTGTAAGGCTGCCGTGATGAATGGCATAGAAGAAAAACTCGAGAATGATGATACCAACCTGTGCAAATCAGAGTTCAGTATCACGCCAGCATGGTTAACGAAGATCACCCGCATTAAGAGGAAGAAATGTTAGCCCAGTCATACCTATAGAAACCATACAAACGAATTAGAAATTATATAGTTGAGAAAAATTATAAATTGAAAAAAAAGGGAATTCACTATAAACTGAACCATATGAATCAAGACGTATTACCTTGAAAGGTATTGCATGCATGGAAAACCATAGCTGCGAAGAAATCAAAGAAAGAAGTAATGAGAATTTGTAACTAGACATTGTAGAAATAAAATATATTGCTAAACTATTAAAGCCATTATAAAACAAATCTGAATGCGCTAGTATACCAGAAGTTAGTCACACTGGTGGAACAAAATATTCGTATGAGGAAAGGCACGAAGAGGTATTTTCTAACTTCGAAGCCATATGTTCCAAGCAGAACTTTAAGGGCACCGAGACCTGAACCAGTGATCAACCTGTGGCATATCCTTTTAAACAAGATGTGAATACGCTAAAAGGCTATGGATTCCACGGTGATGGATTTGTGTTTTCCCACAATGCAATGAAAGTATCAATGGGAAGAAATGTGAATCATATTAACTATACGAAATTTAAACAATTACATTCAAATGGGTTTCTGAAGATAAATATAAACGTCATTCCCATCGGTTATGCATGAAGAAACCTATTGTCTCTACTGAGGTAGAGCCAGTAATTCTTCTCAGGTCAGTAAAAGAAAGACTTCACGCAAATTTGGAAAAACACATTAATGCAACACTCTTTAACAATGGAGTCACATGTGCAAATTTGTCAACATGGAAAATTAAACATAATTTCCCAGTCGAATTTACTGTGAGAAAATAAATCGTAGATAGAGAAATAAATTCAATCAAATGCATTAACAAGGGAAACAAAATACTGTGAGTTCCAAATTTAACGCGTTTATATCATGACTGATCTTTGACAAAATTTAAATTAAACAAAGAGAAACTAAAAGAGGAAATCTATAACCGAAATGCCAAGTTGCCAACAAGAAAAATAACTCAAAGATAAGGAACGATTTACCTGAAGATTAAGGAACTATTTCAATGGTGTTTTTGCATAAACCTTCATCTCGGACCTCCTCAGGAGAAGAAAAGGAAGGAGAAGCGGTGAGAAGATCCAAACAAAAACAAAACTATAATGAAAATACCGCTTAAAAACCAAACGTCATGTGACTCATGTTGTTAGGAAACCCTAAGTTGCAAACTGAATCAACACCATCCATGCAGTGGAAGATAAGGATATACTCTGGAATCAATGTCATGAGACTAAGTGATGAGCTTAGGTACACATCGAAATATGCAGTAAATCCCGAGGAACAAATCCAAATCCTCGATTTAAGATTTAGGATACAACTTCACATGGGTTGGTACTGTGTGAATTAAATGGTTCTAGTTTCACTTGTGGTTAAACCACTACAAAATAGATTCAATGGATATGAATAGTACGAAGTGGAGTAAAGAAAGTAAATACCGAAAAACAAAATTGTACAAGACAACTCAACCACTGACAAGATCATTAATAGTAAATATCACTCTGATAAAACAAAGCGAAGTGCAATGGTAACGTAGGTTATTTGAATACGTTATTTTGGCTATGACTAAATGAAATTGTAACTAAGTTATACTATATCTAGGGTAAGTCAAATAAATTAGCAAGGAGATCATTTTAGTAACGATGAGGTTAAACATTAACGTAACCTGAGAATTTGAATTATGGTGGAATTAGGTTGAAGTATAATGAATAATGATATGGAAATGAGGAATGATACAAACGTGTCATATTATATATATATATATATATATATATATATATATATATATATATATATATATATATATATATATATATATAATAAGGGAGGATTTCTCATTATTATATATTATAAAAAGGTCTTGAAAATAATAATAAGGAAATGAAATATATAAAGGATGTATAGATGGGTCAACGTCTTTATTAGGGTGGAATCAACAAATTAAATTAGTCCTAAGTGGAACAAGACTAGGATTAAAATTTAGGTATATTCATACAATATAGCATGGAAGAACATTTTACTTAAGAGACAATGGTGTTTATAAAGTTTACAAGCATTTTACATGTTAGTAATCCAATACTACAACATATAAATGACATAGTTAAGAATGGAGATAGTATATTGTCGAGTTATGACAACACCTAAATGGAACAAGAACAAGGTATAAAATTTTTATAAAAAATAAAAAATTGTGAAGTGAGAGGCATTACATTGTTCCCCAGATCCCCAATCATAATCTATTCTTTGCACATTAATTTTTATTTTATTTTATGAACTTGAAATTAATAAAATACATCCACAATTAATATGTTCATTGGGGTCCACTTGACCCTTAGAGTATTTTACTGTCTATTTTTAGAAGAAGAAAATTAGGGACTTTACACATATTCATTCATAATTTAGCGGAAGTGGGAATAAATTTACCTACTTTACAGAAACTATAAGTGCTAGCTTTCATGAATAATTGAACATACACTAACAATAAGGAAACACTTTATATTCAAATAAATTCACACGCAACTGAAAAAAAAAATGTCCTTTATTCACTAATGACCTCTCTCATAAAAACTCTAGAATAAATTCATAAGAGCCATACGTCGATGAGGAAAACAAGGAGATAACAAGAAAGCGCACATCGAGCAGATGACAAGTACACAGATCAGGTAGAGCATGTCAAGAAAGCAGAACACACCGAGGATGCAAAGCAGACCATAAACAAAACCTGCAAACACGGCGAACTGAAAAATTAGATTTAAACAACAAAAACAACCATAATATATATATATATATATATGAAATTTACAACCTCTAATAATCTCTACATAAATTCATAAGAGCCATACCTCGAAATAGACAGTGCACGTTGAGGAGGAAGATGAGGAGACAACGAGACTGCACACGCCGAGAAAGTAGAGAAGATGATGAGGACACAGAGAAGGCAAAGCACACCGAGCAGGCAGAGCACGTTGAGGACGCAGAGCAGAACCTACACAAAACCTGCAAACATAGAAAACTGAAAATTAGATTTAAACAAAAAAAACAACCATAAAAAAATAACAAATTTAGCTTACCTCTGCACCTTCGCTTTCTCCCATGTTGGCACCTGCAACAACGCAACACCGAACAAAATAATTGAAAACTCTGGTCGGACAAATTGTTCGAAAGCGCAACACACCACAAATCTCTCCAACAGTAACAAACTGACCAAAAACTTGTTGCGGTCTGGGGGACGGTATATTTATAACAAAATTTTAGTCGAATTCTAATAAAAATTTCCGTTGAACTAACAGTCTCGCTGAACTAATAGTTTGGCCACACTTTTGTTGTCAGTTTTCCTATCTTCGGCCAAAAATATGTTTACCCACGCCATCAATGTTAATGACAGAAACTGATCGACCGAATTAATTTCAACACTTCGGCCGAACTTTCTAAAAGTTCGACAGAAAAGTTAGGAAAATGAAAATTTCGAACATGTTTCTCATGAAATTGTAACCCAACTTTGCACTTTTACCCATGTTTTGATAGTGCTTAGACTATATTTAACCATGGTTGACTGTGGTTATACTATTTTTTTATTATAAATGATCAATGTTTGACCATGATTTGAATAATTTGAACCATATTTAGATATGATTGACTGTAAGTGATCATGGTTTGAAAATGGTTTGAGATACATTACCATATTTTGACCATGGTTTGTGTATAGTTCACTGCTATTTTATTATCATTTCCATTGTGATGGTGGTTGTTGATGGTCAGTTATGGTTTTAACATCAAAAATTATATGCCACATTTACTAATGTTGACATTAGTAAATGTGATCGATCTTTCTTGACATTAATGTTGACATTTTTGGATGACATTAGTGAATGTGGTTGATCTTGGTTGACCACTATTGTTGACCATGGATGATAATGGTTGACTATGGTTGACTATAGTTGACCATTCAACCACGTTGATCATTGTTGATCTCGGTTGACCACATTCAACAATTCTAACTATAGAGATCTTAATTGATGACAATGACTATTCATATCTTATCATGTTTTTAATAATATTATTTACAAAAATATTATTATTAATGATATGTATATTGATAATAATAATATTTCTTTTTTTAATAATATTAATGTGGATAATAATTATAACAATATTATATGGTATATTATGTTATGTGTTTAATAACAGAAAATATTAAATGTTACTAATAATGTTATTAACCACAATAATATTAATATAAATTTTTAATGCGATGTTAGTACAATTACTAATAGTATTATTATTAATGTTAATATTAATATTATTAATACTTTTATTAATATTATATAATTATTAATATTAGTATTAATTATATTTGATATTAAATTATTATTAAAATAATCAATAATAATATTTATTAATACTTTTATTAATATTATATAATTATTAATATTAGTATTAATTATATTTAATATTAAACTATTATTAAAATAATCAATAATAATATTTATTAATTATAAACTTTTAAATTTATTAATAAAAAAGTTTTCACTATTTTATATTATGATGTCAAATAAAATATTAATAAAATATAATATTTAAAATTACTTTATTATTGTAATATATTTATTATATTAATATAAACAAATATATTATATTATGTTATATATAATATGTTGATCTCTAATCTCTTTACAAATGATTTATGTAAGGAGATGATCTTTCGTCGCTTTAGAGAGAGTACTTCTCTTTCACATTGATTGCTTCATTTATTTAACTCATTGAACACTTCATTATGATGGCCCCAAGCTAGAAAAAATAATCCCTCTCTATTTGCGGGAATGATGAACTATTATATTAAAATTTATTATATATTAGAAAGGATACTAAAATCTTTTAATTAATATGTTGTGAGGATACTGAATTGTTATATTGTAATTATGGATTATTATATTAAAATTTATTATACTTTAAAAAGATTTTCAAATTTATTATATTTATTGTATTTAAGTTAACATATTGTGAGAGTTCACTATTGTTATTTGAAAATGTAAATTGAATTATTTATAATATTTAAAATTTAAAATTATTTGTATATAAATTTTAAAATGATTTATAAAATAAAAAATCACAATAGTTACCATTTTTTAAGTTATTAACTTATTTACTATTAAATTATTTTTTTAAAGAGATAAAAGAAAAAAATATTATTTAGTATGACCTGATTTTAAATTTGGTTCCCATATCCAAAAATAATTTTTTCAATAAACTAAATATCTCTTATTCTCATTAAAAAAACAAAAATATACTAGATTAAAAACTAAACCAAATACCACCTCATAGATTTTACTTCTCCCTTTGAAGCACAATCCCATTTCCTTTATAATTCAAAGAAACATGAAACTTGAAAACTGTTTATGCAGGTAGGATTCTTATTAACTAAAATATAATCTAAATTTTGAAACGAGAATTGATGGAAATATAATAAATAATATATAATATAAATTTGAATAGGAATATTGACTGAAATATAATAAATCTAAAAAATATGGATTTTAAAACATGATCTAAAGATGATTGTTGATCAAAATTTAGCCATATATAATAGAAGAAGAAATGACACCACAAGAAACTCTCTACACACGGAACAAGCGCAAGTTGATTAACCGCATATTTACTTATGCAATTATACTAGCATTTGCACCAAAAGGGTGCAAAGACATGCCGATAGAAATGCATATGAATTGAGTGTGATGTAGAGGTAGCACTGCAGGAAACAAGGATGTGGATCAGGAAATAGGAGGCGAGGGGAGGGGGGTGATTTTCGTTTTTTCTTCTTTATGTTAAAATGATTGATATATCAACATATGTGAAACACATTAAGAAACTTAAAAATGACATCAAAGATTAGTAAACCATTGTTTACATGTCTAAAACATAATGCCTAGACAACTCTTTTCAAGCAATCTAGCCCTTCGAGGCTCTGATTATCCACTCAAGAAAGAATTTGTCTTAAATAGAACTTGTTGAGAAGACCGATATTATCCTGAGCTCTTGAGGTACAACATAAATTCAAGTTGATTCTATGAAATTCTTTTGCAATTGAAAACGAACACAAAGAAATGGGCTCAAAGATGCCACCCACGTCTCATAGGCACCTCAAGATGGCACTGAACAAGAAGAACAGTAAACATGATTGATCGTTAAAGTTTTGGTACAAATATCAAAGAATATTTATTTTAATCAAATTTTCAAGTTTTTTTTTCTACTTTGTCAATCATCATAACCCATAAAACCCATAACTCGTTCGACAAATCATGAACAACAAAGAGATGTAGTTGTTAAAAAAAAAAACGAAAATTTGAATAGTGTGTCAAGTGAATCCATGTACATGCTTTGTTTAACATTAAATATAAAAATCAATTTGGAGTAAATAGAAAATTAAGAAATAAAATATGAATAAATAAATAGAATAAGTAAATAGAAATGAAATAAAATAAAGATAAAATTACAAATAAAAATAAAATAGATAAATAAAATTTGTAATTTAAAAGTAAAAATAAAATAAATAAATAAATATAAATAAAATGAAATAAAGATAAAAAAAAAAATAATAATAATAATAAATAAATAAATAGAATTAAATAAGAATAGAATTAAATAAATTTAAATTTAATAATATTAAATTAATAATTATTATTTTTATAAAAATGAATATAAATATTTAAAATTCAAATTATAAGAGACTCGGGCCCACAGGAATGACCCCTTTCCTAAGATTTATGCCTTACAAACTTGACCTTAGTTAAACCAAACCCCGTCTTAAACACACCACGTATGTGCATTTATTCTTATATAACGCTAACTTGATTTAAGTCTAACGTGAACATTAAAACGTTGGACCCACGCATACATATCATAGCTTTACATCCGAAGGTGGTTGTCCTTATCGCCTTCGATTCGAAGATCAGACGATCATCTTATAACTGAAACTCACATGTTTTAGTCCCGCAGAATAGCGTGATGGAACTGGGCCCAGGGGTTTAAGTGACCCTTCACATAGGACGGTTGAACCCGCATCGCGCGTCCTCCGACGATCCAATGACTCGTATGAAGTTTTGATGCCCGGGCTACCTCACTTTTTCCTCATTCACACTCTATGCATATAACTAGAATGCATTCTATAATGTTTTACCCAATTAAATTTAAATCTGAGAAATTTCAACACATTCGGACACTCCCTATAATCAAGGTTATGAACCCCCTATAGTATGCCTTTCTAATGAAACCTAGCAATCGTTTCAATTCAACTCGGGATTATATTGTAACCCACAATACATATAGAACTTAATAGTTGGGCCCACAACAATTCTAAAGCTCACAGACCCATATCAACCATAATATATATATATACCACCGTATATATATTCCCAAATCCAATCTTATAGGCATAGATAAGCCTCGGTCTATGTTAGACCCCAAAAAATAACATATATCTCAACATTGCCTTTCTATAACCAGGCTTACCATAACATATATCAACACATGGTATGACCTACTCCAAGGAACCGTTAATATTTCAAACCCCACTTATGAAACATGAACCAATTGTATTAACTCTTGGTTTGACATTCCCTTCAAACATCACGCATATAAGCGTCGGCCTTAATAGTTCCTTCGGTCTATTTTCGAAATCCACAACATAAACGTAACACTAACCAGTGGGTTATGGGATCACAGCAATGCATCCATACTTGGACTAACCGTCGAGCCAATCGGAGGGCTCGTGTTCCATCGCGCTCCAACATTTGATCGAACGGGCGTGGATGGATATCGCAAGGATTTAAAGACCAGACGTTAGCCCGCGATATGAACGGTATTAAAATACTGCTCAGGGACACGCATCCTCCAACTAATGGGATCGCGTTTTTATTTCAAATTCCACTTACTGCTTTTAAATCACGCAAAAACCATAAGCTGCTCTCAGAATCTGCCTTCACTGTTCATTCTTAATTCGTGGTTCTGTCTCCAATTCAGGGTTCCAGCTTAACTTCCGCTTTGAATAATAATCTGTGGCTTTGCTTCGGTTCGACGCCACTCGGATACAAGGTTCGTTCTTTGCTTCTTTGTTCGCGATTTTTTCACAAAGTTGAACTGCGGATATATAGACCTCTTATATTCACTTTGCCTCTGTTGATTGCCACTATAAGCAGTCCCGATGGCTATCCGCAACAACAAGTGTTAGACCAAATTTTAGAAAGTCAAACCAATTGTTTAGTTCTCAATAAATCCATCGCATAGATTCTAATACATACACAATTTGATGAACCCCCGAACCATAGCCTATATAATTAACAATCAAACTTCGTTTGATTCAACCAGAGATATCAACGAAACTTCAAAAGGACAGGTTCCTCATTTTCTTAAATGCAAATATATATTAGTGATGGAGAGAGAACCCCACATAAGAAAGTTCACCTCAAAACTGCTTCAAGAGAAAATTCATAAACCTGAACCTGCAACCTCAAAGTTGTATCAACCGTAGTCTATAAAACCGATACTTCGATTCGAACCTGGGACCTGTGGGTTATAGGCCCACTCTACCTCCGCTGCGCTACTTCAATGCATATATATGCATGAGCCCCAACACTAATGACCGTCCCCATCCAACGGCTGTTAGCACGTCGTAATGCTTCGAATGATCCGATGGATATCGCGCGGGTTACTTGCAGAAACGAAAATTCACAATGAGAGCGGGTTTTCCAAACTTCTTGAGGCCACGTGTCGGGCCATATCCTTGATCCCGTCCAAATGCGAAATAACTCTTGCCCTGCAAAGGCGGTGCGATATGGGTGGTTTTGTTTCGCGAACCCCCTCTCAGTTTTGGAGCAGTGATTGACCGGAGTTTCACCAGAGTTAACTCTATTCCCTGTACGCTCTCTGGTTCACTAACTTAGGGTCTAAAACACATTCACTATAATGATATTTACAGGTTCGTTGTCGATCCTTTCAGTGATCGATAGTTGATCATAGTTCATCAATGAAAGCATTTAACTCATAGCCCCTAAACTATGATTAAGCCCGAATTCAACACACAATCACACGGAAATCACGCATATGAACTCACAAATTTAGATAATATTAAACCATACTGAACATAGAAAATACACATAGAAACAATTCTATTATTTACAAAACCGAGTACAAATATCTAAGGCATTTCAGCCTTAGTAACAAAGTTCACCTCAGACTACATTGTGCTCACTCGCTCTCTGTCCTCACACACATTAAAAATTCTCTCTTATAGAAAATAAAAAAGAGTGCGAATCATTTGAGATCCACAGTCTCAAACAACCCTTCACCTTCTCGAACGCCCACATGTCATATCAGTTACATAATTTTCATCATCGGGTTTTTCAACAAAAATTTGCCCCAATTTACGTGATTGTTTGCATACTCAGTCTCTCCAATCTTCAGATTTGAACCTAATCCAAATCTGCCCGGATGCCCCTGCATCAATTAGACTTGCAGCCCCTTCAACACAGAGCACATACAAACCAGCAATTTCAAAGGAATTAAAACTCCCATTCATATAGCGAACACAGGAATTCTTCTATCTCAGAATCGATCCTTACAGTGATCAATTCACCTCACCTTACAAGTCAATAACTCCAATAATCCATAGAAGACGATCAAAACCCCAATTTCAATTTGCTGGTAGTGCTTTGCGCAGAGGGTTCCTACTCACAAAACCAGGACCACTACCCATAGTCTCATGAAGGGGTCGAACAGTTAAAGAAGGATATTTCGATCATTTCATAACTCAGAGTTCATAGTTACTCCAGAGCCTCAAATATTCTTCATATAAATTCGACCAAGAACACATTCTATGCACACAGAACTAATGAAAAATTTCCTCAGCAATATATATATTTTTTCATACAGGAATTGGAAACAATCCTTCATCAATATATATATATATATATATATATATATATATATATATATATATATATATATATATATATATATATATATATATATATATATATATATATATATATATATATATAATGTCATCAATTACCAAATTATTCTCTTACAAATTCATGGCTAGCCAGATATTCAGTTTGATGGGCAGTATCATCTAAATTCCTACCACAGAGTCTTATTTTCATTCTTTCTGCATAAGGACGCAAGGTATTCTCCATCCATAACTTAAACAGAAAATGCACAATAATGCTGAGACTATTTCCTCATTTACACAGTGGATTAACTTACAAACTGACATCTTGAAAAAGAAAAAAATACCACAGTATGAGATAAATTGTGATGGTAAAAGAAGTTAATAAAGATGAAATGTAAAGGAAAATTATAAACTGTTTCATTGTCAGCCCTTTGATCTTAATGGGTAATTGGGTATGCATGCAAGTGCACGCTGTTAGTCAATAAATACAAGGCACATTTTGTCCACAAAAGGCATCATCCTAGAGAAATATTTCATTGGATAAAGTTTGATCAGGATCAACATTTAGGCTTGTAAAATTTACTGGTTAAGGCACAAGTTTTACAAGTTTTAGGCACTACATCAATGACCCCAATCAGTTTTAGAAGAGATGGCCCTATTGTAGTTTGCTATAATAGAACACAATTCGACAATATGCTATTACAACACTAGGAAAATTACAAATATTGCAAGATAATTTGTTGGTATTACAACACTACGACAATTACAAAATTTGCAAGATAAATTGTTGGGAACTGAAAATTGGTATATACAAAGATGTCCAACAAAAAATACAAAGAAAAATCTTCAAATTAGACACAGCTGCAAGAAAGATCATGATATGATCTAACTAAAGGTTTTGATTGATCTAATCTTCTATTTCATGCATGGTACCATGCATGGTCACGCTTGTCCATGGTAAATGCACTAGGTCAGACTGTGAAGATTGTAGGTTGTTGAAGTTTTATGGGAGAACTATCACAGAAAGACACGCTGAAATTCCTTGTTTCCTGGGCACATTAAACGCATAATTATTAGAAACTTGAAAATCTACAATAGGAAAACATAAAATCTTGTGAAATGTAAAATCCCAAGTTTGCACATAGCTAACAAAGAGTACAACATGAACACAATAGAGGATGCATGTAGTCATCCAGGGCACTATCAAGACCCTTGAAATGAAATAATTAAAGTTATAAAAACAACAGAAACAAGACAAATGCATATCCATTTCCCACCCTATGCATGAAATTATGATCAGAGAAACAGATATGCATAAAATTGCAAAGAGAATATCGACTTTAAAGGATAAATGTGACATGTGAGTTCCTTGATGATTTCTATTATTAATATAGATACATGTAAATGTGAAAATAGTAAGATGATGGAAAAACAATACAAGGACAAACTTATTGAATATATTTGCATATATGGACAGTATTGCGTTTAGGGGGTAGACATAACATACGGTGATTTGTGAATAACCTGAAATATGTTTCAGATAGTAGGAATCTTCTTACTCTGTCTACAATCAATAATCTAAAGCCAACTAAACATCAATGTGTGTGTCCTACGAATCTTCCCCCCTCTGCATTGATCTGAAGTTGCTACTGCAAGGATCAGCATCCAGCAACATCTGCACAACATGTCTCATTGTCAAGCGTAGTGTTGGTACGGTGCAGGTACTGTGTACTACTATTTTCAAGACGTTGGTGATTTCTTCCCGAAAGGGCTCGCAAATATTGGAGTTGAGAGCTTCCAGAGGATCTTTTTGGGAGCATATCTCGTGTGAAATCCAGGAAACAATATCTCAGTACACTCCAAACCCTAGCTCAATTGGTTGTTTGGAAGTTACAAGATCGAACAATAGCACACCAAAACTATTAACGTCAGTCTTTTCTGCAATGTTCATATTGTATGCATATTCCACATAGCAAAAATGGATCTTAGTACTCAACGACTGAGAAAAAATTATGTACATGGAAGTATAAATGATATTTGAGAAGGGTTAGAATCTATAACTATAAAGGCTATGAAAACCTTGAAAAAAACTCATATTTTCTGTGTCAAAGGTGCAAACTAGGGAAACATAGTATGAAGCTAAACATACCAGGAGAAATGTAGCCATTGATGCCTGCCAAAACTACTATAGAATCATTTGCTACACAAGTTGAAGAAATTTGGCAATGCCAAAAGCATGGATCTTTGCACTTCTGCCTTTATCAATTTGTCTATTTCATTTTGGTTAGTTTGGTTGATGTTCATTGTGAATATTCGCTTTACTGCTATACTTTCATTGTTTTGCCTTGCAAATGTCTTCCTCAGAGAAGCTAAAATCCTGAAAAGATTTACAGGTCGAAGAAGAAGTATACCTTTCATCCATTAAGTCAAGTTGATATGTACAGTATGTTTGCTGAAATTGTATCAATCCAATCATAAGGAATAACATTGTTGTGCCAAC
Source organism: Pinus albicaulis (assembly GCA_034641835.2). Classification (NCBI taxonomy): domain Eukaryota; kingdom Viridiplantae; phylum Streptophyta; class Pinopsida; order Pinales; family Pinaceae; genus Pinus; species Pinus albicaulis. The sequence goes on along the minus strand of CM076583.1, from coordinate 1,162,638,995 downwards.
AATGAGGCAGAAAGATAAACCCCATTTGTTTGGCTTGTTTCCCCTGATGAGAATTAGAGGAAGGGTCAAGCATATTGTCATTATCATTTCTATCATTTCCAGAGATGTTAGCACAGAGCCCTAGATTTTGTGAAAAGTTATGTTTGTTTACCTCATTAATGAGTGAATCTGGAACAACCCCACTTAACTCGTTATTTAAAATATCAAGAAAACTAAGCTTCAGTGCACCAAAACTGCTTGGAATTGAACCAGATAGTTTGTTGTTTGAAAGATTTAAGGAGTTCGCATCAGAAATAGATCCAATAACTAAAATTAATTTTTTGTAGTGTATATTATAAATACAATATACTACGAAATTGAAATGAGTAAAAAACATTTATAGAGCAAGAAAGATAGCATTTCTAACTTTGAAGACATGATGGATGGTTGTCTTTACATTCAACAACTATTTTTGAAATGCTATATTATAAAGATAGTAAACAAGCTCTTTCAAAGGCTTTGAAAATGAAGTATTATGTATTTTATAAGATTTAGCAACCTATAAAAATGGTTGCTTTAATTTCTAATATATGTAATCGACATGTTTCGAAATAGAGGAAGTGTTGCAAAGTATATTGCATACAGGATGGTGAGTGAAAATGTGCAAACAAAATAGCATTACATTGCATTTACTGCAATCCATTGTTTTGAACGAAGCACATTTCAAACATAAATCCGCTAACAAAATAGCATAACATTGGATTCATTGCAATCAAAAAAGTGTTTGGAGCGAAGCATAGTCGATTTCTATTTTTTACATTTTCTTTTGGAAAAGTGGTATTGACCTTGTAGCTAATCATATATGCAAAGGGTGGAATGACAACGACAACACCATTTTGTGTCTATGACAACACCAAGATGAGAGTTGCGGGACTGGAAATCGAACCGAAGCTTTCTTACTGTATCCATTTCATGCAGATGTATCAGTGGTTACAACAAGACCTTGAGCTTTTTCAGAAGGTCAATAGTTGGTTGGAGACGATCAAGAAGGAAGACCGGGTGTGGAAGGTGTCTTGCCTTAATGTGAAGAAGAGCAGCTTGATGTCCATCTATCTCATCACAGTATTGATAAATTCGAGTGAAGTATTTGCTATCCATCTTGGTAATCTGAAAGAGGGGGCAAACAAAAGTTGAATTAGTTGGATGTGATATATGAGAATTAGTGTTTTGAACTAAAAGGAAAGCATAAAAGATAGATGAAATGAAAAACATAAATAGAAGTATAGGCAGTTGCAGAGAAAGGGGCATGGGGTAGTTCAGTCAAAACAGAACTTACTAGAAGGAATTGGAAGGCAGTAGATGTAGGGTTCAAAGTGCAGGTGGTTGTGTAGACCTTGAAGTCAACATGGCTTCCTCTTGTTGCCTACGTGCCACATAAATATTTCCTTTGATGCGGGAGTAGCGACTAAAGGGAAACAATGGAGAGATGCGGAGGTCATTCAAGCTTATAACTCTAGAAATGGCAGTGAATGTTAAACCTTGACGGTCTATGTTTCCAATTTCCATTGTTGCCATTTGTAATGTCATGCCTTGTGATTTATGTATTGTCAATCCCCATGCCATTTGAAGGGGAATTTTCTTGCAAGAACCTCGTGTTATTGGGGGGAGTGGAACATAGGTTGGGTTGAAGGCATCCCATGGTGGGCCTTTATATTGGAATAATTCAACAATAACAAATGATGGCAACTCAAGGGGTTTTGTGCCTAGTAGATAGAGAATGGAAAAAATTTTACCAATGGCCCCATTGACAAGGCATGCTTCAACCCATAAGTTGCATGTGAGGAGCACTTGTTGTTCATTGCAAATAAGACCTTTTTCATCTAGTTGTTCATCTCCTTCCTTTGTAGTAGTAGGATGGTGTTTTTTTCTCTCTGCATAGGATCGTGCTATTGGGATGTTTAAATGTTTTAGCATTTTTTTGTTATGCAATGAAACAGCTTGGTTGGTTGGATATAGGTGCATTTCTTTGTCGAATGCTTGGTTTTCAGCTGTTGATAAACAGAAGCTAGCCCTTGACATGAGAAGGTTCCAGTCCTCAGTAATAGGTGTTGAATTTCTGAGGTTTGTAAGGAGTTGGCGAAAAGAAACTTGAGAAGGGGTGGTGCCATGTTGACGGAAGATTGTAGTAAGTGTGACGACACTGTCGAAGTTGCGCCAAAGGGAATTGCCACGTCAGGTCCCGACATACATGGGGATGTCTTTCACAGGTGGTAGTTTCCCAAGGTTGCCAACGAGGATGATAGACTGATTGCCGAAAGGGAGATTCCGATGTGAATGGAATGCCTCCGTTAAGTGGTCGTCGATGCGCGAAATTAGTTTAGGCCCAATGAAGCTCATTTCATCAATTAGAATGTATTGAACATGACGTAGTTGTTCTTGTAGATGTAGAATTGGTTGCCCCTAAAGGGGATGCATTGGACCTATTGGAATGTGGAGGGCCTAATGGATTGTAAGTGCACTGATGTTAAATGCTGCAACACTAGTTGGAGAAAGTAGGAGCAATGGGTTTGAAGTGGGAGTAGACTCAATAAGGAAGGAAGATTTTAGTCTATCAATCAAGAAATATTTTCCTGTGCCAACAGTACCTTGGACAATCATTCTAAGTGGAGGAATGGAGTAAGTGGTCCTAAAATGGGCAAGGATAATGTTTAGAGCAAGTTGTTGTGTGGGTGATAGTGAGTGAAGGGAGTGTGGAACTTGAGAGGGGGTGGACTAGATCTGAGTGAAAAAGCGATTTAACTCTATGAAATTTATTGTTGTCTCCTTCAAAGTGGAGGGGATAGTACTATGGTTCCAATTACGGTTTGAGTCGAAGTCACGATGCCCAAGAATGTCAAGATCATCAACCTCAAGGTTATAGCATGGGTGTAGTTGAGAAAGGAATTTTCATTCTTGCATGTCTACAGAGTCAGGGTGGGTGGGCATTGAAGAAGTGGAGGTATCATTAGAGGAAGGGGATGGAGGGTCTTTAGAGGCACGGTCAACATGCCATGCAATATATGTGTCTTTTTTAAGTTCCCAATGTGAGATGATTTCTTCATCAGTGGAGCCAACATCCATTGGGAGTGTGCGAAAAGGGAAGTATAGAAGTATTTCACTCCAACAGAAAGAAGCATAGCAGGCATCAGTAGAAGAAGGGATGTCATTGTAGCGGGGAATGACAAGAACAATATTTGGAGTGTTTATGTGTTTCCATTGGGAATTCTTTCGGTGATAAGAGAAGGACCAAGAACGTCCAGCTTCAATAAGAGGTAGTGCTTCAAGTGAATTAGCTCTATTCATGTATGCCAAAATGAAGTGTGGTATTGGGGGGGAGGCACCTTGATCATGAGAAACACGTCTAAAAATGGCGAGGCTAACATTGAGGGAAACAAATCAGCGGCTGCAAAGCGAGAGTGGGAGTTTTTGGAGCATGTGGCATCTCTCTTGTGTGCCTATGTCCTGATCGGCAATTGTTTCTGTCAAGAGTTTCTGGACGACATTGAGAATGGGCACTGTAGGGTGCGAGGACTGCGAGAAATGTGATAGCATCTGGCGATAGCTTTCTGATTTTGTCTCTGCTTTTGCTGCATATTTTGAGATGTAGTTGAGAATAACATGTTGAGACAGAACTGGTTAGCAATCGATGTTTGCTCTCCAAATTGATAGCATGTAAGAGTTGTGAAAATTCAACCTGTCGTCATTTCGGGCTGGGATGAATACCTTTCGTCCATCCCTATCAATAGATAATGAAGATGTGGGTTTTAGTTTCCATGGTGCTCCATACCAACAGGTAAGAGCAGGGCCTTTCTTGCGAAGGCAGGATGAGGGATGGCATTTTGTATGCCTTTGAACACAATTTACAATTTCTTCGTAGTCCTGAATGTGAGAGGATGAAAATATTGCTGGTGTTGGAAAAATTCATGGATCATGATCTGCAGAATGGTGCAAATAAGGTTCACGTTGTTGAGCAGGGCGAGGGTTTCAAGCAAATATGTGTTGATCAAAATAGAGCTTTTCTTTGTCAACTTCGACTTGGTCATTCTAGTTGAGGATGTCGATATCAGGTGCATTTTCCAACCAGAGGAAACCATGTATGTGTGCGGAGCCCCTATGTTTCCATTCATATCTAGAAAGAGGAGGAAGGGTAATTTGTAAGGCGAGTGTATATGTAGAATTGAGAACAAAGAAAAGAAGGATGGATAGGTGAATACCTACACCAGTAGTCTTTTGTGTGGAAGCCTTTTTGCAAGACCTCTTCGAGGAAGATTTTGAAATGGAAATGAATGTATTGTGCTGCAAGATGCGGGTTCTTGATTATATTGTGGAATTTCCATCGTGATAGCTCACCGGCAGTAGAGGGGGGGTTTCCAGGCATGATCATATGCAAGTCGTGCCATTTGGTGTCTGCTGCACTAAGGGTGAAGAAGAAGGTAGGACTACCTATTTGTGTGATCATATTAGTGAGTTCATTTCTCCATCTTTTCCAGAAAGAGCGTGTCCCCCTGAGGGTTGAGCCGAAGCACATGATCTGTTCAGGGAGTATGGAATTAGGGGTGTCATGAAGGTGTGTTCGAAGGTCTTCAACGTTTACTAGCAAGTTTTCCTGGATGTTTCTTTTAAAAAAGACAACAGTCATTGATTGGCTACAGTGTCGCAACATAAGATTGTATAGGTAATAGCGGAATCTTGGGTGTTGGCCAAAACAGTTATCATGGTAGCGGATGAGGTGTAGATCAAATTCTGGCATTTCATCTTTGAGAAGGCGTGGTTGAGCAAGCATGGGAACTCCTGTGGGGAAGAGTGTGGGGAAGGCCATAGAAAATAGGCCTTCCGTGGTGTATTCATTGACAGCTTAGAGTGAAATAGAAGGCCAAGGAATTGAAGTGGTGGAAGCAGGACGGGAAGACTGTAAGTAGTCACATATTTCTTCAATTTCAGTATGGGAATCTGGGAGTGTAGATACAAAAGAGGAAGGTTGGAGGTATGAGGGGGTTGGTGGCATAGGAAGGTCATCATTGACACTAGGAATGTCAAATATAGGGTCAGGAGAGGACGAGGTTACGTGGCAGAGGAGAAAAGAGACATCCATAGGGTGAGAAGGCAAGGCATTAACTACAGCTTGGTTGATATGGACATCGTTGTAGTAGGGATCATGCGCTAGTTTGTAGTTCAGAGCTGCAACAACACGGGTCCTACTTACGAAGAATTTATATGCCTTTTGGTCAGAGCCATGTCTAGTAACGACAAGTAAGTCTAAGTCAGATATTAAGCGGGGGAGGGTGTTGGCAATAGAAGCTATGTCCTGCGGGAAGCAAATAGTATGGCCGGTGTATTTGAATTGGCCACCACATGCATGGGTTACTTGTAAGATTGGGTTAACATGTGCAATGATAATTTCCTCTTTTTGGGTTAAAGAGGCAAGGAAAAATGGTTTTTCATCGAGGTCCATGTTTTTTGCAATGGAGAAGCGGTGGGTTGACTTTGTATGTGCACATTGGTAGCAACATATGGTACCATGGTACAAGTTTGTTTTCATACCTATGTAAGATTCTTTTCATATGGAGCAAATATGCAAGGGAGGTAGGTCATCTATCCTTGTGCGAAATTGGTTGTGTGCATTGTTAAGGGTGGGGTTGAAGAGATTTTGAGGATTGGAGGATGAATTTTCATGTCTTGATGGAGAGGTGTGTGAGGCAGATGAGGGGGACGTGGAAGTGAAGGTAGGAAGGTTAAGCGAAGGAAGATTAGTAGAAGGATTTTTTGAAAGAGATGGGGTTGGAAGTGAAGTGTGAGGATTTTGGGGTGGATAAATATGATTCTGGGGTATATTTCCAGGCATTTGGGGAACAACCCTAGAACTATACTTGAGACGTCTATGTTTGTTGGAGGTGTCTTTATTTTGTGCATAGAGGAGCCACCTGTGAACATTTTTTGAGGGGCCTTCATAAGCCTCTAGCATGTCCATCCTGATACAAATATTAGGTGTGAACATTAGTGCATAAAATAATTAGTTGAGTGGGAATAGTATTGATTGTAGAGAAAGAGTGCATGGAGTGTATATAGAAGGAAGAATTTTTAATGAAGGAGTAGGAAGAAGTACATATTTAAAGGGAAAGGAAATAGGATCAAGTTTGTTTTATATTTTTAATTTGTATTGTAAATTGTGAGAAAGTGTGTACATCCACATATTAGGTCTACAACATAAATTACTGAAGAGGATCTATACAAATTAAGAAGTATAAATATGGAACATACAACATAAGTAAACATGAATTAGATGTAACGTAAAGAAGCAACAACCTTGTATATTTAGGTAACAAGTATAAATATGCAAGATACATCATAAGTAAAGATGAAATAGATTTAAGGTAAAGAAGCAGCAACCTTGTGTATTTAGTTTTTTTTCTAAGTAATGATGAATTAGATATAAGCTAAAGAAGCAACAACCTTGTATAATTATTTTTTATATTTAAAGGTAAGAGAGTGAACATGTAACACAAATGTAGAATTGTAAAAGAGCATGGAGACAAAGATAGTATGTTGACTAGAACGAACAACATAAGAGCATATATATTATATTTAAAGTTAAAATATACAACATGTAACAAAAATGTAGATAGATAGAGGAGAGAAGCACATAAGAGCATATATATTATATTTAAAGTTAAAAGATACAACATGTAACGAAAATGTAGATAGGTAGAGGAGATACGAACAATGATGAATTGCACATAGAAGATGTCGTGTAGATGTTAAGTTGATAACGGGGAGAAGAGGGATGTCTAAAGGTGGTGAGCGACTGGTGGGCCACAAATTTTCTTTATATCTTTAAGGAGAAGATGAGATGCAGCACCATAGTTCATCTCTTCTGAATTGAAGAGGACAACCTTCAAGCAGTCAGCACCATTGAAGCAGTCTGTTTTGACAGATAATGTGAAAAGGAAATGGCGGCATGAAACCTTTGAACATATCTCATGGATAGCAGTAGGCTCAGTGGAGAGCAGGAACAAGTCTTTGGTGGTGATGCCCAGGAGCTCAGTTGTGGCATCATTGAAAGTTGTGACATTTTGAAGTAGGCATGTGTGTTCTTGCATTTCACGCTTGAGCACATAGTGGTAATCACATTCTGGGAAGTTGCCATGACATTTATTGCAGTGCCACATTCCATCTAAGTGGTCAACAAATTTTTTCATGCATTGGGTGCCATCAACTGAGAGAGGGCATGCAAGGAAGTAGAAATCTTGCATGTCAATAGATGTTATGGTTGCACGAGTGGAGAACCATCCTTCTTTTTCAAGGGGCTATAAGGAAAGCATCTCGAAAATTGTACGTTGTGGGTGTTTTCGTGTGGAGGGACCAGAGAACTTTATACTCAATGATGGTGAAGAGATCAAGCAGCCTCGTTCATGGAACCATGTTTGAATTTGGTGGGTCTCTAGAATGTCTGGATTCAGAAGGAGGTTGCTAGTGGAGATGGTCCCTACGGTCCTTCCATTAAATTCTGCTATGCAACCCCCTTTGATTGCAAGAATAGTTGGTGTATCTGAAGAGTGAAGCGTTGCAAGGTCCTTTCCTGTAGAGTGGCAATGTTCGCCCCAAAGGGTGATGTCAATGTTGTACCCAGACATTTCTTCCAAGTTGAGAGTCTTTCTGGGTGTTTCAACCCCATCTCTTCGACGAATGGTGGAGGTTAGAGAGTTGGATCTGACTACACCAATGATGTCGACAAGTGAGCCGAGGACTACAGATCCAATTTCACTGATATGGTTGAACCGGAAGCGGTGGAAAGGAATATTTGGAGCATCATCTAAGCAAACTTGGACGGTAGAAGTTGTAAAGAGGAAAACCTCCCATTTTCTATTTAAATTATTGTACGGTGGGTTTGCTGGTTTGACTGTGCCATTCGAGACCATGTAAACCTACCCAGCTTTGACATGGGCATGCAAGGAATCTGCCAAGTCATTGAAGGCATAAATATGGATCTCATCACTATTAGAGTCGACAAGGTCAAAGGTGAAGACCTTTCCAGAGCCGTGAGCATTGTTGTACGGTCGAAGTGTTGTTTTTGCAAGAACTCGGCCTTGGATTGAACAATATTTATGATAGGGGCTGAATGCCATGAATGGAATGGTATCAGGTGTAGCAGAGGACAATTGAGTTGATGTTGGAGAGGATTCTTCTATCTGAGTGGGTGTATGAATGGAGGATTTTTGAGATGTTGAAGAACCAATTTTGAATGTCAACGGTTGAATAATTTGAATAATTTTCAGGTCCCCAATCAAAGATGCATGACAATGGGAAACTTCGATTTCAATCAATTTTATAGTCCTGGAGGAAAGAAAAGAAAACAAGAAATGAATGGGTTAATATTTGTAGTGTAAGCAGGGTAGAGATGGAAAACCAAAAATAATGCATAAAGGATGGGGTCAAGAGTGTGAACGTATGCATAGTTTTGTAAGAAAGTGCAAGCAGCTTTCCGGAGAATGATAATTGATCTAAGTTGGAGGTCACTAGAGGTGACATGGCCATTGTATGCAGCTGGAAGAAAACGTTTGTGCTGGGAAGCACCGTCAGAAAGTGATACACAGTAGCGTGGGGATGATGTCTTTGTCGAAGGAATAAGGCTAAGTTTGACTATTTGAAGGGATGGCTGGAGTGAGGTAGAGCCAGCTAGTAGCAAAGTGATCACATTCTCTATTAGAGCAGGCTCCATGATGAGATGTTGCAAAGATGCCTTCAAATGTGAGAACCTGCAAAATGTAGGCATAGGGGAAGGATGAATGCAATATTTTGAAGAAGTTGTTGAGCAATAATTGTAGAAGTGCTTAGAAGGTGTTTGGTTGTGAAAAAGATGATTTTGCATAAGCAGTTCGGAAATAGTATTTGGAAATATTTAAGATTGCACTGGTGTACGAAGAGTCATTATTTCTGTATTATAATATTTTCCAAAGTAAGGGAAATTAGAGCTATTTTTTTGTGTAACGTAGTTATATGCAATACATTAATAGATGCACTCTGCAAGCTTGGCCTGTTAGAGAGAGCTCAATGGATCTTCGATGACATGCCAGAGTAGACTCTGAAATCTGATATTTTTCCTTACAAAACGTTCATAGCTGGACTCTGGAAAATTGGTATTAGGGAGGCAAGAAATATACTTCAGTAGCTAAGTGATAGTGGTGATCTCCCTTACAATACTACATATGCCACCGTCATGGATGGACGATGCAAGGAAAGCATGCCCATAGAGGCCAAGAAAATTTTCTATGAGATAAAGGAAAAAAAAAAAAACTTTGATGGTAGCGCTGTCATATATTTAGCACTAAAAAATCACTTCTACAAAGAATAATAGTTGCAGGAGCCAGATAGGTACTGCAAAAAATGATATAAGGGCTCCTATGAGAATGCCATTACATTTTTCAGCAGTAATTACCAAGTTGTCAAAGAAATGTTTGCAAGGGGTTACAACCCATCGAAATCACATTCTTTGTTTTCATGGACACTCTTTCTAGTGACAGTGATTTGTTCTTACTATTGTGAGCTTCTTTATCTCATTTTGGAAAAGCACAGAGGACTACTGAAATCACATTGAGGATGTTGAACATCCCATTGGATGGACTGTGCAAATAAGGATGTTGAAAATCATATGGATGGACTGTGCAAAGAAGGTAAGCTTGAAGATTGTAAGCAACTAGTACATAGGTTAAATCCTAATGTCATTGCAGAAAGTGCTTTGATTGACGGTCTTTGCAACAAAGCCATGATCAATGAGGCTAAGGAGCTGTTGTATGAGATGTGTAAGAAGAATACATGTTCTAATGTTGTCACATACACAGCCAAAAGTCATACACTTTGATTGATGGTCTTTGCAAGAAAGGCATGATCGATGAGGCTAAGGAGGTTTTGTATGAGATGCCTAATAGAAATATATGTTCTAATGTTGTCATATACATGACCAAAAGTCATACAACCACAGAGCGAAAAGGCATACAGAACATGTTGGTGTAGATTCTATTATTTTTAAGATTACTTCGGAAGGCATGCCAGGTTAATGTATTGCACTCCGAGCTTTTGGGTTGCGTACTATGCATTTTCCCTATGATAGGAATTAACACATGAAGAAATCAATGCATAGCCCAAATAGATTTTATATTTAAAAAATTGGATCTTGCTAAACATGCCATTGCATCCACTCTAAAATTCTACATAACTCAGCAATGAGTTTATACAGAGGCATGAAAATCTTAATATGATAAAGGCAGTGAGTTTCTATTAGGGAATGAAACATATAAAATGGATATGAATATTTTTGAATGAAGTGGTAGCCTTAAATCCGTTGAAATGTGGACAACAAAACTACATTCAATTTCAAGGCTGCAAGTTTCTGCTAGGGAAGGAAATATATATAATGGATGTAAATAAATGGAAATGAAGTTGCAGCATTAAATCTCTTGAAATTTCCACAAAAAAACTACATTGAATTTTAAATGATTATGTGTTAGAGAAGGCTCCATGATGAGATGTTGCAAAGATGCCTTCAAATGCGAGAACCTGCAAAATGTAGGCATAGGGTTAAGATGAATGCAATATTTTGAAGAAGTCGTTGAGAAATAATTGTAGAAGTGGTAAGAAGGTGCTTGGTTGTGCACAAGCTGATTTTGAATGAGCAATTTGGAAATAGTATTTGGCAATATTTAAGATTGCACTGGTGTACGAAGAGTCTTTATTTTTGTCTTATAATATTTTCCCAAGTAAGGGAAATTAGAGCTGTGTTTGCGTAACATAGTTATCTGCAATACGTTAATAGATTCACTCTGCAAGCTTGGACCATTAGAGAGAGCTCAATGGATCTTCGATGACATGCCAGAGCAGAGTCTAAAATATGATATTTTTTCTTGAAAAACGTTGATAGCTGGACTCTGGAAAATTCATATTAGGGAGGCAAGAAATATATTTCAGCAGCTCAGTGATAGTGGTGATGTCTGTAACAGCAGTACATATTCCACCCTCATGGATGGATGATGCAAGGAAAGGATGCTCGCAGAGGCAAAAAAAATGTTCTATGAGATAAAGGAGAGAAAAAGCTTTGATGGCAGCGTTTTCATATAATCAGCACTAAACAATCACTTCTACAAAGAAGAACAGTTGTAGGAGCCAGATAGGTACTGCACAAAATGATACAAGGGCTCCTATGAGAATGCGATTACATTTTGCAACCGTAATTAGCAAGTTGTCAAAGAAATGTTTGCAAGGGGTTACAACCCATTGAAATCACATTCTCTGTTTTCATGGACACTCTTTCTAGTGACAGTGATTTGTTCTTACTATTGTGAGCTACTTTATCTCATTATGGAAAAGGGCAGAGGACTAATGAAATCACATTGAGGATGTTGAACATCCCCATGGATGGACTGCGCAAAGAAGGATGTTGAAAATCCTATGAATGGACTGTGCAAAGAAGGTAAGCTACCAATTTCTCAAAGAAATGTTTGCAAGGGGTTACAACCCATCGAAATCACATTCTCTGTTTTCATTTCTAGTGACAGTGATTTGTTCTTACTATTGTGAGTTGCTTTATCTGATTTTGGAAAAGGGCAGAGCACTAATGAAATCATAGTGAGGATGTTGAACATCCCCATGGATGGACTGTGCAAATAAGGATGTTGAAAATCCTATGGATGGACTGTGCAAAGAAGGTAAGCTTGAAGATTGTAAGAAACCAGTACATAGGTTAAATCCTAATGTCATTGCAGAAAGTGCTTTGATTGACGATCTTTGCAACAAAGCCATGATCTATGAGGCTAAGGAGCTGTTGTATGAGATGTGTAATAAGAATACATGTTCTAATGTTGTCACATACACAGCCAAAAGTCATACACTTTGATTGATGGTATTTACAAGAAAGGCATGATGGATGAGGCTAAGGAGATTTTGTATGAGATGCCTAACAGAAATATATGTTCTAATTTTGTCACATACATGGCCAAAATTCATATAACCACACAGCGAAAAGGCATACAGACCATGTTGGTGTAGATTCTCTTATTTTTAGGATTAATTTGGAAGGCATGGCAGGTTAATGTATTTCACTCCCATATTTTGGGTTGCGTACTATCCATGTTCCCTATGATAGGAATTAAAACATGAAGCAATCAATGCACAGCCCAAATAGATTTTATATTAAAAAAATTGGATCTTGCTAAACATGGCATTGCATCCACTCTAAAATTCTACATAACTCAGCAATGAGTTTATACAGAGGCATGAAAATTTTAATATGATAAAGGCATTGAGTTTCTGTTAGCGAAGGAAACATATAAAATGGATATAAATATTTGTGAATGAAGTGGTAGCCTTAAATCCGTTGAAATGTGGACAACAAAACTACATTCAATTTCAAGGCTGCAAGTTTCTGCTAGGAAAGAAAATAAATATAATGGATGTAAATAAATGGCATTGAAGTTGTAGCATTAAATGTGTTGAAATTTCCACAAAAAAACTACATTGAATTTTAAATGCAAGTAATTTATTTGGAAATGCACAAACCAAAGGTGTCAAGAGTGCTAGATAATATCTTCAAAACGAAAACTACTATTACAAGTATAAATTCTAAGTAAAGTATTGAAGAGAGAAAGTAAGTGGACGAAGTGTTGTCTTACTATGACTGTGACAGTGAGAATTGGCAATATCCTCTGTATTGCTTGTGTGAAAAATTTGTTTCCTGTAAAGTTCACATTCCACCCAATATATCAAGAGATATCGGTAAAACATGAACCAATCAATGCACAGGCCAAATACATTTTAAAGTTTAAAAAGTGAATCTGATACTCTATTTCTGTGGATATGACGCAATTAAAACATGAACCAATAAATGCACAGCCCAAATACATTTTAAATTTCAGAAATTGAGTCTTGCTAAACCTCCCATTGCATCCACTCTAAAATTCTACATAGCTGAGCAACGAGTTTATACAGAGGCATCACAATTTGAATATGATAAAGGCAGTGAGTTTGTGTTAGGGAAGGGAACATATAAAATGGATATAAATAATTATCAATGAAGTGGTAGCCTTAAATCTGTTGAAATGTGAACAACAAAACTACATTCAATTTCAAGGCAGCAAGTTTCTGCTAGGGAAGCAAACATATATAATGGATGTAAATAATTGCCAATGAAGTTGCAGCGTTAAATCTGTTGAAATTTCCACAACAGAACTATATTGAGTTTTAAATTCAAGGAGTTTATTTCAAAATCCACAAACCGAAGGTGTCAAGAGTTCTAGATAATATTTGCAAAACGAAAACTACTAGTATAAGTTTAAATTATAAATAAAGTTACAAAGAGAGAAAGTAAGTGGACGAAGTGTTGTCTTACTATGACCATGACAGTGTAAATTGGCAACATCCTGTCTATTGTTTTTATGACACATTTTTTCTTGTAAAGCTCACATTCCACCCAATATGTCAAGAAATATCGGTAAAAATTGGATCTGAAAAATATTTGTTGGGTCAACTCAGGAAAATCCTATCCAAAGTTTATTTCGTACTAGTTGTCAGAACTGGAGATATTTGTTGAGTTGAGTTGAAAAATGAACAGTATTTTTCTAATTCAAGAGGAAGTTCCCAAAATTTTATTCACATACTTCTCTGTTTTAATAATGGGGAACAATAAGAAGAACGAGAGGTATATACTTGTATATTTCCATTTAAACTCAACTTCTAATTCCCAACACCGCCAAAGCAAAAGAATCTAGTAGAAAAGTTTATAGAGCATACTCTATACCAACTAGAAACATTGGGGATCAACAGGAAATAACTACTCGATGACATTACTTTGGAGGGCCCAAAACTTGAAAAGAAACTAGCTGAGACAACTAAACAAGTATTGGAAGAGGGAATAGGAAATGGAAACTGAACTCGTCGATATACCAAAAGAGAAGACTTCATGGGCTCATATGTGAAGTGGTTATTTTTTTCAAAACACTGGAGTAGAGTAACAAAAAGTTTATTGAAATTGTGAAATAGGAAATTATGGTTGATAAAGAAAGAGAGAAGAACCAATCTGAGCATGAAAATAAAACTACTAACAGTTTCAATAGCATATTGTAAGAGAAGGATTTTTAATTCCTCGAAATGGTTCAACTAATTCTAAAGAATTGCTTAATCCATATTAAGAGGAAGATGATTTAGCATGATTTAACTAATTCAAAAAAAAATTCCTACTACATATTAAGAGAAAGATCATGTAGCATTGAAAGACCATAAGTTGAAGAAATCATCTACAAAGATGTTAAAAGAGATTGAATATTTGAAACAAGAGAGAAAATCTTGGAGAAGAATATTTACTTGCAATAGCAAAATTACATCATGAGCCTAATGAAAGAGCTTTTCATTCTACAACTTAGTATATGTTTTCAATATTTGGTTGTAAACAATGATCTAGATATCTCAAGAACTGAGGATAATGTTGTTGTAATAACAAACATACTATCTACATTCAAATTTCAAATAACAGTTTTGTGAAACTAAATTCATAATAAGGATGTCATTTTTAAGGAAACCTGAGCTCAATTCGAGAGATTAGATAAAGGGAGAACCCTTCATATTAGCAGTTTGCAAGCAAAGGTGGATCAAGACAGAAGTATGAGTAATTCCTTGATAATATGAAGAGAGAATTTGGAAGAAACAGTATAAGAAGAAGAAATCCAAGCTATTAGAAATAAGTATTTAATTGAATCCAAACAGCAAAATTGATCAATTTGGGATCAAATTGCAATGAAAATAGATGACTTATTTTTGTATTGTATTCTATTATTTCACAATAATGACAATGATGAAATATGTTTTTTTATAAAAAAGGGATATTAGCGAAAATTAAGGGGAAATTTAGAAAGCCCAATGGATATTCAATTCTTGAATTGAAGTAAAAGTGACTTGAATCATCGTGTAAAGTTAAGGATAGAATGGAGCTAATATTAAAAAAATGAAATAATTCAAACTCTATTTAAATTTGAAGAAGTGGAGAATTTTTTTTATGATGTCATACAGATAGCCAAATTCATGGTTGACCATTTGCTGGGGTAAAATGAAGGCAAGATGTCTCACCTGAACATGTAGAATTGACCAACTTGGAAAAATACATCGAGATTAAGGAAGAGCCTTCAGACAAAACAATCGACCCTCCCTCTCAAACCCTATATTTCAAATGCGAATTTACTAGGAAAACCTGCCCTTGAAGTTTGAATACACCGATCAAACTAGGGTTTCAACCGATTGAATCCACTCCCAAAACTAGGGTCCAAGGCATCGTATAGCATGATACCTGAGAGGCCATATCGCATTCATTGCACCTCCCAGGACGTTTTTTTTCTTGGAAGAAACCATTTCAAGATTGTTACACGAAATTCTTGTTTTGAAATCAATCAATCGCATGTGACCGCCCTGGATTTGGATTTGCATTATATAGCAGATCGGAAAGTAATAAAACTATTAACCAAAAAGAATACGAGCAGCTTCACTTCCCACCTAACTTTGTAATCAACAAAAACAAATCCACACACATTTTATCTTTGTGTGGAATTCGAAACGAAGATAAACCAACTGTGCATTAAATAATTAGAGTATGAATTGGAGGGCATGCAATTACCCTACACTGGAGCTAATTCTATTTCGAGTAGGGAGAAACCCACAATGAACCAACTCCAGGAAAAAATAGTAATATGAGGATTGTTTCAGGTTTGAATCTCACCTGGACACAGGCATGGGATTACTGAATACTGAAGACATGGTCAATGTAACAGTTACTTCGAAGCCACCGCCGTTTCTTTGGTAATAAACTGAATTTAAACATATGAAAAGGAAAATAGAGCACAGAGTAAACTAGGGCTATTGTTTATAAAAATTAACTTTTCACTTAGATCTAGGTAGACGTAGCTGTGACCATGTGGCCCGCCAGGTGGCCGACGAGCGTGTTTCCATAGCTCCACTACTACTGTCATATATTTGGTGGAGGGCATGCACGAAGCCACCTAACCATTCAGGATTTCCCGTAATTTGGTGGAGGGCCTGCACGAAGTCACCTGACCATTGACTATTTTCCATTTGAGAATGTGTAATACAATTCTGCAGGCGGGTTCTTGTTGCTCCACCGGGAAGCAAAGCATAATGGAGTATAGAGTTGTCCATGCACCAAATATTTCTCTGAGAACTTAATCTTCTTCTTTGAGTAGCTGGAAACGGAATTTGTTGTGTTTAAGGAAGGAATATTTTCATTTGGTTGTTTGAAGTAGTATCTGACATATTGGAAATTTAAGTTCTTCTAGTCCATCGGTTGTGGCTTCCTATAAATCCAAGTTTATTGTATGCAACTTCTGGTTTGTGCCTGATTTGTGGAACTTTTCTATTTGTGCATGATTAAATAGCTTCTTCTTTGAGTAGCTAGTAGAGGATATTTATGTGTTTAAGGAAGAAATAGTTTCATTTTCCTATTTGAAGTAGTATATGAGGAATTCGCAATTGAAGTTCTTCTAGACAATCAGGCTCTGGGTTCCTGTAAATACAATTTTATTGTATGGGATTTCTAGTTTGTGCCTGATTTATTTAAGTTGCCTATTTTCCTGTGGTCTAAGACCATCTCCTGAAGAAATCATTGCTATTAGAATAAAGCTAATAACATATGTTGACAGAGACATGCAAACAGGACAAGGAAACAACAAGCAAAAAGGACAAAGAAACAGCAAGCCTGCATTACAAGAAGATGAAGAAGCCCATGGAAAGAGCAGGATATTTTAGACTAATGAAAGAATATTGACAACCACTAATGACACAATTTGTATTTGAACAGTGAAATGCAATTTGTTTTGTAGCGAAGTTATATATGCAGCAAAGGTACACAAGCATATTTATAAATGTAGCATGGTAACATTAGTGCAATACTTACTTGTCCTACAAGCAGGGATCTTCCGATGGAAATCTGGAGCAAGGATCTTGTAGAAGCAGCGAAAACCAATAGGTAATTGTAGCTAACAGGAAAGGCATGCAGGAAAGTGGAGTGAAAACCAACAACAAATTTCAGAGGCAGGTAATAGCAAGGGAATAAGGTCTAGCAACAACAAATTTCAAAAAGCATGGCAACAGCGGATATAAATTTCAATTCCACGAGAAGAATAAAGATCTAGATCAACAGGCTAAATAGAAGAGTACTCATAGATTACAGAGACAGCGCATAAAAATCCGAATTAGATCTGATTTTGGAAGAACATGGAAGATGACGAAGTATAGCTGATGAGTCACGCAGTGGTGTTAATGACAGGGTTGATGTCTTTATATTTCTAATTTCATTTGACGTTTGATTTCTGATTTCAGTAGCTCTGATATTGACCAGAGATTAATGTGTTAGCGACAGATTTTATGGCATTACATATGTGTATTTCATTTCATGGTTGATTTCATAGCGGTAAGAATATGAAGAATATCAGAGAGATCTGGATTTCTCTGGATTGAGCAGAGACATTGAATTCGCTAGAGGTACATTTATTTCAGTAGGCGGAGGGAGTGATTCTGGATTGAGCAGAGAGTATCAATCAGTCAGTTCGTTAATGGTAGGAAATCAGTTCGTTAATGGTAGGAAGACGTGGATAGGCAGGTGGATAGGCAGATAGGTAGGTGGATAGGCAGGTGACATAGGGAAATCTGGTGAGGGACAGCTGTAGAGAACGACAAATCTCTACGATGTCACTACCAAAAACCCCACAATAGAATGCCCATCGGTGTAATAATCCAGAGTATTTCAGTCATGTCATAATTACCTTGTACTTTATTTACATAGTCCGTTCTAGTCACTATCGCCTTGAACATAGCTATGGTAAGAAATCAATAACAGGTCAATTTTGTTGATAGTATCATTTGGTTTTTCCTTTTAATCAAAATTTATTATATTTTAGTTAATAGGTAGCAGTTTATTTATCACAATATATTATATTTCAGTTAATAGGTAGTAATATTTTAATCACAACTTATTATATTCTGGTTAATAACTACCATATGGTTTATCCACTATTTTTATTTGTCATTCAGAAATTTTATGTTATTCTCATGCATAACATAGATCTATATTCTTATGTTGTGTTAAAATTAAAGAAACCAAAAAAACCTAAAAATATGAAGAGATATTTAAGAATCAAATCTAAGGAACTTAAAGTCCAATTTTCTAGTAGGCATTCTTAATTAAGACTCAAGTGTGGTAAAATATAAGTGGTTAAGATGTGCCTTTGAAGGAAGGAAATGAGCCTAAATTTCACATGAAATATGTCCTAGTATAAATGCATGCCACCAACAATCTCTCTTTGGCTTATGCTTCATATAAATTTCTCAATATTCCTTAAGTATTGAAGAACTTCTTTAAATTTACAATACAACCATTTCCTTTTATTGTTGAAGATAATGGAGAAACTATATTAGAGAGAGTCGGTTCACTAGAACCTTATATTAGGAGTCTTTTCCTTTTTCTTAGGTATTGGTTCTAAATTCCCTATTTGCATGTAGCCTATATATTATTTTGTCTCTAATGAGAATGCAGAGTGACTTGCGAGCATAGTCCCTCCTGGTGTAGTCTCTCAGATTAGAGCTAACTAGTAATGCTTCATTAATTTGATTCTACCATATTTTATAATAGTATCAGAGCTACGGGGTTGAATCAAATACAGAGTGCTTTTGATCCCTATGAGTATCCAAGCAAAAGAAGAGAAGCCCCTAATGACCTGAGGGTAGCCGTGAGTGAGGTTGTATGAAGTTTTTTTTTTCTGTAGTAAGTGAAGTCGATCAGGGTGTCCATCTTCCTCACAGAGGCATCGATCGACACGGAGCCATGCTAGAGAAAAGCACCAATCCTCAAGTTCAATATGAAACTAATAATATAAACCACAATGATCACTGTTAACACTTACGAGGTTTCTCTCTAGCGTGAACAGTGCAACCTCTACATGATTGTGGAGCGCCGACTAATTGGAGAGCTTTAGAGCTCGTGATTGGAGGAGCTAGTCCATTCGAATTGAAGGAGCCAAAGGGTTCATGTCAGAGGAGTTATAGAGGTCATATTTTCGGAGCGTCGTTGAACTAGATTGATCGTGTTGAAAGTTCTAGAGAGCTTGTGATGTTGAGCATCATGGAGCCAGCAAGCTCGTGATGTGGATCATCGATTGAAGCTAGAGAGCTTCTACCTATTGAGCTAGAGAGCTTGTTCCTGCAGATCCAGTGAGATAATTTCATAGGAGTCAAAGAGGTTGTGTCAGAGGAGCCCGTGAGCCAGTGGTGCAATGCATAGAGCAGCTTGCCAAAGTGGATGAAAATTAGGTAAATTTGTTTATTGATATTGTTGTTTTTTGTAGATCTGGGGTAGATCTGTTTGTAGATCTGGTTTTCTATCAATTTCCAGAGGTCATTTTTTTAATTTTCAAGAAGAATAATCTGATGGAGGTATACTTTAACAAGAGAAATAATCTCGATGGTTCCAATTATTCTAATTGGAAATTCAAGTTGAAGACTATGCTAGAAGGGCATAGTGCATGGGGGATCGCAACAGGAGACGAAGTGAAACCTACAATTGTAGCAGGTGCAATAGCTACGACAGTACATGAATGTTAAAAGAGGGAGAACAAGGCGAGAACGATGTTCAAGATGGCAGTCAAAGACTGCATTATCCCTCACATTAGATATTGCAAGACTGCGAAAAAAATCTGGACAACTCTCACAAACTTGTACGAAATTAGAAATACAAATCACTTATTGTTTCTGAAAATAAATATTCTCTCCATCAAGATGGATGAGAATGAGATAGTAGTAGTATGCATCTCACGCATCAAGGACCTTAAAGAAATGCTTGGCGACATTGAAGAGACTATAACTAATACTGATCTGGTAACAATTACTATGAATGGTATGATTGATGACTACCTGGTGTTTATAACATGCTTGAATTCGAGAGAGAAAGCCCCCAAATTCGAAGAATTTACAGGCATTCTCATGCAAGAGGATGAAAGGTGGATGACACTTAAACCCCAGAATTCATATATAGCTTTAATGGTGAATAAAAAGCCATTCATAGGAAAATTGAACGGAGGACAGAGAGGTCGAAGCAAAGCATAGGAAAGGTCGAATCCATCTCAAGGTTTGTCACCAAATAGGAATGATCCACCATAAAAAAAAAATATTGTAGAAAAATTGGCCATATGGGCTAGCATTGTTGTAAGAAGAAATATGATGAATATCAGCATAGATAAAAGAGACATGTAGGTAATTTTGTATATGATGATCATAACCAAGATCTAATATTTTTAATGACCGAATCTGATGAGAAGGATGAATTAGAAACGTGGTATGTTCATTCAGGAGCGTCCACCCACATGATTGGCAACAGACAGTGGATTGAGGACTTCAAAGAAACCAACATTGGAGAAAACATCTACTTTGGAGACCACAAAGGGTATCAAATAAAAGGACATGGTCATGTTACTATAATTCTTCCTAGTGGTAATATTAGGCACATTCATAACATTATGTATGTACCCGGCATTAATAAGAATATGATTTATGTTTCAATGATAAAAAATCATAACCTTAAGATATAATTTTATAAATCATATTGTGTTGTTAAATATTTTTTGGATTCTATGAAGACCATTGCAACATGGATACGTGTGGGAGGTCTTCACAAGCTGAATGTGAGAAGTGTGCCACATCAAGCCTTGACATCATTAGGTATGTCTGTGGAAGATTTATGGCATCACATATTTGGCCATATAAATTTCAAATATTTTTCGTTACTTCAGAAGAAAGGTATGGTCATTGGTCTTCCAAATTTAAAGCATAGTCATGTTGATTGTGAAGCATGTCCTCTTGGGAATATGTAGCGATATAAGTTTGATGTTAATATTAATAGAAAACAAAGAGATATACTAGAGTTGATCCACACTGGTTTATGTAGGCCAATGCAGTCAATATCATTGGGAGGTGCATACTATTTCCTATTATTTGTTGAAGGTTGTACTAGATTTATGTGGGTATATTTTCTCAACAAAAAAAGTCATACTTTTGAATATTTCAAGCATTTCAGAAGAATGATTGAGAAGAAGACGGGAAAATACATGAAGATTTAGATCAAGGGGGAGAGTACAGAAAGGCTGAATTCGACAAATATTGCAAAGACTATGGAATATTGCAACGGTTTATAGCACCCCGCACTAAACACTGTGGTGTATTTGAAAAACGGGAGTCCTACAAAGAGTCTTCAATTTAAAACCCCTTTGGAAGATTTATTATGATTTAAACCTGCAGTTAAGAATATAATAATTTTCGGATCCAAATCCTTTTCCCATGTACCAAATGAGGATAGAAATAAATTGGATTCAAAGCCTATCAAATGTACCTTTGTTGGGTATTGTGCCGAATTTAAAGCTTACAAATTGTTTGATCCATATACTCATAAATTTTTTGTGAGTAGAGATGTAGTGTTTCATGAATAGATACATGATGGAAACAATTTATACAACAATAATGAATCGGATATTCCTTTGTTGGTGGAAGAAGGGAATCGTGAAATAGGAGAAAGCCATGAGTAGCACTAGCAGCAAGAGCATAAAAAGTAAGAAGCAGAAAGTTCAGATACAGTTATCAAACCAATTCCATCAAGGGATAATCAGAACAGGTTGGTTTCCACTCTGACGCCCACTGGGAGATCAGGTAAGAAAACACAATTTCCAGCTAGATATAGAGAGAATACTTATAACTAGCATGTTAAGTATTGTTTAACCCTCTATTTATAAAGAAGAAACTCAATATAATGAATGGAGGGAAGCCTTGCAAGAATAACATGAATCAATTATTTAAAAAAAAAACTTGGTAGTTAGTTGAATTGCCTGAGGGAAAATAGACCATAGGTTGGAAATAGCTATACAATCCCAAATTTAAAGCAGATTGGATCATTGCGCCAAGAGGCGCATCTACAGCCCAATATGACCCCGATGTCAAGTGGGTCACGTCCTCATACAAAATGTCGACTTAAGTTTTAAATTAAAATAAAAAATAAAAATTAAGTGTCGGCTTCAGAAACAAATTTTAACAATCATATAAATAAACAAAAAAGATTAAAACAACTCAGCTCTGCAATTATTTGATCGACAAGGTGAGGTGAAAAAAATTTAAAACAACTCAGCTCTGCAAATGCATTCAAACTCAAACAACTTTTAATGATTAAATTCACACAACATGGGAGAACTAGAGTATAAAAAGTAGGCTTCAAAAGACCAGCAACACCTTCATAACATATTTGAAATGGCGTCTGTGTATTTTCTGTTTATAAATTCATATGATAGTGCAGTATGATGAATGGTGCAATTCAAACCATTAAAAAAATATGTACGATTTTCCATTAGAAATAAAATGAGAGTACCATTTTGATCTAAAAATATGGAAACATTAACCAGTATTGAATACAAACGTTCTTGCTTATCACGTTTTAAAAAATTCAATTTTCCACATTAAAGACATTCAAATCTCTACGTCATTGACGACTGAGGTTGCGACCAATAGGATATTTATGTATGAAGTTACAGACTCTTAATTTTGATACATCAGGCGAAGACGTAAGGTGTAAAAAAGGCCGACCTGTGGAATTTCAAACATTAGAAAATAGCTAACAATTTTTTTAAGGCCGACATAAAGATGTTAACAGATCCAGATGATATGATATTATACTAGTGGAATGCCTACATCGAACAGTTAATGCTAGATTTTGTTTTTTCACCACTCACATATATTAACATCTTTTTTTTCTTATGTATAAGTTGTCCACTGGTCTTTTTGCTTTTTTTGTTTTTTTTTCTTGAATGTATCAAATTGCCAACTACTCATTTTTCTTTTTGTTATCCTGAAATAGTAAATAATTGTTCAAGACTTATCTACCAGCTGGAAAAGGCTAGAAAACATTATGCATTAGAAAACAGTAGAAAAAAAGATGAAAATAACTATGGATATTTACTATTTCCACTGAAAAAAAAAGATGAAAATTAATTTCAGTGTAGATGTTGATTTCTAATTATATTTTACTACTTCCACTAAATAAATAAAGCCTCTTTTTACATTTACTCCATAAACCTCTTTATATTTACAATAAGTCAAAAAAGAAGTTTTATTTAGGTGAAGCCTATATGCCAAATACCATGGGCCAAATTATTATTAATACCATGGGCTAAATACCATATTTATAAAAGAGCTATGGTAAATAAATAAATCAATATAAAAGAGGTATAAAGAGGCATGATAAATATATAAAAACATATCAAATATCATTATAGATCAACATCTAATTATATACCAAGTCTATGGGCCAAATACCATTGTAAATAAAAGAGGTATGGTAAATAAATAAAACCTATTTTTTTATATTTACTCTATAAATCTCTTTATATTTACCAACACTCAAAAAATAGGTTTTATTTAGGTGAATCCTATAGGTCAAATACTATGGGTATACTGTGGATCAAAAAATTTCATTATTGTGATTGGGTATACTATGTCTGATTTGCTAATGCACCATCTGTATATTAATTTATTTGTAACTCTGCGTTTTGTGATATATAAATTATCCTTTTGGATATCTTGTGAGGTAGGAAATATTTTCATATTCATATCTGATAAATTTGGAGTTGAATATGATAGAAACTGTTATGTGTTAATATGGTATCAAAATAAGTCATGAGTGAGATGTGCAATAACGTAATGTGTTAAGATTGGTTTAGTAATGAGTAAGGTGTGTGTAATGATGTAATGTGTTAATATGTGTTAATATGTTGGAGATATGGAGTAGATAATGATTATAATCCAAAGGTTGTATGGAGTAGATAATGATTATTATTAATAAATAAATATAAAAGAAGTATAAAGAGGGATGATAAATATATAAAAACATATCAAAGATCATTATAAATCAACATCTAATTATATACCAAGTCTATGGGCCAAATACCATTGTAAATAAAAGAAGTATGGTAAATAAATAAAACCTATTTTTTTATATTTACTCTATAAATCTCTTTATATTTACCAACACTCAAAAAATATGTTTTATTAGGTGAATCCTATAGGTCAAATATTATGGGCCAAATTATTATTAATATCATGCCAAAAAAACCATTATTATCCCTAATATTAATATCAAAATATTATTAATAATAATATTATTATTATTAATAATAATATTATTATTATTAAATCTAATATTCATATTAATATTATTATATTTAATAACTTTGGATTAATACGATATTAAATTTTCTATATTATTATATACATTAATGTATCATTATATATATTAACTCTAGATATATATGGAAGGGAAGAACAAAGACAGAGTGGTAGAGGTGGAGAGATAGAGGGAGTGAGAAGGGAGAGATGGGGATAAAATCAAGGAGAGGGGAGAGGAGGAATGAAGAGAGAGAGGGAGAGGAGTGAGAGAGGTAGAAAATGGTATGAAAGGAAGAGGGAGACATAAATATGGAGGGGAGGGGAGAGGAGGAGAGAGGGATGGAGATAGTGAGAGGATTGGAGGGTAGAGAGAGAGAGAGAGAGAGAGAGAGAGAGAGTTATGGGGGAAGAGAGAGGATTAGAGGGAAAAGAGAGAGATGGGGGAAGAGATAAGGAGGTAGGAGAGGAAGGAAGAGAGAGATGATAAGAGAGGGAGGGAGATAGGAGGAGAGGGAGGGATAGAGAGATGGAGTTGAAGGGAAGAATAAATACATAGAGAGCGAGAAGTGGAGAGAGAGAGGGAGTGAAAAGGGAGAAATAGAGAGAGCGTGTGTATGTTTTGGGGTGAGATAAAGAGAAAAAGGAGAGATTGAGCGAATGGGGGGAGAAGGAGAGAGGGAGGGATATATTGACAGAGTTGGAGGGTGAAGAGAGGGAGAGAGAGGGAAAGAGGGAGATATAAACATGGGAGAGAAAGGGAGAAATGGGAAGGAATAAAGAGAGGATGTGAGAGAGTGGAGAGAGGGAGGGAAATAGAGATGGAGTTGGAGGGGGGAGAGAGGGAAGACGATTTATTTCACTAGATGCATTGATTTCATTGTGGATGGTGATTTCTAATCCTATTTGATTTCTTGCACTATATGCATTGATTTTAGTGTAGATGTTGAGAGAGAGAGAGAGAGAGAGAGAGAGAGAGCAAGAAAGAGGATTGGAGAGAGAGGAAGGACAAGAGAGAGGACTTGAGAGAGAGGAAGAGAGTGATGGGGGAAGAGAGAAAATTGGAGGGAATATATATATATATATATATATATATATAGAGAGAGAGAGAGAGAGAGAGAGAGAGAGAGAGAGAGAGATGGATTTAGAGGGGGAGAGAGGGAGGGAAGAAGAAATACAGAGAGATTAATAAGTGGAGAGAGAGATTAAGTGATAAGGGAGAGATGGAGAGAGAGTGTGTATGTTTTTGGATGAGATAAAGAGACAAAGAATGAGATATGAAGAGAAGGGATGAGAGAAGGAGAGAGGTAGGGATATAGTAACAGAGTTGGAGGGTGAAGAGAGAGAGCGATAGAGATGTAGGAGAGAAATGGAGAGATAGGAAGGAAAGGGAGGATGTGAGAGAGTGGATAGAGGGAAGGAAACAAAGATGTACTTTGAGGGGGGAGAGAGGGAAGAACATTTCATGCAATAGATGAATTTATTTCAGTGTGGATGGAAATTTCTAATCCATTTTGATTGCTTGCACTAGATGCATCGATTTTAGTGTATATGTTTATTTATAATTATATTTAATTTCTTGCACTATATGCATTGATTTCAATGTAGATGATTTCTAATCCTATATGTTTTCTCGCAATAAATGCATTTATTTCAGTGTAGACGACGATTTTTTATCCTATTTGATTCCTTGCACTAGATGCATTAATTTCAGTGTAGATGTTGATTTCTAATTATATTTGACTACTTCCACTAGATGCATTGATTTCAATGTACATGATTTCTAATCATATTTGATTGCTTGCACTAAATGCATCGATTTCACTATAGATGGTGATTTCTAATCCTATTTGATTGCTTGCACTAGATGCATTGGTTTCAGTGATGTTGGTTTCTAATATTATTTGCTTACTTGCACTAGATACATTAATTTCAGTGTAGATGTTGATTTCTAATCCTATTTGATTACATGTATTAGATGCATCCATTTCACTGTAGATGTTGTTTTCTAATCCTATTTCATTGTTTGCATTATATGCATTGATTTCAGTGTAAACGTTGATTTCTAATTTGATGTAATTGGATGTACATTGATGGTACATTAATTTTAAAGTGATTGGATTAACATTTTGCATTAATTTCATTGTAAGCAGGAAAAATTATTGACAATGTACATTTATTTTTATGTTTTAGTAATTCAACCTATTAATATCGAAGAGCAAGAGAGAAAAGTATGATTTTTAGTACAATAGTTCCAGAAAAATATTTAAATAATTGAATAGAGTAGATGTTGATTTCTACGATTATTACTTGGTTGAATATTCAAAATAGTGTTCTAACATTTGTTAGAATTTGTATTTCTAACCTTCAAAATTTCAAAGTATGATGTACATCTCAAAAATATACAAAAATTTTAATAATCTGAAAAATGTGACGTTCATGCCTCAAACTGGAACCAGCCTAGATCCATCTTACTCTGGATCTATCATGCGCCGAGAGGGATCAAATCTCTCGAGGTGCAAACCTTTCCTCAAGTTTTGCACCCAAAAAATAGGTTTGCACCTCGAGAGATTTGATCCCTCTCGGCACATAATAGATCCAGAGTAAGATGGATCTACGCTGGTATATAACTATAAAGCTAAACTGGTTGCAAAGGGGTATTCACAAAAATACGATATAGACTATGAGGAAACATTTTCCCCTGTAGCTAAACTTAATACAATCAGAATGTTAATTGCCTTAGCTACTAAAAATCACAAGATGATGCACCAGCTAGATGTTAAATATGTTTTCTTCAATGGGGAGTTGAAAGAGGAAGTTTATTTAGAGAAACCTGAGGGGTTTTTCAAACAGAGAAAAGAGCATTTAGTATGTACATTAAAGAAATATTTATGTGGACTAAAAGAGGCTCCAAAATCATGGTACAATAAAATTTATTCATTCTTCCTGCAGCACAGCTATAATATAAGAACAAATGACCCCAATATCTATATTGTGTTTGATGAAAAGGGGAAAATTATTTTTATTTCCTTATATGTGGATGATCTCATCATTACAGTAAATGCAGATAAATTCCTTCAAGAAATCAAGGTGCAGATGTCACAAATGTTTGAGATGAAAGACCTCAGTGAGCTTCGCTATTGTTTGGGTCTAGAGATCTCGAGAGATTCAGGATGGACTTTTCTAGCACAAAGTATGTACGTCAGGAGTCTTCTGAATTTTTTTAAGATGGATCAGTGTAAGGCTAAAACAATGCCACTACAACAAAACACCAAACTTCTATGTGATGACGGTTCAAAGGAGGCAGATGCAACATTGTACAGGAAGTTGGTCGGGAGTTTAATCTACTTGACCACTATTAGACAAGATTTGGTTTATGCAGTCAATGCATTGAGCCAATTTATTTCCAAGCCACTTGAAAGCCATTGCATTATAGCTAAAGGCATCTTAAGGTATCTACAAGGAACCTTACACTATGGAATTTTGTATATTGATTCTTGTGATGTGAAACTGACAGGTTTTTCAGACTCCGACTCTGCTGGAAACGTAGATGATAGGAGATCCATAACAGGCTATGTATTTAGCATTGGGTCCGAGGTAGTTACATGGAGTAGTAAAAAGCATAACATGGTCTCTTTGTCTTCAGTGGAAGCAGAGTACCAAGTGATGTGTGCAGCTACTTGAGGATACTTCTCGAGGATGCAAGATAAGAACATAAAGTTGCAACATATATTAGATGTGATAACCAGAGCTCCATCAAACTTGCAAAGAATCCGATGTTTGATAAAAGCACTAAGCACATTGATACACAGTTCCACTTCGTCGAGGAGAAATTTCAGTGAAAAGAAATTCATGTTGAATATTGTAATACTTGTGATAATGTTGTTGATATTTTTACTAGCCTCTTGGTAGAATTAAATTTGAAATGTTAGGGACATGTTAGGAATATTTGTGAACCCTTTCTCCATTAAGGAGAGTGTTGAAGATAATGGAGAAACAATATTAGAGAGAGTTGGTTCACTAGAACATTAGATTAGGAGTTTGTTCCTATTTATTAGATTTTGGTTCTAACTCCCTTATTTGCATCTAACCTATATATTGTTTGATCTCTAATGAGAATGCATAATGACTTATGGATGTAATCCCTCTTGATATAGTTTCTGAGAGTAAAGCTAACCAATAATTCTTTTTTAATTTATATATTTAAAACCTAAATATGTTTAAGAAATAGTAAATTAAATAATTTATTGGTTCGATGTAGTGGCAAAAGGTAGATTAAATAATTTAGTGATTCGATGTGGTAGCAAGAATGAGATAGAAAACCATGTTTTTTGCCCCTTTTTTTTCAATGCGAACAGGTGAGCCACGTCGTTTCATAATCGTAGGGGTTTCATAATCCTAGGTTCCATGTTGTTAAAAATGGAAAAAAAACGTTTCAAAATTGATCCACGTTTCAAAGTTCTGCATTATATTTTTAGATTATCCACGTTTCAAAGTTATGCATTATATTTTTAGTTGATCCACGTGTTTGTATGGAGTAGAATATTTTTTAAATTTACATTTTTTTAAGTTGATTCACGTGTTTGTATGGAGTAGAACCATTTTTAAATTTTTCTATTTTATTAATAATTAGAGGCGGTAATTAACAAATGTTATGGTAAATTTTTAATCAGTTTTTGTAAATTTTTAATTTAAATATAATTTAAATAAGCCATTTAGATATGTAACAAAATTAGTGGTGTAATTTTAATTATTGATAAAGTGGTTATATCTAGAATATATTAGCATTTTTAATTTAGATCATTTGATTAAAAAAATCATTAATAAGAGGTGTATATATAATTTTTATATAGCATAAAAAATACAACTTAAATAATGAAAAATAACACATTATATTTTACACTTGTGAAAAAATTAATCTCTCAATTTATATTAGATAATACTTAACATGAATATGTTTCCTTATATACTTATTTCTATTCATAACTTTATATTCAAATAATATTGTGTTCATACCCTGTGCCATTGGGATTTTTGTTTGTTAAACATTTCTAGGAGAAGATGGTGTTATCTCGTTATATACACCTTTGAGATTAACTAAAATGGTTAAATGTGTTTATTTTCCATTACTATCATTTTTTTTCATGGGGTCCTTAGATGGGTTGTGATTGAATCCAGGCACGAAGTGTAACACTTTTATTATCATACTAAATGAATGAAAAAAAAACAAAAACAAAACGCACATTGTTTTTATATGGAATATGATTTTGAACACATTTAAGAGAGATTTTTTTAGGTTTCTTTGAAATAGAAAATACTCTCTCTTATTAAAAAAAACTATTTAAATTTGATATTTTAATAATGAAGTTTCATATTTTTGTTTGTTGAGTATTTGGATGGGCTGTTTTTTAAGGAAAAAAACAAACTGAATTTCGGATGGGTTGGTTTTTTAGAGGAAAAAAACAAACTGGATTTAATTATGAGTAAAAATTAAGTTTACATGGAACTGTACATGATTCGCCAGGATTCCGAGAACTTTCCCATATGTATTGTCCGAAGATATAATGTGAATGCAACAATATATGCAACAGTACTTCCAAGACATTGTAATTTCTATGCATAATGTTCAATCAAAACGACATATAACAAAAGAAAATAACAACTGCTAGATCAGTAGTATAGTTTAGCAAGTAAGTATGCCACCATTAAAACATTATCCAGTGTCAATGCAAAAGTGGAGCAAAATATATGCAATACAGTCGTCAGACGAGTTTATGGAAGAGCCATGCTACCTTCCTCAAGAACAATCCCCAGGTTGACATGAGAATAGTGGAAATAGTCATCCAACTCCTGCAGGCCTCTCTTAAATAGAGAATCATCCTCCGAGTTGTGCTCTCTGTAAATTTGTTGGATATTGCAAGTGAGAAATGTGCTGGATATCGCAAGTGAGAAATTGTTGGATGAGCTCGTGAGTATGCCTCTGCCAGTTTCTAATTAGAGGAGTGTCAAACGATGTTACTCCGGAGAAAATATGTTACTCCGAAGATCCCCTGTATGATGGTTTGTGAGTCTCCATACATATGAATATGAACCATCCTTTTTTTTTCGAGCAAACCAAAATATTCCCCAAAGAACCATTAGTTCTGCTTTACTGTTCATGTTGGAATATTTGAAAATTCCAGAGTAACAATGGAGAGAGTAATACTCTCCTCTTCTAACATAGAGAAATTAAAATTTCACTCACAGGAGACAGATTTTTCTCTCTAAAACTATTTCATTGACTTTTAAAAACAAACTGATACAAATCTGGACTGCTTTAGAAACGCAGTGCTCAGAATAGACTTCACTGTCTTCAACAAAATAAACTTTTTGTCTCTGTAATAACGCACTGCTGTGCAAAACACAAAACACTCTGTCTCAAACAATGCACTGTTGTGCTTTTCAATTATGTTCTGTGTAATAATAAAACAATTACATTTCTTCTACCTCACGGGCTTCTTTAAATAATGCGCAATGTTTAAAAACAAACAAAAAATGAAACCTCAGATATCCAATTGACGGGTGTACCCACAATCAACATTTAATTGCGCTATAATAGATCATCAGATCCGAACTTAAACAAAAAACAAACGGGCCATATAAAAGTTCTGATGGCCGATCAATAAACGGATGCGATGAAACAATTAACTCTGCCATATAACATGGTCAGGTCCACCAATTCTTATATTTCAATTGGGCCAAACAAAAATGTGCTCATGATTGTGAACTTGCGATTGTATAAAGACATGCCACGTGGTCTGTAGGACCAGTGGACCTTGGCCATGGTGGAGGGCAATTTTAATATGAAGCGATTGCAATTGCGATTTAACTCATCTCATCGCAATGTTTCAACATTTCAAAACACATTGCGGTTGTATAATATGAAACTACAGATTTCGATGATCGCATCGGACCTCCTTCATCAACAAGACACTGCGAGTAAAACTTGCAATTTTGATTAGTGCTTAAGTGGTGGGGACCACTTTGTCGTGCCTTTTCAAAAATTTAAAGTCTTTCACCGCTTAAACAAATTCTATTCAATTTCGGTTGTTGAGGGCTTAAATAAAACTCTGTTCTTCTGTGCTTTTAACCACGAAAGTATTCATTTTCTACAAAGAATGGCTACGCACATACAAACATAACTTCTCCTCTGCAATGTTTGCTACTACCCATCAAACATTAATTCCTCCTTACGATTTTCTCCACTCAACTTGAATGCACAGTGTTGTGCACGCAAGCTCTTCTGCTGCCCCTATACTCTATTTATTCTTGTTCAAGGCAATCAGGTCACTTTAATATTTTCAACACTCCCCCTTAAAGTCAGCTGCTGGGTTATCAGTCATACCCAAGCATTTTCTTAAAAACTCAAAGGTATTCTGCCCCAATGGCTTTGTCAGTATGTCTGCAAACTGCTCCTCTGTTCTACAATGTTGTAAAACAATTTCTCCATTGCTCACTAATTCTTTGATGTAGTGATACTTGGCATCAATGTGTTTCGTTCTCTTATGAAACACTGAATTCTTTGACAATGCAATAGCTGAGCTATTGTCACAATAAATCACTGTCCCTTTTACCTGTTCTTGGCATAAACTTCTCAACATTCTTCTCATCCAAACTTCTTGACACGCTGCTACTATAGCTGCCACATATTCCGCCTCTGCTATAGATAATGCTAGAATGGGTTGTTTTTTAGAAGCCCATGAAATGGCTCTTGAACCCATGTGAAAAACATAACCGAAAGTACTCTTCCGATCATCTACACTTCCAGCCCAATCACTGTCAGTGTATCCAACTAAATCTGAACATTCTGAAGTAGTATATAAAATACCAAACCTTTTAGTACCTTTAACATAACTCAGAAATCTCTTCGATGCCTGCCAATGTGCATCCTTTGGCTTTTCCATGAATCTGGAAATCAAACTAACAACATGCATTATGTCGTGCCTAGTTGCATTCAAATACATGAGACTGCCAACTATGCTCTTGTACAAGCTAGGATCAAAATCCTTGCTACTATCCTCTCTGTTGAGTTTTAATCCCATCACTGTGGGAGTGATCACTGCTTTGCTCTCCTACATGTTAAATATTTCAAGCACTTCATTAACATATTTTCCCTGTGAGATAAAAACCCCATTTTCATCTTATTCTACTTATATTTCTAAGAAGTATTTCAACAAACCCATGTCAGTCATTTCAAATTCTTCTTTCATGACCGTTTTAAAATTTTCAATAGGGTAATCATCATTACTTGTGAAAATAACATCATCAACATACAAAACTACAATCAATATTTTACCATCCTTTTCTTTGATGTAGAGGGTGGGCTCTCCCTCACACTTTTCAAATCCATTTTCCAGTAGATAAGAGTCTATTCTATTGTACCACACTCTTGGTGCTTGCTTTAGCCCATAAAGAGATTTCTTCAACTTGCACACTTTGTGCTCTTGGCATTTATTTTCATAGCCGAGAGGTTGTTCAATGTAAACCTCTTCCATTAACACTCCATTTAGGAATGTTGACTTTACGTCCATTTGGTAAACTTTACACTTGTTTTTTGTTGCTATGGATAACACTGCTCTCACGGTTTCCATTCTAGCAACCAGTGTGAAAGTTTCCTCATAATATATCCCATGCTTCTACTTATACCCTTTGACAACAAATATTGCCTTGTGTCTCTCTATTTTTCCTTCAGCATTATTCTTGGTCTTGTAGACCCATTTAACTCCAATGACATCTTTACCTTTTGGGAGTTCAACCAAATCCCAAGTCTTGTTTCTTTCTATGGAATTAATCTCCTCATCCATAGCTTCTATCCATTTCTTATCCTTAATAGCTTCTTCGAAATGAATAGGGTCATCAACATGACAATATAAAGCAAAAAAAGAATTGATACCTTCATTTGTTGCCTCTTGTTCATAAATGTCATTCAAATTTCTGAAATTCTTACCTTTTTCATTAGATGTACAAATGCTTGAAGAAGCACTTGCATTTCCTCCTTGTGGTGTGCTTGGAGAAGCACTTTCCTTTCTCCTCAAGGGTGTGCATCGCTGCTCTTGTGTTGGTGCTTCTATTTGGGGATGTATTTCAGCCAACTCATCATTATTCTCATCATGAGATAAACAGTGTTTAACATTCACTGTTTTCTCTATGCTTCCATCCCAAGCTTCCTTTTCAATGAACTGAACATCTTTTCTCACAATAAACTTCCTGGTGGATGGGTTATATAACCTGTATGCCTTGTATTCCTCACTGTATCCAATGAAAATACATTTCTTCCCCTTGTTGTCCAACTTCTTCCTTAGCTGATCCAGTATGTGTGCATAAGCCACACATCCGAAAACCTTCATGTGCATGACACCTTGCTTTGTGCCACTCCATGCCGCTTCCTGCACCTTGTTCATAACTGCTTTTGTACGGAATCTATTCAAAATGTACGCTGCACTATGTACAGCTTCAGCCCAATAATCATTAGGCAAATGCTTTGCCTTTAACATACTCCTTGCCATGTCCATTATGGTTCTATTCTTCCTTTCGGCTACTCCATTTTGTTGCGGAGTATATCTAGTTGTAAACTTCTTATGGATTCCATTTTCTCTACAAAAACGTAGAAAATATTTAGAGATATTCTCACCTCCTCTATCAGTCCTTAGGACTTTTATATGCAACCCTATAATATTCCTAATTAGTGATAGCTAATTTGAATATTCTATTTTGTTTAGTTTGTCGTCTATAGTTTGTAAAAAAATAAAAAGTGAGTGAAGAGGGTCTAACTCACTTAAGTGAAATAATACATCCACCTAGTAGCACAACGTTGTGACTTAAGTGGGAGTCAAGGGGGGGCCTAACACCACGTAGAGGAGGGGGCCTATGTACAATCTAGAGCTTCTGCAAGCTTCTGTGCAGATAAGGATGAGGATGTGGATAAGGATGAGGATGTGGAGGAGAGAGAAAGGCTACATTAGGTTTTGGAGGGAAACCAACGTTATAAAAGATGGAGGACCCTCCTCATTTCATTCATGCTTGAGTTGTTGATTGTTGAGTGAGACATTTGTCTTCTTTAGCACGCTTCCTGTTTAGCCTATCTGCAGCACTGTTTAGTGCAACCGAGTGTCTCCGTGCGGAGATCTCACCCTTAGCCTTGGGGGAGTTTGAGTGCCTACTCAGGCAAGGTTAGTTTTCAGCATCATCCTCTAGGACAACGTTATTGCTGCAGCATCATAATACTGTGTTGTAGGGTGTTTTCGTGGAGTCGTCACGACACCTCTTCCTTCTCTTGCTTTTCAAAGGAATAGTCTTTCTTTCCTTTGGAGGATCGGATTGGGAGATATTGGAGCTAATTTTCAGATCTTGGCATTAGGCCAACACTCATTCCTGCCCTATTGTGCAGTCCCTCTTAGTTACTGCGTTAATTTCATGGTGTAGCTGCTGTGAGGGTTTGCAGATTGTTTTGAGGGTAAGATCTCAAGTGTAAGGATCAGCCTTCCACTTTGGATATCTACTGGAGGAGGTCTACTTCATATTTTTCATCATCTTCAGCCTTCTCTATTGAGTTCCAGATTTGAGTTGCAGTAGCTGCCCAGCAACTCCGACATTTTTTCCATTTTGTGTATTTCAGCCAATCCCTTGGAGGATTGAGGTATTTTTGCTTATAAGGGTTAGAGCTTTCTTCCCTATTGTGTTTGGGCCATATATTTCCATATCCATGCATTGACATATTTTTGGAGCATCATTCTATCATAGACTGTGTTTTTCATAGCCTGGGTTTATGCAGACATAGCAGTGTTCTTTCATTTTCATGTACATGTATTATTGAGGCTTTCATTGCTTTTCTTGAGAGGTGCTCAAGACTTGTACATCTGTTGCTGCTATACATAATTCTTGGCTATATATATTCATCTTCTTGTCTCACAACTCACTGTAAAATGCTCTCTTCATGGTGTGCTCTTATATGCGTTTGCTTATTGTTGCATGTCACTTTTGAGTGGGATTCTTCAAGCAGATCTATAGAAAGAGTCTGGAAAGGGCCAGATATCCTTTGGATCTTGTTCTCCTTAGAAACGACATATCTGGTAAATTCCCTTCGAGTCAATCTCTGGTTGGAGTTTGTCGTGACTTAGAGATATCCCCGAAATGGGATATTACAATCGTATCAGAGCATAGTTCTGGCTCAGCCTGTGGACAATATCACAATGCCTACATTATTACTTCCAGTACTGAGTGAGAAACAGAGGCAGCATGATCATATACCATTTGGAGATTATTTCCGAGAATGGTAGTCCAAGTGGGAAGACTTCAAAGCAACTTTTTCTTTCAAATATTATTGTCAGCTCAGGAAGGATGAAAGTGGAAGGAACAGTGGAGGATCTAGAAAGCAGAGCTCAGAGTTGCAGCGTACCATTGGGAGATCACCTCTTCCCATGTATGAGAGATCCACTGGTCCCTGTGATTTTAAGCCCAAGAAGACCAGAACAGTGAAAAAGATGAGTTTATTCTCATCTATTTTCAGATCTAAAGGAAATACATCCACCGTTGAGGAGGTCAAGAAGATTGAAGAAAAAGTAGAGGAAGTACCATGCACTTCCTATTCTCATCAAGAAGAAGATATTGAGCATGGAAGACACTTGGATCATCAGACTCTCAGTGATTACCTTGTTGAGTATAGATCTCAACCTAGAGCCTTCAGGGAGACTCTAGATTTTCCTCATTTCATCCAGTTGAAGGAAGAGAAGAGACCTTGTAGCAGAAAATGAATCAAAGGCAATAGATTTCTGTTGTCTACTTTTGATGGGTCATCTAATGCAAGAACTTGGGTGAGAAATTTGGAGGCATTTGTCCTACTACATCCTGTATCAGGAAAAGAAGCTGTTGAAATCTCAGCGCTGCACTTGGAGGGTGAAGCCTACGATTGGTGGTGCAGCCACTTGAGCCATGCAAGGGTGAAGAATTTTGTAGAGTTCACTCAAGGGTTGATCCAAACCTTTGATGGAGAAAGAGAAAAGAAAAAAGAGATCACATCACCTCTTGAGGAGGCTTATGATAACGTTGTCCCACTCATGGAGGAGCAGCCACATGCATCAACAGTTGTGGCAGCCAAAAATTTTGAGGAAGGGACTCTTGCAGCCCTAAAAGAAGTTCCAAATGCACATCAAGGTATGAAAATATTTCCACATTCCATTGTTGTAGAAAATTATTTTGATCAATGTGGAGATTTATTTTTGCATGACCAAGGGTCAAATTTCATTGCTAATATAGAGTAGCTTTGTTGCACTACATTGTGCAGCATGGAAACGCTCAAGAAGGAATCAAGCCATCATTCTCATGAACCATTGTTGGATTGTAGATCACATTGGAGATTGGGGTTTGAAGCCTTGAATATTGATGGTAGACATCTTGGAGTAAGAAACCTTTTCTCCCTTCAAGATGACACTTTCTTAATGAGCTCTTCTCAGCTCAAAGAGGAACTTCTACTTTCAGATCCAAGACCTTATCGGTTTTGGAAGACTATGGATGAAAGGGAGACCTCAAGGAGAGATCTCATTGGAGATGCACTTCGACACACCATGGAATGCAATACTTTTCTTC
Organism: Pinus albicaulis; assembly: GCA_034641835.2. Classification (NCBI taxonomy): domain Eukaryota; kingdom Viridiplantae; phylum Streptophyta; class Pinopsida; order Pinales; family Pinaceae; genus Pinus; species Pinus albicaulis. Next base: position 1,162,602,122 of record CM076583.1, on the reverse strand, counting down.
CCTTCTCACAAGAGAAGATAGAAGATGGAGGACATCTTAGGATGGATAACATCTCTCATGCTTGTGTTGGACATCCCTTGAGCCATACACATCATGATGGGAGGTTTTTTCCTACCACCTATTTGATTCTTGATAGGGTCTCATTGATCCTTGAGAAGCTTACATTTCAAAATCCCATGAAGTGCATAGACAGGAATTTGATTTGGGAGGATGGTAGCCCTCATGGGAGGAGTACCAGGATGAGGAGAAGAAGGATACATCCACAGGTGATTGAGTGGATGTGGATAATGGGCAAGGAGCTAGGAGGCTACTTGCAGATCTATGATACCAGGGAGTAGGAGGCTTGGTTGCGCTGGTTCCTCTTGAAGGATTTTGGCCATCACTTGTGCTTGCAGATCTATGATACCGGGTAGCAGGAGGCTTGGTTGCGCTAGTTACTGTTGAAGGAGTTTGGCCATCACTTGGAAAACACTCTTCCTAAGAGTGGGAGTATGGAGAAAAGATGGCTAGATACTTGCATCATTGAGAAGCATAGAGTATGGATGCATGGTGTCGATATGATACTCATATCATTCATTGTGTCTTCATCACATGATTGGTATGATGGAGGTATGGGGAGGCAACACAATGTCTTGTTGCTTTGTTTGCTTCTGGGAGAGAAAGGGAAAATTTCCTCTCACACTTTGTATGATGTTGCAAGAAGAGGGGATGGCACTATCTCCTTGGTCTTTGATGGTGATTGGGAATCACTTCCGTCTTGGGAGGTATTCCATATTTTTTGCAGCATTATTAGAGGAGTCTTTGACAAGGAGCATGTCAAAGAATGGAGCTTTGTATTGACAGGATCTTATTTGCATGAGCTCACAGCACTGTCACTTTGAAGCAAAACCTTATGGATGAAGTGTGCCCAGCAGAGACATGGTGGATCTATAACCCATAGGTCCCAGGATCACTTCATATTTGTTGCACTTAAAGGAGCACATGGTTCATTCTTCTTCACAGCATACCAAAACACTATGGAGGACTCATGTATGGACCCATGTACTATCTTACTTCTAGCATATGGTGAGAATTTTGTATATACATTCATTGATTTTCACACTTTTACCACTTTCATGCAGTGCATTGCTTCACAAGAGGGCAAGCTTGTCAAATTGCTCAGGGAATTGTATTGGGCCAATATACATGATCGAGGCAGCCATCTCTTTTGAGGCCTTGGGAAAATGTTTTATCACCACATGTATGTTCAGTTGCTGCACTATATCATGTATCATATGAAGACATGCATGATTAACAGAAACATTTCGCCATGTACATTTATCAAGCAGCAACTTGTAAAATTGCGATGTACTTGTTGGGGAAGTTGTTGGTGCCTCTTTTCATCACTTGTAACCTTCAGCGTTTTCTTCATTTTTTTGCTGATCATGTCTCCATTTGCTAATATATATCAGATTTGTATGGGAGGCTTGATTATGAGGGAGACACATGAGATGGATGTGTCTTTGAGTGGGAAGAATTCTCACAATTTCTGCACTACATGTTCTAATGGGAGCATGGGAGGAGATATGGCCACCACAGCCCAATGTTTGTTTTCTTTTGAGGTGGGCCATAAGATTGATATTCATCCATTGTATAGCCATGGGCAAGTGCTTGATCATGTATTATTGTTGTTACATTCAGCCATTTACTATCCTTCATTAGATGTGATGAATCATGGACATTTCTTGCCATGTAATTTTCTGAAATTGCAGTGGATGAGATTGCGCTGCATCATTGTGATAAATTGTTTGTATCATGTATAATCATGTAAAAACTTCAGCAAACCTCTCATTAGGATGTCCCGTGATGACTATGTCCTATTCTTCATGGATAGATTTTTTTGGGCCAGCTTGTTTTTCATTGTTGGAGGAACCTTCTTTGGAGGATTGTTATTCACTTTTCCATTGGAGGGCAATAATTTTGCAGTGTAGGATCAACATACACTCTACACTTGTTATGAGTGGAGAGAAGGAAAACATGGGGTAAGATATGATGCTTTCCAAGTTCATATTTTTATTGCACCTTCATTGCCGGAGCTTGAGGTGGAAAGAGATTTTCAGGATTTTCCTTCTTGGGAGGTGGCTCATTTTGTTTGGATGATTGCTTGGGGATGGAGGATCCACATGAGGGAGATGTTCCTCATTATATTCCAGACTCCATGCCTTGAGTGGAGATTCTTCAGTTCTATCCTTGCAGTTGATTGGAGAGAGGTGATGAGTTGGTGCGCAGCTGATGGAACAACTTACACCATGACAGATACAGAGCAACAGGAGTCATGGTCTTCGCCTCCTAGAGAATCAGTCATAGCCAGAGGTAGTTCATAGTCTGAGCCATGGGACTTGGGCTATTATTGGCCATGGTGGCGATGGGATCCGGGAGGATTATTGGTTGGCTGGTACCATGAGAGATCAGTTTGTGATCCTGATATTGAGAGATCCCTTCATATCAGGATGATGCAGAGGATAGGGAAGATTCAGTGGTGCATTTGGAACCTAGGCACATTTTGCAGTATCGGTGGAGAGCATCAGCTAGGAAGGACACTTTTTCAGGCAGTTGCTTGAGGGCAAGCAACATTTTGCCGGGGGGGACTATAATATTCCTAATTAGCAACAGTTAATTGGAATATTCTATTTTGTTTAGTTTCTCGTCTATAGTTTGTAAATAAATAAAAAGTGAGTGAAGAGGGTCTAACTCACTTAAGTGAAATAAGACATCCACCTAGTAGCACAACGTTGTGACTTAAGTGGGATTCAAGGGGGGGCCTAACACCACATAGAGGAGGGGGCCTATGTACACTCTAGAAGCTTCTGCAAGCTTCTGCGTAGATAAGGATGAGGATTTGGATAAGGATGAGGATTTGGAGAAGAGATAAAGGGTATGTTGGGTTTTGGAGGGAAACCAACATTATAAAAGATGGAGGACCCTCCTCATTTCATTCATGCTTGAGTTGTTGATTGTTGAGTGAGACATTTGTCTTCTTTAGCACGCTTCCTGTTTAGCCTGTCTGCAACACTGTTTAGTGCAACCGAGTGTCTCCATGCGGAGATCTCACCCCTAGCCTTGGGGGACTTTGAGTGCCTACTCAGGCAAGGTTAGTTTTCAGCATCATCCTCTAGGACAGTGTTATCGCTGCAACAACATAATACTATGTTGTAGGGTGTTTTCGTGGAGTCGTCACGACACCTCTTCCTTCTCTTGCTTTTCAGAGGAAGATTCTTTCTTTCCTTTGGAGGATCATATTTGGAGATATTGGAGCTGATTTACAGATCTTGGCATCAGGCCAACACTCATTCCTGCCCTACTGTGCAGTCCCTCTTAGTTACTGCGTTAATTTCATGGTGTAGCTGCTGTGAGGGTTTGCAGATTGTTTTGAGGGTAAGATCTCAAGTGTAAGGATCAGCCTTCCACTTTGGATATCTATTGGAGGAGGTCTACTTCAGATTTTTCATCATCTTCAGCCTTCTCTATTGAGTTCCAGATTTGAGTTGCAGTAGCTGCCCAGAAACTCTAACATTTTTTCCATTTTGTGTATTTCAGCCAATCCCTTGGAGGATTGAGGTATTTTTGCTTATAAGGGTTAGAGCTTTGCTCCCCTATTGTTTTTGTGCCATATACTGCCATATCCATGTATTGACATCTTTTTGGACCAGCATTCTATCACAGACTACATTTTTCATAGCCTGGGTTTATGCAGACATAGCAGTGTTCTTTCATTTTCATGTACATGTATTATTGAGGCTTGCATTTCTTTTCTTGAGAGGTTGTTTCCTCAAGACTTGTACATCTGTTGCTACTATACATCATTCTTGGCTATATATATTCATCTTCTTGTCTCACATCTCACTGTGAAACGTTGTCTCTTCATGGTGTGCTTTTATATGCATTTTATTATTGTTGTATGTCACTTTTAAGTGGGATTCTTCAAGCAGCTCTACAGAGTCTGGAAAGGGCCAAATAGCCTCTGGATCTCGTTCTCCTTGGAGAAAACATATCCGGTAAATGCCCTCCCAGTCAATCTCTGGTTGGAGTTTTCCGTGACTTAGAGATATCCCCGAAACGGGATATTACAAGCCCACTTTGGTTTTCCACAAGTGCTTTGAAATTGAAAAATCTTTCAAACACTTCACTTTTGTTTTTCAAAAAGTAAACCCAAGTTTTTCTTGTAAAATCATCTATGAATGTTCACATATAGTGGCTGCCAGCAAGCGATGGAGTTTGCATCGGTCCACACAAATCTGAGTGGAAAATCTCTATGGGTGCTTTCGCCCTTATGCTTTTCCCAGAAGGAAAACTTTCTTTGTGTTGTTTCCCCAAGATACAACCTTCACAAAGGTTGTTTGGTTTCTCTATTAATGGTAAACCTCTTACCATTCCTTTTTTGTTCAACATTTTAAGACCTCCAAAGTTGAGATGTCCAAATATCAAGTGCCACCACCAATTTTCATCTTTTGGTTCGCTTTGGATAGCCTCTTGTGCCACTGCTTCTTTCTCTTCACCATTATTCAAATATGCTCTCATTCTAAGAGGGAACATCCTGTTCCTTGTCATATTCACTTCAACAATACATTGTTTTCTGGGTAGTTTATCCATGATGGTACAAACATCATCCTCAAAGAAAACATTATACCCCTTTTGGACAAGCTTTCCAATACTTAAGAGGTTACACTTCATTCCTGGAACATAATAGAAATCTGCTATGGATTTCTTTGCACCTTTCCTTGTTAAAACATTTACATTTATTTTTCCCATAACAGAAAATTTTCTATCAGCTCCTAGTGTGACTTGTGACTTCACACTCTCATCTAACATAGAAAACATTGCTATGTTTCCTGTCATATGGTTACTACAACTGGAGTCTAGGAACCATAAGTCTTCATTCTTTTCTTCAGCCATATTACAAGCTAAAAACAAATTATATTGGCTAATATTTTCTCTAGTGAAATTTGCACTAGTTCTATTTCCCATATCATGCTGCTTCTTTCTACATTCATTAGCATAATGTCCATATTTTTTACAATAGTGACATTGGAAATTGGAATTATCATACCTTTTTCCTTGTGCATTCTGCTGACCACTTTGATGGTTGCTGCCTTGGCCTTGATGCTAATTTGGATTGCTGCCCCTTCCTTGAGCATTTACTGGACTGTTCCTTCCACCTCTATTTTGGCTTCTGCCTCTTCCTCTCTTATTTCCTCTGCCTTGCCCTCTTCCTCTTCTAAAAGAAATCTAGGTCTTAAATTCATGTTCCAAAGATGAGTTTTCACTCCTACCCAATCTCTTCTCATGAGTCATCAGTGATGCATGTAGCTCATCCACTAAAAAAATAGTGAGATCCTTAGTCTCCTTTATGGTGGTGACAATCACATCGAATCTTGAGGGTATACTCCTCAAGAGTTTTTCCACAATCCTCTTGTCTTCAAGAGTCTCTCCATGAGATCTTATTTGTGTGACCATTCCAATCACATGAGTGAAGAATGAGTCAATAGTATATGACTCTTTCATACAGAGATTGTCAAAGTCTCTCCTGAGCAACTGAAGTTTTGTTGTCTTCACTTTTTCCATGCCTTGATAGGCTGTCTTGAGAGTTTCCCATGCTTATTTGGATCTCTTAACTGCTGCTATCCTTGGAAACACACTCTCATGCACTACTTGATACAATAATAAGAGATATTTGGAGTATTTCTTCTTATTTCTCTTCAGCAACTCTTTCTCTGCCTAAGTTAAATCATCAAACTCTTCTTCATCTGCTGGCTCTTCAAAGCCATCCTCGAAAAATTCCCATAAGTCTTGGGAAGTAAATAAATCTCTCATATTTATTGACCAGTAGTCATAATTTTTCCCATTAAATTGTGGGAGGTGGATATTTCCAATACCCATGCTAGTGCTAGCCCCAGCCATTCTTGCACTCTTAACTATGATTCAAAAAACACTTGACTGTGTATTTAAAATAGATGAATGTTCTGTAACAGTAACACAATAAAATGTATAGAGAAATACCTTGAATTATTTTTGGCTGAGTCTTCACACTGCTGTAGAAGCTGCTGCAACAAAGAACTCCTTCCTTCAGCTTCTTTGATCTTCAAAGAGCCTGGACTAGCTCCGATACCATGCTGGAATATTTGAAAATTCCAGAGTAACAATGGAGAGAGTAATACTTTCCTCTTCTAACATAGAGAAATTAAAATTTCACTCACAGGAGACAGAGTTTTCTCTCCAAAACTATTTCATTAACTTTCAAAAACAAACTGATACAAATCTAGACTGCTTCAGAAACGCAATGCTCAGAATAGACTTCACTGTCTTCAACAAAATAAACTCTCTATCTTTTTAATAACGCAGTGCTGTGAAAAACACAAAACACTCTGTCTCAAACAACGCACTCCTATGCTTTTCAATTCTATTCTGTGCAATAACAAAAAAATTACATTTATTCTGCCTCATGGGCTTCTTTAAATAATGCACAATGTTTAAAAACAAACAACAAACGAAACCTCTCGTCTCCGATTGATGGGTATACCCGCAATCAACATTTAACTGCGCTATAATAGATCATCGGGTTCGAACTTAAACAAAAAACAAACAGGCCATATAAAAGTTCTGATGGCCGATCAATAAATGGATGTGATGAAACAATTAACTCTACCATATAACATGGTTGGGTCTGCCAATTCTTATATGTCAATTGGGCCAAACAAAAACGCGCTCCCGATTGTGAACTTGCGATTGTATAAAGACATGCCGTGTGGTCTGTGGGACCAGCGGACCTTGGATATGGTGGAGGGCGATTTTAATATGAAGTGATTGCGATTGAGATTTAAATCATCGCATCGCAATGTTTCAACATTTCAAAACACATTGTGGTTGTATAATATGAAACTGTCGATTTCGATGATCGCATCGGACCTCCTTCATCAACAAGAAACTGCAAGTAAAACTTGCGATTGCGATTAGCGCTTAAGTGGTGGGTACCACTTTGTTGTGCCTTTTAAAAAATTTAAAGTCTTTCACCGCTTAAAAAAAATTTATTCAATTTCGGTTGTTGGGGGCTTAAAAGCCCGAAAATGCTGTCTTAAATAAAACTCTCTTCTTCCATGCTTTTTACCATGAAAGTCTTCATTTTCTGCAAAGAACAGTTACACACATACAAACATAAACTTCTCCTCTACAATGGTGGCTACTACCCATCAAACATTAATCCCTCCTTACAATTTTCTCCATTCAACTTGAATGCGCAATGATGTGCACGCAAGCTCTTCTGCTGCCCCTGTACTCTATTTCTTCCTGTTCAAGGCAAGCAGGTGAATTTAATATTTTCAACATTTCGTACCAAAATATTTTGTATTTTGTATCCTTCTCACAGTAAATAACTGCACCACAGCCACACCTTCCATCTTTATAAGAGTCATCGAAGAAGCCCACCGACATTTTTATGTGATACCTGTAGAATCAGACAAACATATCTCTATCGTGATGTGAACGTGGAGTCATTTCATCTAGCCATCCGCAAACCTTGGAAAATGTCTTGTATATATTTTGTTGTCGCCCTCTAAAAATGACCTCGTTCCTAGTCTTGCAGGTTTCCCATAGTAGAAAAAAGGGATATAATACTGGATTTCATTTCCCTCCATCCCCACTCTAAACAACATTTAATGGAGGAGAATGTAGGCCCTGGTATGTAGTAATGTCTAAAAATTAAATACCAAACCTGCATAGTAAACGGGCATGTGAGAAATAAATGAGGAATAGATTTAGAATCCGTACCACATATTATATTATGACCTGCTTACTAGTCTTCCATATTTCCCATAGTAGAAAGAGGAGGATATAATATTGGATTCCATTTCCCTCTAGCCCCCACTCGAAATAACATTTCATGGAGGATAAGGTACGCCCCGGTATATAGTAATGTCTAAAAATTAAATCCGAGACCTCCATATTAGATAGGAATGTCAGAAATAAATAAGGAATAGACTCAGAATCCTTGGATGGATTGATATCGATTCCAAGAATCCAGTGTAACACTTTTATTATCATACCGTAGGGAAATAACATTTTGATTACAATTTCACTAGTGGAATATGATTTTGTGATTTTGAAAATCTAAAGAGGGTGGTTTTTATTCCACTCCGAATACTTTAAATTAGATATTAAAATGTTTTCATGTATGGATAGGTGGATAGGTTTGTTTATTTTTAAATTTAGCTTTTGAATTTTAATATTTTAAAATTTTCAGTGTAATAAATATAAATGAAAAGTTGAACTTTACCATCAAAATAATAATGTTTTTTTTTTCCGTTTTACTTAAATTAATTAATTAAAAAAATTTGTTATATGAAAAAGTGCCATCTCAAGTGAGTTATAGGTGTTTAGGCCTGTGATATTTATAAGCCACATTATTTCCCCATGATATTATAATTAAGCCTATTTACATACTAAAAAATTCAATAATGAAGTGGGGATATATGTCTTTTTTAAATGTATATATTTTCACTTTGTATCAATCCTTTATGTTATAATAATAATAATAATAATAATAATAAAATTATTCCCCAATGGGGATGGGAAAGAAACGGGACTACGTTCCCAAACGAATGCGTGGGCGTCCATGCTGAGCACGTGGCTTCAAGTGGGAGGTCTAGCCTCATGACCCTCCCATAGTGCTTTGAGTACAAGAGACAATTATTTCCTACGTGTGAAGATTCACATCGTTTTGGGTCTCGCGAGGGGTGGAAAGCGACTAAACATTATGAAGGGTGGCGGGGATATTTGATGGGAATGATGTGGTTGTTTTGTGGTCTATGGTTTGGGTGCAGTGGGAAGTGGAGGAAATTACAGAGGTTCTCAAGTTTGGTCGAGGGGTAGGCATCGAAGTAGGAGTTTCCACCTCAACATTTCGGTGTGGGTTGTTCTCAATTATAGAATTGAGCACTGTCAATCTGAGTTTGCAAGAGAAGCGGGGTTTGGTCGACCGATTGGGGTGGATTTTTGTTTCCTCTATTTTTTGTTCCAAGGTTTCAATCCTTTCTCAGTGGGAATTTACCTTGGAGTGGGAAAATTGAGGTGTTCCTCTCTGATTTGACTGATTGATGGACTGTTGGGTGGCACCATTAGTATGCCAGCCTCTGGCTTTGGTTTGCCAGAAATGAGAGGTTGCTTCAAAGGGGTTGATTGTTTTTGGTTTTTGGTGGGTGTCAGTTGCATTATACGTGGGTCCTCGGCACTGCGAGGTAAGGTGGTTCAATCAGGGTTTTCGGTCTCGCCTTATGTGGGGGTTGCTCGGGTGGTATTGGGCAAGTGGTCTTTGGTTCACTCCAGTGGTGTTGTGTATCAAATTATGTGACATGTTCCTTTTTCGAGGAATTCCTCCACCCAAATTTTGTCTTTCCCAGGCATTGCCAAGCCCCGATCTCAGCTTGCGTTAGTGAGGGATAGTGGTGGCATTGGTTAGGAATTTTTGAGTGAATATACTTCGATTCACGCAGCTTCGAGGGGTAGAGGTGATGGTCAGTTGCAGCATTCTGGATGCGTAGGGTCAGCCACTCGCAGTGGTAGGCATGGGGACTCAGTGGTGGTTCGTGGTGGCTTCACTTTTCCTACTCTTCAGCGTGGGGGTTTAGCTCATCATGGTGGTTCGAGGCGTTGGGTGTCAGTGCGTCAATTTGGTCATGGTCATCATCAAGTATGTTGTGCATATCGTCGTTGAGATATGATTCAATCAATTATGGAGTGTCTCGAGACATCAGAGCGGGTTCGACAGGAGGATCACACTGAACTAATAGCTACTCTAAACAAAATGCATTGCTTTCAGTGTCACGCCCGGGAGCATGGCGTGGTGGTCCGACACAGCTAGAACTTGCTATGAGAGAAGCTTGAGAAGCTGGAGACATGGATGACCCATTTCTAGGAGCACTTCCAATTCTCCTTTTTCCCTTCGCAGCCCCCTGGAACTTCCCTAGACAACCTGACCTCCATCAATTCTGACGACTAGCATGGATACATGTGTTTAATATGTTATGTCTGCTTACTGGTGCCTATGGCCTTTGCAATTGTGGATTGTTTCTCTCTTTTTTTTTCTATTTCATTGTCATATTCTTTCAGTGGTAGTCAACAAACCCGCTCGGGGTGAGACTACCTGCCCTTTTCCCTAGATGTATTTTATTTTGAATTTATGAATAAAAATTTGACTTACAAAAAAAAATTAATAAAATTATATTCTAGTAATTTTTTATTTTATTTTAACACTATGTAATTAAATACGTGGTTTTATTGTCAAGTCTCACTAGTGCAACTAGTTGAGGATGGGCCTCATCAGAAAGGCGACGCAGGATCAAACCTCACTGAGACTATTGCTCCATTGTTAGGGTGAGGAGACAAGTTAAACCCACTTAGCTTAGTGCTAGTGTGGCCTACGTCGGGCGTGATACCCAGGTAATTTTAACGGTTTAGATGCCCATAGGTCGCGGTTTCTCAAGCCACAGGTCAAGCCTATTATAATCTATCATAAACTCACACCACTTATAAAAAAAAAAAAAAAATTGTTTTAATTTAAATTAATGTCATTTAAATTATATAGTTTCCCTAGTATAATGTTCAATTAACAAATATTTACAAAGTCAAAAAAAAATAACAAAAAAAAATCAATAATTTATTTAAGTTTAAAAATTAAATATATATAGTTTTGCATAAAATGTTATAAGTTTAAAATTAAAAGATAAATTGCGTAATTTATTAAGAAAAAAACTCAAATTAAATAATTAAATTTTAGCATACTTCACTTTATCAAAATATTATTAATTACTCTATAATATATTTTAGCTATATATTTATTCAATTGAAATAAATGTTCTTTTATTCATAATTATATTTTTAGTTTAATTTTCTTTTTCTTTTTTTGAGAAAGGGAATTCTAAATATATTTAATTTATTTTAAGAGAGGGAATTCTAAATCTCATCGTCTTCATTTCCTGTTTTAATATAAATATATATTATTTGAAAACTCAAATAGATGGCCATATCCCGGTCATGTGAGTGTTTAGATTATAGTGTATGAAAATGTTATAAATCTATAATATTAACCTTTCAAGTCAATTTTAGAATTTTTTTTTTTTTTTTATCATTTTACGAGGTTTTACTCTTTTTGGACTTTAAATTCAATTTTTTTATTAATTAAATACAAATTTTATTTATTATGTGTTTTGCATTATATTTTTATTATAATACTTTTATAAAATTGTTAAAAAAAACATTTCTTTATGATATTATAATCAAGTTTATTTATATATTAAAAAACTCTATAGTAAAGTGGGGATACGTGTTTTTTTTTAAATATATATATTTTAAGTTTATATTAATTATTTTTATAATAATATTAATAATAATATCATTTTTAAGTGTTTTAATTTAAAATAATGTTATTTAAGTTATATAGTTTCCTAGTATAATGTTCACTTAACTCATATTTACCAACTTAAAAAAAATAACAAAAAAATCAAAAATAAATTTAAGTTTACAAATTAAATATATATATTTTTATATAAAAATATTATAAGTTTAAAATCAAAGAAAAATTACATAATTTACTAAGAACAAAACTCATAAATTAAACAAGGCCACATAGCTAAGGTTCCCTACCTACCATGTTTTGATTATAAAATATTAAATTTTAAAATTAGTAAATTAGATGTGTTTTAATTTATAGGATAAATAAAAAAGATTTTATTAATCAATAACAAATTTATCATATAAAATCCTTATTAACAAAATCTTTCCAAATGTTTATAACTTTATAGGTGGATGGAAGTGAAAAGCATAACAAAAATTCATTTTATGGTTTTATTGGAATTGTTGTAACAAACCTTGGGCTTATATGATGCAAGAGTTAAAAAGTTTAGGTGAAGACTTGGTGCACTATGATTTGTCTATCATATGTTCTAGACAAGACTTGGAGTGCTTCATGCTTATATGTGATGCAAGCTTGTGAATCTCTTTGAAAATTTGTGCAATGAAACTTGGATATATAAGGATGGACTTCTCGGTATGACCTTAGCTTGTTGTGAAGCCTTTTGTGCAGCTAACAGAGCTTGGTATGATGCATTGCCAGACTTTGGTATTGCTAGTTTTGGTTTCTTGTTGTTGGTGGATGGATTCACTAAGGTTTGGTAAGTATTAGGGTTTATTTTCTTGGATGAGTTGAAAGGACATGTTTTACTAGATTGGGATGAGTTGAGGTATGGTATACTCATTTATGTTGTCATATTAAGTTTACCATTTTGATCCACATTTATATGCTGCAGATCTGAAAATTAGATGTGTTCTAGTTATTTATGAGCGGTTTCTCAGTTGTTTCTATAATATTTTTTATTGGGACAACTTGGGTGATATATAATGTGATTTAGGATATATGTGTTCTAGTTATTTATGAGTGGTTTCTCAGTTCTTTCTATAAGGTATTTTATTGGGACAAGTTGGGTGATATATAATGTGATTTAAGTTGCTAAGAAGACAGTAGAAATTAGAATTAATGTTGTAATAAATCTTCTATATCTAGATTATTTTTCATATCTTTGACCAAGGAGGTTGTACCCAAAAGGGCTAAGTATATTTTCCCCTTCATGTACATACTTTTGGTGTCTAGTTTCCTAGGCTTTCCTAGTGATATTGTTGAACCAAAGTGAAGTATATTGTAGGTGTAATTTAAATTTCACATTGAGCCATAGGTCCAACACACTAGTACTTGTGGGTTTGACTTGCATAAAATATAGTAAAAAATGGGACCCAGATAACATAGCATGGAAGCTAGGTTGAACTGAGTTTCACATGGAAATACTTGAAAGACTAGGAGTTTCTCCAACCATAATTCAAAGTATATTACATAGAAAATAAAATCATTCACCATAAGACTAGCCATAAACTTCTATTGGATGCAAATGAAAAGTGCATTGATATTGTCAAAGCATTTCATGTTTTCATATGACACACATTTAATTAATTACATGACGCATTAATTAATCATAGCATGTGTATTTAGTTAATTACACATATGCAGAGATATGCATTTAAATGGTTTTGAATGTGAACACAAAGGAGAAGAATAAAATAACCTAACTTCTATTTTAAAACTTCAATTACAAATTTATTTTTTCTACATTAAAAAATTACATTAAAATAAATCCATATAAAACCTAAATACTACTACTAGAAATACCTGGTGGACAGGTCCCATGCATGGAAATAACTAACCCCATAGGGCTTATTCTATGTAGGGTTTTTCTTATTTATCATTTATGTATTAACTAAGGTTATATAAAAATAATTCTAATAATATTTTTTTACAAAAATGAAATGATATTTAAAAAAAAAATTCCAGAAATACAATGATATAAAAAAAATATTTCTCATTTAAAATTTTGTAGAAAAAGAGATTTTAAAAACTTGAGACTAAAATTCTTTCAAAAACAACTTTCCATAATCTTTTAAACATTAAAATCTACTTAAAGACAATCTCATTTGAAACTAAAACACGGAAAAATTGGAATCATCTTGAAACTTCTCCAAAATTATTGTTAAAATATTGTGATGAGAAAAAAGATCCACACAGAGTTAACTCCATATTGTCCATAATCAAATAGATTGCTAAAATGCCTTAGACTGATTTTTCAGCTATGTTTGGTTTTTTGGAGTGGAGAGATATGTAATACCCTGTTTAGGTTTTCGTAATGAAATATCACATCTTTTGCTATATTTTTATGGCTAAGAATTATAAGTGATGCAAATGACTGCAGCTTTTCTATATTTTCCTTAGCATTCTATCTAAGCCTATTGTGGAAGAGGAAAATTTCTTTTAGCATTGAGATGCATAGTGGGAGGAGGAATCTGAACAATAACAATTCATTCCATGCAAATTCTTAAAACATATGTATTTAATTTGTCAAAATGAAATTCACAAATTACAATTTATTAAACTAAGTGCATGAGCAAATAAATATGGGAAAAAGAATAAATTTCAATGATTTCAAATAAATTATAGGTATAGTAAATTGGTTTTAAATAATTTAAGGTGTTGAGCATTGCAGAGCATGAATGTATAATTGAAGGTGTTGAGCAGACAATATGAATAACATAATAACATAAACTTGAAGACATAAATAAAACAGTTGATTGCATCTCAACAAAACTGAAAAGTTGAAATGGAATACTTTTCACCGCTATAAATAACATTAGCTTCTTTACAAAATACATTGATTCGGCTACTAAGGTGTTACAAGTGTTATTTCGCATTCTTTCCCAGCTAGCAGCGAGTTCCTGCTAGCTCTGTTTTTATGGTGATTTCGCTCAAGAGTGTGTTCATGTCCATCCACAAAATTTTGAAGAGTGTTATCTCGGATGATAATCATGCATTTAATTACTGAATTTATAGTTTTTTACACTAGTTATGTTCACGAAAAATCTCCTCATAGTTTCAAGGGATAAAGAAAGCATGTTGGTGGAATTGGTAGTTTCTATCAAATATATAAAACTGTGAGAAAGAAACAATCAGTTAAATATTTTTGTTTTCAGAGAAATAGTGCAAAAGGAAATATATATCCTTCTCTTATTAAATCTCTAATATTTTGATAAAATATAAATTCTTATACTATGGTATTAAGGGAAATAAACTTTTATATATATATATATATATATATATATATATATATAATTTATTAAATCTTTATAAATATTAAATGGTGAAATTACTAAGCCTTTAATTTAAATCCAAACCATAATATAACTTTTAAAAACTAAATACAAACTAAGTATCTACTCTGTGGTGTTGGTTCATGCAATTCCTTGAAATTTGTTAAGGAATTTCATAGCAAGCCTAAGCATCCTTCTCCTCCTCAGTAGAGCAATGGTGGTTATTGTAGCTTTTAAAACAGTCGAGTTACAACTACTTTTTCATTTTATCAACATTCTATTTTACCTTTTCTCCTAATGGATTTGGCCCAGTATGAAAATAAACAACAACTGTTGTAGGTTTGAAATTGATGTCTGTTGTGCCTTGCGTTGTTCCGAATGGTGATTACAAATTCCTCTTTCAATTCTACAATCATAGTATGATGGATGTTGAAAGTCGCAGTTTCTGCTCATTTAGTGGTAATATGACCTGCTCAGAACTGCCTGGGGTTTTAAATTTCCTTTTATTCTTGCCATTTGGTTTGGTTGTGAGTCCTGTAGGATTAGTTGCAGTTGGTCTTCATTCTTGGGTCATTGTGGTTTTTTTCTGTTGCTACGGTTCCTATGGTAACTATTCCATGAAAGATAAAAGTAGGTTTATAGGGTATTCCCAGAATCGCGAATTGGCCTGATAGCTTATCATGACCACCCAACGGCTCGAATTTTCCCTGTGCCTGTCTCTGACTATCTACGTTCAGTAAGTTATAAGGTAGTATCTTGGGTTTCGAAATGGGTATATCTGCTTAACTGTTCTTCCCTCTCGTGCATGCTTTGATTCTGGAGTGTAGTCCTGAGATTTTGAATACATTGTCACTAGATAGTAGTCTCGCAGTGTTACATTCAATTATACATGCATTGTCTTGGTATCTAGGTAGAGGTTTCGCAGTCCTATATTCTTTTCCTGCCTATGTCTAGCAACTTTTTTCTTTCAATTATTATGTCTACGAGTCGTGGGTTGACCAAGCATTAGCACCTGACTGTAGGTGGCCTCATTAAGCTCAATTATGTGGGTCATTCTAATTATTAATTATTCAGAAAAAGTATTCACACTATGTCACAATACACAGGGTTCCATAGAATCTTTAGAGGTGGTTACCAATATTACGATAGCATAATTCTAAAGCCCTGTAAATGGAAACCGAAGACAAAGATGGTGAAAAAGGAAGATAAGGGAAATGGGAAACAAAAGTAGAAAACAACCACAGCGCGAACTAGAAAACGAGGAAGGAAATCCAAGAAAGAGGTCATGGAAATTATTTTCGACGCATTTTCTGAATGAAATCCACCACACGTTAAGAATATGATAGCTGGCTGGGGAAGATAAAGTAACATAAAAGAGGATATTGAAATCTAGGAAGAGGCAATGGAGTTTATCAAAGACCCTCGCAATATTAGATGAAGGCTTTCCCTCTTTCACTAGTACATTCATACTTATTGGACAATTAAATGTGTTCTGGAAAAATCTCTTCTGAGTATTCAGGAAATGGGAGGAGGCCGTAAGGTTTCCTGAACTCTGCAAGATATTAAAAGAGAAATTCAAGAGATCCGGGTCTCGTAACAGCATGGCTCGGTTCGTCTCGGCTGAATACATCACCAGCTACAAGAAATGCAGCAGGTACATATGCGTGTGAAAGATCCAGCTCCAATAGATTCTTATGATGATGATTAATAGTCCTTTCTATGCTTTTTATATATGTATTTTTCGGTGATCCGGATTTATGCAAGAACGCAACAGAATAAACATATAACCATAAATACAGAGATGCAGCATAAATAACACTTCATTTCATTAATATCAAGAACTGAAATTTGCTTACAGACAGAATGGAAATAAAACTAGCTAGGGCACTGGTAGCTATCTCTGAGAAGAGATGTGGCGGCTACAGGCCTCTGAACTGAGTTACAATGAGGCTCGAGGGCCTATTTATTATTAAAAAACAATGGAGAATCCTAAACATCCAAAAACCTAACCCTAGGAGATGAAGCGCCAAAACTATGGGCCCCGTTTGGGTAAATTGGTGTTTCAACTTCCCAGGGACGTAACTTTGGCATAATATCTCTGTTTGATGCACATGATACATCATTAGAAAGCTCTATCCGAGGACTACAACTTTCGCCACGAATATCATTTTGGAACGGAATGATATTTACTAGAGGCGTGATGCCCAAAAAACGTCGTTTAGGGCCTCAAAACGGCTCTCGAAGTTCAGGACCCAAAAAAATGCTAAAAATAGTAAATTATGCCAAAACTGAAAAACTGAAAGAGAAAATGGTGGGGGCCCAAGTGGAATAGGCGGGTGGCCACCAATATCCACCTGGATCATTCCTCCCCCCTTAGGAAGCAATGGTCCCCATTGCGTTAAGCTCCTCCATGAGATGAGGAAATTTCTGCTGAACTTGGTCCCTGGTGAACCACTTTCCTTGGTGCAGGAGTTGGCCAGCTTTGACAACCCGATATAGTTGGATCTTCTATTGGCGAGTGTTCTTGATTTGCATGTCCATGATACAATCTGTGGTGGCTTGTTCCATGCAGTCTGGATTTAACTCTGTTGGTGTGAGTTGTTCTGCAATGTCCGAGGTGTCCAGTAGAGGTGGGAAGTAAGGACGAAGGCGATCCACATTGAATACTGGGTGCAGACCAAGGAATGGAGGAATACTAAGCTCGAAGGCATTGTTCCCTACAGCCTTGGTGATGGTGTACGGCCCGTATCGGAGCGGGCAAAGCTTGTGGTGGGGTCCAGTGAGGCGCTCCTTCTGCAAATGTAGCCATACTTTGTCGCTCACCTGGAAATTGTGTGGCACCCAGTGTTGATCATGGCACTGCTTGCACTAGTACAAAATGGCTAATTTGTTACTAAAAAAACGACTAAAATTTGCATATAAATGACTATTTTTCGGTCGGTGACCAATAGTAGCTAATTTACAGTATCTTATAACACGACCAACTTTTGGTCGTTTTTAGCTTAGTCATTAATTGGTTATCTCAATTTTTTTATCTAGTTGTATATTTGGTCATTGATTTGGTCATTGATTTAGTCACTGATTTGATCACTAATTTAGTCATTCATTTGGTCTTTCATTTTGTCACTGATTTAGTCATTCATTTAGTCACTGATTTAGTCATTATTTTAGTCATTGATTTGGTCTTTTATTTGGTCATTAAATGTCGCAATTAATGACTAAATATATTACTATATGATCACCCGAGAAAACCAATTAATGACCAAAGAACTATGACCAACATGTTGGTCGTGTTATAATATACTGTAAATTAACTACTAATAGTCATATATATGCAAATTTTAGTCATTGTTTGAAACCAATTAATGACCGAAGAAATGTGACTAAATTTTAGTAGTGTTATAAGATACTGTAAATTAGCTACTAATAGTTGTATATATGCAAAATTTAGTCATCATTTGTAGTCACAAATTTATCATTTGCAGTAGCCATTTATTCATTATATAAACGACTAATTTAGTAGTTTATATTCATTTCATTAATAATCATTATAAATGAATAATTTAGTCGCATATTCATTTTATTTGTGTTCATTATTAATCAACATAAATTAATTTGTATGATTTAAAAAATGTCATACAATGTGCATGTTCATCTAATATGAAAACACAAAGTCACATATTTTAATTACAAAACTAAACAACATCAAGTGCAACTATAAATAATTTCAACCACATAAATTATATTATATGAAATGTTAAAATATTACAATATGAGTTTCCAACTTTATATTAGTTGGACTACAATTTACACATAAAATGATGTTTCATCACTTCAAAACATTATCGTTGTGTTGTCAAGGCATTACAGGTGAATTCACCAACTCTGAAGACTTGATCATCAGTCTTTATATGTGTGTCTTATCCGAGATATTGGTTCAAAGGGTATGACCAAACCAGTTCTCCTCTCTCTTTTTGCATTTGTCGCTCCAATGTTATTGCTCTTCTCTTTTTTCAATTCATGCTTCTTACCATCAATACCAATTTCATTTTCTGAACACAAAAGAAAATACAATGCACTGTAAGAAATGAAAGACAATGAACACTAGAATATAACATAAATTAGACTATAAATATTTTATACAACATATACCTTAACATCAACAATGTCAAAGCAATTTTCTTTCAACATCAATTTCTGCAAAATAAATGTCACGTTATTCTTTCCCATTTCTCAACATGTTACATATGATAAATTGAAAATCACATAAAACCAAGAGCAAACCCTTTTCTAACCAAAATAAACAAACAAACAATGCCTCTAATAAAACTTCATTATAATATTAGCAAATGAAAAGAGAGCTAGTGGACCATTTGTGTTGTTTGACTTTGCCTATTTTTTTTATAAAGTGCTCGAGCTTCAGGAACCAACAAATGTGAGCACAACTAAAAACTAACCAACCATTCACTTGTCAACATGAGAGATCACAAATAAACTACAAAATTGATCAGGCATTAAAATTGTGAGCAGACTACCTTGAAATTTTCTTCTTGAGAAATACCTCAAAATCCCCTCGTTTCTAATAAGATTCCTAGCTATGTACCTCCATCCTTGATTTCCCTTGTTGTATCTTGAATAAATAATATCCCTTCAACAACCAATTTTGCGAGAATCCTACCAAGTAACTCAAGAGCCTTGTGCGCATCAATAGTAGCATCCTCCAATGAAAATAGTACAATCTCCAACCTAGAAACATCAAAATTATATATAGTTATAATGTTGAAGAGTGTAACTAGGTAGGTCTTCCTTATAATGACTATGTAATTATGTACTTATGTAAAGATGAAGTCAATAATAATAAAATGAATTTTTGGTTTACTTGCTTCATGGGTTTCATGAGCAAGATTCTTAGTATAGGTCTATAGACTTCTTCTTGATGTCTATTAGGTACATAAGTGTAATTAAGAGTCATGTAAAAGGCGTGAAGAATAACCTCAAAGACGTTGCAGAAGAATGGCTTACAAACGTTGACGATATGCCTATGAAGTTGGCCTACAAACAAATGTTAAAGTCAGCCTACTTAATGGCTATAAGGTCGGCTTAATTACTTGGCTAGAACTAATATATATACCCTACATATGCTACGGTTAAGAGAACATATCTGCGGATGATACTGAGGTTATACAACGTGCAAAAGAAGAAAATTTTGTGGATTCTACTGAGGCAATACAACATAAATAAGGGAGAAAATATTAAGTTAACGTCTGGGGTAGAACACATTAAAAGAAAGAACAGATTTGCAGATCTGTCTCTGAGGTACTGCAGATATTTAAGTAACAATTACAGTCATGTTTGAAGTTAAAAAAAGGTGGAAGAAAGAACAGGAATTACGTATTAGTTTGAAGGTATAACAAATCAGATCTAAGGACGAGATTGTCTACGTATAAGTCTAAAGGTGACAACGTTTGAAAGATAGCAAATACAAGAACAGTTTTGATTGCAGACTGCAGACTTATCTAAAGGAAGCACTGAATGATACACCTTCCAAGGTAACTGAAGGACGTATTCTACAGAAGTAGCTAAAGGTTAGTAATTGTTGAAGTAACTGGAAGATTGAGATATTGACTAAAGGATATGATTAAGTTATCTCTGAGGAAAGAATTGTAAAAGTCAGAAACCTCAAGTAAGGAAGGTAAATCTCTGATTTACCTTCCTAACTTATTGCAAAATACTCAGTTACAAGAAAGATCAATTTTGTCTCTACATTTGTATAAGCACTTTGATAATTGACTTGATGAAAGATTAACTCAGCAAGCTCACAAGTAGTTATCAAGAAGAGAATTTGTATTAATCTATAGCCCTTAAATTCTTAACATGGTATCAGAGCTAGGTTATGATCAAAGGCAGTTTGAAAGGACTCGAAACATTCTAAAATGACCTATGTCAAAAGGGCTCAAATCATAGTAAGACAGTCCAATAATTAAACTAAGTGCAAGTTCACAAGAAAGGTCAATCTCAATGACATCACAGTGTTGAAATTACCTCTGCCTCAATTCAATACTACTCTTATAAGATTATTTCGATACCACAGCAGTGAGGAGAATGAGTTATAAAGGTGTATTTACAGTTAAGGCTCGGTGTGACAAAAAAATATCAATATAATCCGTATTACAGTGAAGATATTCAGTGTTATAATCACAGGTCAACTACAGTCTCGGTATAACCAATCACATGATGAGTATGACACTACAATTTGGAACTACCACAGTAAAAAATCTATCACTGTTTCGTGCTACCACAGTGAGAAAGGTCTCACTGGTTCAGTGCCATCACAGCTTGATGAGAAGTATGCCATTTCAGTTTGATGGTATCATGACATAGGGTCTCACAAAAATGGTCAACAGAAGTTAGAGACATGTACAGTGAAGTATTTACAATCGAAGCACAAAATAAGGTCAAAACAGTAATACGTATACACAGTGAAATAGAACATTCGAGGATCTCGGAATAGCTGCTTACATTGAGTTTGAAAGAATCTGAATTCTTTCCTATGAAGTTGACAGTGCAAGAACCAACTAAAAGAAATAACTAGTTTGAAGGTATAACAAATAATATCTAAGGACAAGATTGTCTACGTATAAGTCTGAAGGTGACATCGTTTGAAAGATAGTAAATACAAGAACAGTTTTGATTGCAGAACTATCTAAAGGAAGAACTGAATGATACAACTTCCAAGGTAACTAAAGGACGTATTCTACAGAAGCAGCTAAAGGTTAGTAATTGCTGAAGTAACTGAAAGATTGAGATATTGACTAAAGGATATGATTAAGTTATCTCTGAAGAAAGAATTGTAAAAGTCAGAAACCTCAAGTAAGGAAGGTAAATCAAAGATTTACCTTCCTAACTATATTGCAAAATACTGTTTTACAAGAAAGATCAATTTTGTCTCTACATTTGTATAAGTACTTTGATAATTGACTTGATGAAGGATTAACTCAGCAAGCTCACAAGTAGTTATCAAGAAGAGAATTTGTATTAATCTATAGCCCTTAAATTCTCAACATATAATTCATAATCGCACATGACCATAGACTGTAGCAGTCTTGAAATAAACTTGAACTTGAATAAGAACAAACACAAAATTTCAATTTTGTGGTTTATATGATAGCCATTTGATAATAGCTCACTCAGCATCCATGTTTCAGGCAGTATTTGGTGTCTTTTTATGTGGAAAATTTTCCAATGGGGCTAGATGTTTCGACCTTTTTTGTTTGGATCTAAGCTTAATATGAATATGTATTGGATTTTTGTTTTAAATGAAAACATAGGTTCTTATTTTTCCTTTTCTATTTTTCTCCCTTTACATAATACATATATATGTTGTGAATTTGCGTAATCTTAAACAAAATAAACAATCATGTTAATATGTTTTAACATATTGCAATTTTAAAATTTATAGCTAGAGTTTTGGAGGAAGCATGAGAACAATCTTATTCACATTGTTAGGATCCAGACAGAAATAAACAATATATAGTCAAATAGAGCTATCAAATACCCCTACTTAGACAGAGAGACCTAGAGGTAAGAAAAAGGTTGTGGGATAACATTTGACAATCCAAATCATTGCCTTTACATGGCACACGCCATGATAAGATTCTAACCCATAATAATCTTGAGAAGAGAGGCTTTCATGGGCTGAAGAGACGTTGTGAAGATGCTCAACCATCTGTTGATACAAGCAAGACTAATAGATACATGAGCTTATAGTTACATAAAGGAGAATATATGAATGGAGATTGCAGAACAGTGTATCATAAATTTTGCAAAGGCATTGTTGCGTATTTGTTGAAAAAATCAGCTTTTTGGAAGTTTACTTTTATCATTGTTTGGACTTGTGAGGATATAGTCAGTAGAGAAGGAACCATATGGAGGTGTCACCATTTCAGTCAGGGAAACCCTGCAAACCAAGATGAGGCTGCCTACTTGAGGGGAAAATAATATAATCAATGTTGGAACTTGAAGGAGGTAATGGACAGAGTCTACACAAAAGGGACGCAGAAATGTTATAATATGGAATAAATGACTAGTAAACCAGAGTCTTCGCTTTTAAGTTTGTACACAATCCTTGAAGTGTGGATATGTCTAAAATTTGACAGAGCAGCCAATAATAAGCTACCTAGGTAAGGATAGAGGAGTTCTTGAGGATGAGAGGGGAAGTTAGACTCACCTATGCTTTAGGAATAGGTCAAGCTACTACATCATATCTCACAAAATTGTACAGTGGATAAGGTTTAGCCAGGTGATTTAAATTATAGCAAATATTTTTTGGGTCATGGCAGTTTCATATTTTAGGTATGGACCAGTTTTGGGATGGCGGTTTCTGAAGTATAGTTTACATATATTCCTGAAATTGCAGGTTTGTAGACCCACTAATATAATAACCAGTTTTATATAAAAATAAAACTTCTTTCTATTTTTTCCTTTAAAGAACAGCATAGGATTTCCGATTTCTAGAGTTTTGATATGTTTGGGATTGTGGCTAGCTAGGAATCAAATGATTTTAGAGGATACATAAATTTTATACTTTCAGGTGGTCCATCAAATAAGAGCTTTATCCTTGGAATACAATAGCCCAATTGGGGATGGACTGATGGATGAAGGGGGCGAACTGATGGACAAATAATTTTTGGGATTTTCAGATGAATCATCTGAGGGTCTTCCAATCTGGTCCTGCCCTAGTGTGCTAGGTCTACCTAAACAGCTCACCAGTATTCAAGACAGTTTTGTACCCTGGGGCAGTGGGTTTGCAGCAGGTGATGTCAGAAGAGGATACCTTTTCATCCATACAATGCTTGGGTGGTTGTATCTAAGGCAGATCTCAATCTGGTGCCTTTACTCATGCGTGTGTGGAGCTCAGAGACACAACTATCCAGAAGTCCAAGTGTATTGAAGGCTCGTGTTCACAAGTTACTCATCCCTTAGGTTTTAGAAAGGTATCCAGCAATCTCTCTTTGGATTGTGGTAGGGTTTCGGAATTCTACAAGTGGATTCATGTCTGGATTTCATGATAAGTAGTAATTATCATGGGTTTACCAGTGATCAACCGACGGCGGCAAATTTGGATCCTAGTCTCCACTTGGAGAGGGGTAGTTAAGTTATGAATCCTGTATCAGATGGTCAGGTGAATGAGTTTTGGCAGAGCCGAAAGTGTGTCGAGAGGAGAAAGGATCCAGTAAACTTGGGTGTTGGCAAAAGTTGTAAAGATGGATGGAATTTTAGATATGGTGGGATCAGCAATCATTGGGAAGTTTCAGGGAAGGAGAAAGGCGGAGAAGATTCTAAAGTAGTGGTTGGTGGGAAAATTGGTGCCGTTCTTGGACTATCTACCAAATTGTTTTGCGCTAACTCAAGAATGATTGGCTTTTGTACTTTGATCTCACCAAGTTGCAAAGAAGGTTCTAAATAGTCAGTCAAAATGGGGCTTCCAACCATTACTCTTCAAACATTAGTCACCTGTGTTTGATGCAAAGATGAAAAGAATGGACTGTGTTCCAATCTGGGTAAATTAACCAAGTATTCCTGTAATCTTTTGGCCCAATGATGTCTTCAGGGAAATCAGAAACTCCCTTGGCATTTTCATAAGCAGATCTATCCTTCAGGAGTACAGTAGTTATGAATATGGCTTACATATTAGTGGGTGTGGATTTAAGGGAGGGCTTGGCAGAGGCAATTGCTCTAAAAAAGGTAACCTATAGTTTGAATAAATTATGGAATATGAAGGCATTCATTTTCAGCGCATGAGATGTCATTCCTATTGCCAACTTGCAGTGGAATGAAGCATGCCTAACTAGAAACAGAATTGGCCCTGAAAAGAGTCTCAAGCTGAGGATTCTAGAGAAAAGTTGGAAAAGGTAGACACCAAGTAAAAAGGGGTAGACTCAGACTTCTTTAATGGACATAGGCTCTGATGGTGTTGTGGAGGGTGTATAGGAAAAACTTCAGTTGCCATTGACTCCCTTGGAGTGTCCACAAAAAGTAGTCAAGTTGGAGACTAAGCATACTCCACAGAAATATCCACAGTTTAAGCTCATAGAAGCAGGATATCCAATTAAAGAACTTACTAATTTAGTATGTCCCCAACCCAAAGGCCTCCTTGAATTTAATTTTTGATGAATCTTCTTTTCAGTTTTTAATATCAAAATTATTTGATTGGCCTGATAAGGAACCCACTTCTTCCATTAATACTGTGAACTTGAGTGATGATAAGGAGTTCATGTCCATATATGAGGATAAAATGTTGATGCCTGAAAATATAATCTCCATCCTATAAATAAGGAGGGTTTTATTTTCTTTAATGATGTTGAAGGTGGCTTAGCATTTGTGGATGAAAAAAGCTCACTAAATTAGTATTAAGGGAAAAAAATCCTATATGTCATTAGAACAAAAACACACTTGTAATGAGATATTGTTTGGTAGTAAATAACTGTTGCTGGAAGGAGTTCCAAGAGGAACAAATGCCCTGTTAGTCAGTTTTAAATTATTGCCCTAACCCTAAACAAGGATTTATTCAATCCCTCAAAAAAATTGTTCTTAAGGGGCTAGTTAATGTGCACACACAGATGTTATGCGCTACATTGAACTATTAATGTATGGGGTAGAATCGTAAGTGACTTGGAATGGCTTTTTATGGGATGGCAATTTACGTTTATTGATGCTAGGGAGGTGGGAGGACTAATCTTTGGGTGGAGAAAACAGTCCTTCACCTACTCTAATTGTTGGTCATTCTCTTCAGATTTGGGTGCTAACTATACTGCCCAAGACCTGCCAAGAGAACTTTCTCTCCTGAACATATATGGCCCATATACTGACAAAGTTGAGTGTTGGGACAGAGTCTTCCACCGGGGATGGCTCAACCAAGGTTTGACAATTTTGGGTGGGAATCTCAATTTCTCCTTGGGTGCTTCAGAGATATAGGGACCTGCTCATGTGGATTATCTATCAAAGTATAGTTTTGAAAAACAGATGAAGTAGAGCTGATAGATATTGAGGTAATAAAGTTCTCCCCTACATAGAGAAATAAGAGGGCTGGAGTAGATAGAATTGTGAAAAGGCTGGACCATTTTCTTATATCAGACCTCTTTTTAGATGAAGCTATCAGATCAAATAGTCAGTCTTGTGTGTAGGGGACTCTGGCCACTCCCCTGTAATACTAGAATTGGCTCCTACTAAGAAAAAATCCCTCGTCCCTTCAACCTAGATCCTGAATGGTTAAGGAGGAGAAATATGTCAAGAAACTAAAGGATGTCTGGATTTCATTCGATGGTTCTTCTCAGGGATCAGCTGCTCTACAATTTGAGTAGAACCTCAAAAGGGCTAAACAGGTCCATTGAGTTGGCAACTTAAAAAATACACAAGGAGAGGTTGCTCTAGGAAGTGGAGGCAAAACTAGATTCCCTGTACACAAGTGATGGTTTTGGTTTCTTAATTGAGTCACAAAATTAGAGGTGAATGAGCTGGAAACAAAGAAGCAATGTTGCGAACTTCAACATCAGGAGACAATCGGCAAGGGTCTAGAAAACCAAAAAATCGTAAAAATCAGGAAAATATCAGTAAAAATAGGCAAAAATTGGCCACGCCAAAAAATCGTGATTTTGAGATAAAATAGGGATGTTATCGAGATGTTTGCAACACTGCAAAGAAGAGGGCACTGCTTTTGGATAAAGAAAATTCCTGGAGTCTAAAAAGTAGGGCATTGTGGCTACAAGCTTGGGTTGAAAAGTCGTCAGTTTTTTCATCATTTGCAACCTAAAGGAAAAAAATACATTGTGGAGGGTAGAAAAATCAGACAGATTACTGGCAACTAGCTTCAAAGATATAGTGCAAGAGGGTGTGAGTTATTTAGGATCTATTTATAAGGGTGAGCGAAGAGCAACAATAGCTTAGGTTTTAAGAATGTCTACATTCTTCCCTAGTTTTGCAAATCCTGAAGACAACCAAAATGTAATGGATTCTTCAAAGTTTTCAAAATATAAGAGCCATAGACCTGATGGGCTGCCTGTGGAATTCTTATGAGGATGTTTTCATTTCATAGAAGAAGACTGGTGGAAAGTTAATGAGAAGTCCAGATTCTCTGGAAAAATCCTGGCATCCTATAATGCTACCTTTACTGCACAGTGCACTGATTCCAAAGACTGATAACCCCAGTTCATTTCTAAAATTCAGGCCGACTTCATTCTGTAATTTAATTTATAAAATCATCTCCAAGATAACTTCCTGCAGGTAAAAGGAGATTTTGCCAAATCAGATTTCTGGTGAGCAATTTAGTTTCCTGGAAGTGAGGTCGATCCATGAGAATGTGGGGGTGGCACAAGAAGAATTACATTCTATTAAAATGGAGAAGCTCAAGGCTATGGTGGTGAAGATGGAAATTTCAAAGGCATATGACAGTCAGCTGGCTCTACCTGTGATTAATGATAATACATTTGGAATGCTC
The DNA here is from genome assembly GCA_034641835.2 of Pinus albicaulis. Taxonomy (NCBI): domain Eukaryota; kingdom Viridiplantae; phylum Streptophyta; class Pinopsida; order Pinales; family Pinaceae; genus Pinus; species Pinus albicaulis. The sequence goes on along the minus strand of CM076583.1, from coordinate 1,162,574,917 downwards.
TGCACAGATTGTTACATTTGTGATGAATTGTGTCACTTGTGTATCTTTCTCCACTTACTATAAATGGAGCTGCAGCTCAGTTTTTTAGACCTGAAAGTGAGACAGGGATGCCCCCTTTCTCCATTATTGTTTCTTATTGTAGCAGAATGCCTTACTGGTGCTTTGAAGGAAACTCTTAGGGTTCAAAATTCTTAGAGAATCAAAGTTATAAATACTTGTACTTTGTCAAATCTTTTTGTTGGTGACATACTTGTCACTAATTTTCTGCGATGACTCTAGGAGGGATGCAGCTAGAATCAAACATATTATAGATCTTTTATGCTTGGCAACAGGTATGCAGATCGATTTGGACCAGCACCATTTCCTTTTGTGGTATCACTGACGAGGATTAAGTCTTTCTGTCTCCTCTGTTTCCTCATTTCTCCACTATTGTTTCCTATTGTAGCAGAAGGCCTTAGTGGGGCTTGAAGGAAGCTCTTAGGGCTGGATATTTTAAAGAAATCAAAGTTGCAAATACTTGTACTTTGCCATATCTTCTTTTTGTTACTAAATTTCTGTGATAGCTCTAAGATAAGTGCAGATAGACTGAAAGATATTATAGATCTTTTCTGCTTGGCAACAGGGATGTGGAACAATGACAATAAGTACCCGTTCCTTGTGGCATCACTGATAAGGAGCAAGTATTTTATGTCTACTCTATTTCCTTATCAAATGTTTGATATGGACAGTGATATGGAGTACCTGGACTTTATACTTTACCCAAATAAATATCAGGAAACATGTCAGCAATGTCTTATCACAAAAGTGGAGAAAAAAATTAAACTTATGGTGCAATCATTGGTTGCCTAGAGGGGGTCATTTGGTCCTGGTCAAAGCAGTGTTAGAGAGCTGGATGTCTTTATCCTGGATACAAAAGGTAATTTTGGAGGTAATTAGAAGGTTATACTACAGATTTATTCGGTCTAAGTGCAAAGATAGAGAGTGTATACCACTAGTTAATTGGAAGAGGATATCAGTTCCAGAAGCCCAGGGTAGATAGGGACTTTAGAACATTTTCTTATTTTCCAAAGCTTTATAAGCAAAAAGTGCATGGAGACTTGGAGTGATGGCTCACATGCCCAAGTGATAAAAGAAAAGTATATTTCCTATGAAGCAATGGATGGCTAATAAGAAATCCTGTAAAGAGCCTAACTAATGGATGGTTGTCTTCACTTTTCGATTAGTAGGTAACAGACTTGTTTGGAGTGATGAGGCGAACAAGGGTAAAATTTGGGGTGGATTCCTGTGTAGGTTGTGGTAATGATTATAGGATTCCAGACCATATCACTCTGTATTTGCTATCCAGGGGCTTCTTTGATCTATCACAAATTGCCAATGTGAACAGAACCACTATTTGGCATCAAGTACTGGGAGGGATCTGGATCTTGGGGAAGAAGATGCAGATATATATTATATGGGATTTGTATATTGACAAACTTAGATCCAATTTTGTGAGGTTAAAGAATGAGGAAGATCAATTGGCATGGTCAATAAATCTTGTTGCACTCAAATTGTCAAAGTTCCAAGGAAGCGGAAGTACCAATTTTTTCAGCTAGATTGGATCACTTATCAGCAATCATTCTATCTCTTTATCCCACATCTACACAAAAAGGAATCATATGGCTGATGGATTGTCAAAGGAGCATATCAGTCTAGCTAGAAGTGGCTGGGTCATCATGGAAGATCAGGCTGAACTGTGCTCACAGTTTACTCATGCTTCTTTCTACTACGGTTTTCATTTTCTGTTGACAAGGCAATAAATAGCATGTTTTTAATGACTGAATTTGTATAAGAGAACTGTGCAGAAATATTTTTTGATGGACAAATGGCAACAGTTATATTCTGTATTATTTTGATTACCGTTGATCTCCATTTTTGTAGAAATATGTAGGATGATATAAAGTGTTTACTATAAGGACAGTATATGATGGACATATCTATATCTTACCGTTGACCCGTGTTAATGTTATTATGAATGCTTTTATCATCTGCTGTATGTAATTTCACTCTATATGAAATAAAATTACCTTTTTTTTGGTCGAGAAGAAAGGATTTCTAGAGATAACATATTTCTAAAAAGATTTTTAAGATGCAGGAATATCAAGCACACTACACAACCAGCATCAGAAATTATTGCAATAGGAACAAACCTTGATGCCTGAGTGCCAGCTTCCAGGGACCAACCGTTGTTTTTGCTGTTGTTTCAGCTGTTGCACTTGTGTCTGTTGGGATATGACTGGTTTTGTGCTACCTTCTTTACTGAATGTGGTGAAGTTCGGAGCAGATGCTGTAGACAAGGTCTGTTTTAACTCTTGGATCTCTTGCCTTTGAGAACGACAGATAGCTGTCAATTTTTCATACTTTGATGTGATTTCTGCCTTTTCTAAGCGCACCTGCTCCAGCTCTTCTTTCAATCTATCCACTTCTACTTGTAAGATTTCTTTGCCAAACACACTATTTCCAATGGTGGGCTTATGGTTATCGAAATCTGCAACAAATGCATTAAATGAATCGTCATGAAATGGCCCACCAAATTCTGAAGCTGAAGCCTTCACTGGAGATACACCAGAGTCGATTGTGTTTTCATCCCCTTGGTCAGTATCTTCAGAGCTAAGCCTTATCTGGCTTATATTTGAATTCATTTCATCATATCCCTGCCGAGTTGTAGGTTGTGGTGAGGCATGCACCTTCTTCTTAAAGTTTGACATACCACTTTTCAAAATGTGTCCAGCTCTGGGCTGGTTTTCCTTTGGTGAACTTAAAATGCCTTGTTTTGGATGAGTTTCAGGGCTTCGTGACCTCTGCTTGAATACACTTTCACTGCCAGGATCCTTATCAAACACAGGGCCTTTGTCATCCACAGGCACAGATTCCTGTGCATACTGACTTGACCAAAATGCTCCTAAAGAGCTCCCACTACCAACACCACCTTGCATTGCCTTTGAATCTGGTTGTACCATAGGCGGTGACTGACGATCTTGGTCTTTCAATGTAGGTGGAGGTGGTGGTGTTCTGGATGGGAGTGGAGAAGTTCGCCTTGTTGCCACAGGATTACCTACAAAGTGATGTTCCAATTTGTCTGCATCAGGATAAAATACATAGCTACATGCCCACTCATACTTCTTCATTTGTCAACAATGAGTATAGACTCTACAGAAATGCAAAACTATTCCACAGTCATCTTACCATGATCTTGGGCATCCATAGAGGACAGTCTTATTCACTTCTGTCTGGATCCTAACAATGTGAATAAGACTGTCCTCTATATCTAGACTTCATCCTCTATTGCCGCCTTGACTTGCTCTACAAACCATGGTTGCAACCATGTATTTGCAGTGGTGCCCAGGGATGAGTACTCCGCTTCCTTCTGCTGTAAATTTTCCTTTTCCTCCCGCGTGATCTAACATCTTGCTCGGGTTTTCATCACTGTTTGCCCTAGATGATTGAAGAGGTCGAATGGGGCGGACAACACTGTTTTTCTGAAATCATTGTCCCCCTCACGAGCTGCTAGTCCTTCGCCACTTAGGTTAGGTTGCAACCATGTATTTGCAGTGGTGCCGAGGGATGAGTACTCTGGTTCCTTTTGCTGTAAATTTTCCTTTTCCTCCGGCGTGATATAACATCTTGCTCGGGTTTTTCATCACTGTTTGCCCTAGATGATTGAAGAGGTCGAATGCCCTAGATGATTGAAGAGGTCGAATGGGGCGCACAACTCTGTTTTTCTGAAATGATATTCACTATGGCGCCCTTTTTATTTTCATATAGTTACACAATTGATAGGATATTCATTATGGCGCCATAGTTACACATTTGAATATTTATTATTATTTAAAAATATTTTAAATTAAGGTTACACATAGGATATTCATTATGGTGCCATAGTTACGCATTTGAATATTTATTATTATTTAAAAATATTTTAAATTAATAACATTAATTAATAAGAAAAATAGAATCTTATATAGATTTGAACGTTAATTTTATTTTTAGTGAATTACCAAATTAAATATTTATGATTTTTTACATATATTTTATTTTAAATTAATAATACTTAATTGGAAAATAGAATTCTTTATAGATTAAATTGAAAATAGAATTCTATATACATTAAATTGAAAATACTTAATTGGAAAATATAATTTTATATTGATTGGAAGGTTACTATTTTTAGATAGTTAGGAAATTGAATATTTATAATTATTTTCATATATTTTAAATTAATAATACTCAATAGTAAAATATAATTTTATATAGATATGTTTACAGTTCTATATAGATTTGTTTTGGAAATTTAAAAAAAAAAATTGAGAAGTGAAGTGGACAAATCATTTACTTGATGGGTAGTAACCACTAATAAAACTATACATTTATAGTTGTACTTTTACACAAGTGTTAAGGACCACATAAATAATTATGGAAGTAATCCTAGTTAAGTATTCATATCTATTTTTTATGCAAAGATTTACTCAAATTATACTGGAAATTAAACCATGGTAAATATGTTATTAACTAGAGTATAAGCTATCTTCAAAGATTTTATTTTTAAATAATTTTTTTACAAATCTTAAGAATAAAATATCAGTGAAAATATATTTTGAAATCACGAATGAATATTGCAACCATATCCACGAATTATATATATATATAGAGAGAGAGAGATAATATTAATAATAAAAAGTTTCTTATAGTTAAAATATGTGGGTTTGTGAACATGACTAAGTGAACATGGCTTATGAAAATGACTAGGACTTAGGGTTGGTCCATGCTCCTTTCCTCAGTCTGCCTCCGTGACAGGTCCTGTGGGTGTGATACGACTAGTTGGGTTCAGGGCTCACCGCTCGACCCTTCCTCCCAACGTGCCCATACATGTCGTTCAAATATAAGTGGCAAACATTATGGTTGAGAACCACCTATAGGTGAGATGGTAAGGCTTTGGAGTTTGTTATGGCAGGTCAGGTTTGATTCCTGCCAAGGCCTTTCAACCTTTAACAATTTTTTAGCCAATGTGGAAGAGCCACGTGGTGGCCTCTAGTTGGGCCACGTGGACGCTTCCCATTGGGCCACCAAAATACACTGCAACCAATAAAATTCGACCAAATCACACTTCAATATCAAAATTGCAATATTTCATTTCTAGAGTGACACAATTAACAATTACTAACATAAATGACTAATTCATACACTTGTTGTACTTATTATTTGGTCATATATTTAGTCCTAGATTAAATTAGTCATTTTAGTTAGTCGTTTTTAGTTTGGTCACTTATTATCTAGTCATATATTTTAGTCCTGGACTAAATTAGTCATTTTAGTTAGTCGATTTTAGTTTGGTCACTTATTATATAGTCATATATTTTATCCCTAAACTAAATTAGTCGTTTAAGTTAGTCATTTTTAGTTTTGTCACTTAAAATTTCTCAAATTTAGTAGTAATTCACTTGAAATAATTGTGGTGACTAACTTTTTTAGTCACCTAGTCACTAATTTCATCATTTTCTACTAGTGTTGTACTTCGCATTGGCTCTATCCAATATATCATGAACCTGTTGGCGGATGTGTTGAATGCGCTCGATGAAGCTACTTGCTTTGTCAACTTCAGACTCGACATGAGCTGAATCGGCCTAAGCAGCTGCAAATGGCATGGCTATGTCAATGGGACATAGTGGCTAGAATCCCAAGCCCACTTGAAAGGGGCTATGGCCAATTGAACTGTGGAGAGCCCTGTTATAACTATGTTGTACATAGGGGAGGCTCTCGTCCCATGTGCGTGGATGCTTTGAATTGTACATGCGCAGAATGTGTACAATAATCCTATTGACAATCTCTGTTTGACCATCAGTTTGGGGATGGAAGGCTGTGGACTTGGTGAGCTTGGTGTCCAACATTGACCAGAGGCTAGACCAAAATGTGCTGAGGAAACTGCTGTCGCGATCTGATATGATAGACTGTGGAATCCCAAAGTGCACCCACACTCGTTCAAAGAAGAGTTTAGTAGTGGCTTCTACTGTGATATTCTTCTTGTAGGCCGCCATAATGGCCATCTTTGAGAATATGTTGACTACCACGAAAACATAGTCGTTGCCATGCTTAGTAGTAGGAAGGCCTGACATGTAATCCATGGAGATGGATTCCCAAGGTCGACTAGGGGTAGGTAGTGGAGTATATAGGCCTTGCTTCTTGATGGTCGGTTTGGCAATGGCTGTGATCGGGATCTGATGTGCTTCTTGACATGCAAAGGAAAGGTTAGGCGATAGAAATAAATTGTAGTATTAACTCTTGTTTCTCGACCCAGAAATGCCAGTGGGCTCGGCGTAATTGTGCTTCCCATATCATCTTGGCACGCTCGCTTGAAGGAACACAAAGGTGTCCCAAGTGACATAAAAGTGCATCTTGGAGGTGAAAATTTGGAACTTGCGTAACCCCCAAGAGTGCCTTGTAAGTGTGGCTGAATTCTGGATCACTCTCATAGAGAAGCAGCCAATCAAAATTCTTGTGCCCACAAGAGTTGAGCACAATGGTGAGCGCCACGATCTGTGCTCGGCTGAGGCAGTGTGCAGCATTATTGGTGCTACCTTTCTTGTACTTGATGTTCAAATGAAACTGTTGCGGATATGTGGACCACTTCGATGGCGATCATTCAACGGCTTCCCTTGTGTCTTTGTATGAGCTGGGGGCGGTGGTGTGTGGATGATTGTTTCCTTCCCCAAAATGTAATGCTTCCATTGTCGACGGGCTTGCACAATGGGGCCATCTCTTGTCATAGGTGGGATACTTGCGAAGTTTGTCTCGGATAATGTATCAGCATGTTGATATGCCATTTGGATGTCCACTGGAGTAAGAACTACCCCAATAGCATAGTCAGAGGCATCTATCTCAATCTCAAATGGCTGTTGCAAGTCTGGTAAAGTGAGCACTGGGGCAGAACATAGGCGATTTTTAAATTCTGTGAATGCCTTCTATTGAGGTTCCGACCAAAAGAATTTTTCTCTCGCTCCTCCCTTGGTGACTTGACTGAAGGGCCAAGTGATATGAGAGAATCCCAACACGAACCTCCGGTAGAAATTAGCAAGACCCACAAAGCTACGAAACTCTGTTATAGTGGTTGGGGGTGGCCAATCTCGAATTACTTGGATCTTGGCTGGATCCACATGCACCCCCCTTTCATCAATAATGTATCCTAGATATTGAACCTGGGTCATGCCAAAAGTGCACTTCTCCAAATTGGCACACAACTTGTGTTGCCGCAGTGTTTGGAGGACTTCTCGGATGTGGTGGAAGTGCTCTTCCCAAGTCTGGCTGAAGATCAGAATGTCATCCAAGTATACCACTACAAATGAGTTGGTGAATGGACGCAAGATGTCATCCATCAACCTCATTAGGGTTTCAGGAGCATTTTTCAATCTGAAAGGCATGACTAGCCTTTCAAAAAGGCCTTCCTTGGCTTTGAAGGCAGTCGTCCACACATCAGAGGGTTCAATTGGTACCTGGTGATACCCAGACTTCAGGTCAATCTTGCTGAATTATTTTTCACATTTGAGTTGGTCCAGAAGGTCATCAATCCATGGGATTGGGTACCTATTTCAGACAGTGATCTTGTTCAGCGCCCAATAGTCAATACAGAGTCTCCATGTCCCATCCTTCTTCTGTACCAACACGATTGAGCTCCCACAGGGCGATGAACTTGGTCTGATGTGACCTTTCTGCAATAGCTCTTGAATCTGCCTCTTGATTTCATCATTCTCCAGAACAGAACGCCGATAGATCGGTCCATTGGGTAGCGGTGCACCTGGGGTCAGATCAATCAGGTGCTTGACCTAATAGTGCAGAGGAACCCCTGTGGGTGAGGTGAAGATGTCCTCGTACTCCTCAAAAACCTTATCAATTTGTTGTTGTCGTGCGGAAGAGCCCTGTCTGGAGGTCGTGGTCACAGTATTCTTCTTGCCCTGGGGGCGGATCATCAAGAAAAAAAAATTCCTGGTTTTGGAAATGAGCTTACTGCATTGTTTTGCAGTAACCAAAGAGATAGCTACAGGAGGTGGTACCTCTGGTATCCTGTACAACTTATTTCCCAAAGTAACAATAACAGCGCAAGGCTGAGACTCATACACAGCATGACGCTTCCACAAGTATGGTTGTCCTAATAATACATCAGAAACATCAATAGGAGCAACGTCACATAATACCTCATCCGTGAAGGGCTTGGTGCTATAGGGAAGGCGGCACTGCTGGCTGACGCGGAGATCTCGTCCTTGGTGAAGCCACCCGATGGTGTATGGATGTGGGTGAGTTGTGGTCGGCAAGCCCAACCGCTTCACGGCGTCTACTGAAATGAGGTTCTTTTGGCTCCCATTGTCGAAACTGAACTGTACAAGGGAGCCCTTTACTCACATCTGGTAGTGGAAGAGACGTTCCTCCTCCTCTGGATCTTCCGGTTTCTCCTTCTGGATCTTTGTAGTGGCAACAGTGGCATTGGGCTCTGCATCAATAATCAGTTTCCCTTTTTCATTCCCCTTTTCAGGTTCTGATTTAGAGTCGGAGCATGCATCTGACTCAGAAGCCCTCATCTTGGCCACTAGCGATTACTTCGCCCGAAACTCACTTGTGTTGTGAGTGAAGCTCTTATGGAACACACACCACTTTCCCGTGTCCTTCTTTGGCTTTGCGGTGCTGTTCTTTTCTTGTGGCTTTGACGGGTTGTCTTTAGCCGCCATTCCTTGGCTCTATCATTTGTTCTGCGATTTGGAAGCACCTTTCCCTTGCTTTTGATTCGCAGATCCAAAGTCTCGCTTCTTCTGTTTGAATTTCTACTCAATCTTGGCAGCATACCGGTATGCCGTACCAAGCGAGGAGATGTCGAGGAAATTCATTTCCTCCTGAATGTATCTGTGCAGACAGCTGCGACACTTTAGCACCAAATGTTTCTTGGAATCTTTGATACCCAACTTTGTGCACATGGTATGGAACAGATTCGTCAGCTCATGCACATCTTGATCCCTTTGTTGTCACAACGTGGTCCATTGTATGTACTTTTCCTCATAGCTCCCCATGGGATAGTACTGTTCCTTGACGGCGTCTCAGAAAGAATTCCAAGTTGGTACAGCCGAGAACAGAGAGGGTTCTGTCTGGTCCTTGTTCTCACAGTAGGTTTCCCACTAGTCCTTGACATGGGGGGTAGCTTTAAGGAGTGCAAAAATAATCTTCTCCCGATCAGAAAAGTCATGAACCAAGAAATATCCTTCTAATAGATTCAACCATCTATCTATAGCATCTACATCTATTTGACCCTCAAATATGGGAATGTAAAAATTTACTTGTACCTTAAAGGGAGTCGCACCTCCAGAGTGGCTACTGGATGCAGATGCGCCATTGGTGGGCAACCGTTGAAGGATCTGGGAAAAGTTATCCATCATCGCGTTCCTTTTTTTTCAAGGGCCTCCTCGAGCAATATTTTGATAGGATATCCTGCTCCCTCATCTTTCTTTTCGTCCCCCATGGGCGTCCGTCAGGGTTTGCGAGGCTGATCTTACAAAGGTTCCACCAGATCGAGCCCTAACTCCTTATACCCCGACCCTCATTGGGAACATGCAAAGAAGGATCGAGAAAAAGTAGACCGCTCTAATACCACTGGTCTAGATTTATGAAAGAATGCAACAAAATAAACATGTAACAATAAATACAAATATGCAGTAGAAATAAAACTTCATTTCATTAATATCAGAGAACTAAAATTTTCTTACAGACAGAATGGAAATAAACTAGCTAGGGCATTGGTAACTTATCTCTGAACTGAGTTACAATGAGGCTCAAGGGCCTATTTACTATTTTGGAACAATGGAAAACCCTAAACATCCAAAAACCTAACCCTAGGAGATGAAGCGCCAAAACTATGGGCCCCGTTTGGGTAAATTGGTGTTTCAACTTCCCAGGGATGTAACTTTGGCATACTATCTCCGTTTGACGCACATGATACATCATTAGAAAGCTCTATCCAAGGACTACAACTTTCGCCACAAATATCATTAATGATATTTGCTGGAAGCGCGATGCCCAAAAAACGTCGTTTAGGGCCTCAAAACGGCTCCGGAAGTTCAGGACCCGAAAAACTGCTAAAAATAGTAAGTTATGCCGAAACTGAAAAACTGAAAGAGACAATGGTGGGGGCCCAAGTGGAATAGGTGGGTGGCCACCAATATCCACCTGGATCATTCGGTTAGCAGTTACTTTCTATAGTTTCCATATGTAAGATATAGTTACTCTTAAATAGCTGATAGTAGAAGACTAAAATTGTTTCAATACTCGATGTCTTTTAACACTTTGAAGTGGCCAACAGACCTAGTTTCCTTCGGACAGATTGAGGCCACCAGATTTTAATATGTTGAAATTACCCTTTTTAATAATAGAAAATAGACAAGCACTACTAAACTTTAAAAAAAAAACTAAAAAAAACTAAGATAAATTAAACAATCAAATAAATTATTAATAGATTTTTTGCAATAATGGTTACACTAGCTTTTAAACTAATTAAATTATAAATCATTTTTCTGTAGGTTTTAACCCTGAACATAAATTATCTACACACGAATCTGATAACAGAAAATAAACAATTGCGAGAGCATAAAACATAAAACAGATAAACACACAGATTTTCCCTGGATCCCAAATCGAGACGACCAGCTTGATTTTTCATTATATTCCTTTTAGTGTTACAACACATATATATACATGCCGAAGCATACATAAACCCCAATCCATTAACCTTGGATTAGAACATAACTGTAGTTCCCTTGACTGGATCTACAAAAATACCAGGGGCCGAAAACCATCGTACCCCAAAACCATGTGCAAAACCATGCACAAAACCATGGACGCGGACTATCCATCGGAAATTAAGGACCAAAAATTTTCGCCGTGGGGCTACCGCCCCCCCTCTGACCCCCCCGTTGCACCCAGCGCAAAGGGGGGGCTATCACCCCCCCTCTTACCCCCCCGCGCGTGCTTAGTCGTGGAAAGAATATAACACATACCCAACATTCTCCCACTTGTTGTTTTCTTTCCACGAGGGGCCACAACAGGGCTTAGTCATTGGCCCAATCCTTCAACACCCATTGTTTCTCTACACCAAGAGAACTTCTAAGTGCTCACAGACTTTGTCAATGCATCTGCAACATTCTTCAAAGTGTCCACCTTTACCAGCAACACCCTTTTAGCCTCAACCATATCTCTAACAAAGTGATATTGAACATCAATGTGCTTTGTCTTTGAATGATAAGCGAGGTTCTTAGCGAAAATTGCACTTTGGCTATCACGATCTATCATTATAACTTCTTGTACCAACCCCATACTTGAACACAATCTCTGCAACCAGCCCTAGCTGTACTTGCATGAGTGGCTGCTATGTATTACGCCTCTTGTAGTTGAAAGAGCCACTACGAATTGTCTTTTTACTCATCAGCGGCGCCTCCAAATAGGCTAAACACATACCCACTTGTAGATCTTCTTTGGTCTAGATCTCCAGCCCGGTCTGCATCAACAAAACCACGAATGTCCAACATTATTTCTAATCCTGGTCTTCCTTGGTAGCACAAGCCATAATCACTAGTGCCACGTAAATATCTGAAAACCCGCTTCACTGTTGTCCAATGCTCCTTCCCTGGGTTTGACATAAACCTGCTCAATACTCCCACTGCATGTGCAATGTCTGGTCTAGTACAGACCATTTCATACATCAGGCTACCCACTGCACTTGCATATGGAACACGAGACATATACTCCTCTTTTTCTTGTGTCTTGGGACACTGTTCAGTAGAAAACTTTACACCTACAGGAATAGGAACATTCACTAGTTTACTATCCTGCATATTGAACCTCTGCAATATAGTTTCGACCTACTTCCTCTGGTTTAACCAGAGCATCCTCTTTGCCCAATCTCTCTTAATTTCCATGCCCAAAATATAGTTTGCGCACCTAGATCCTTCATGTCGAATTTGGAAAACAGTTGGGTCTTCAAATCTTGGATAATTTCTTTGTCATTTCCAATCAACAACATATCATCCACATACGAGACCAAATAAATAACACGGTCACCAATTAATTTAAAATAAACAGAATGATCCTCCTTGCTTCTGGTGAAGCCAAGTCCCCGTATATAGGTATCAAATTTCTGATACCACATCCTTGGTGACTGTTTTAACCCATACAAAGACTTCTTCAACCTTCATACCAGTTATTTCTTACCCTTCACCATAAAGCCTTCGGGTTGCTTCAATTATATCTCCTCTTCCAAATCCCCGTGAAGAAATTTTGTCTTCACATCCATCTGTTCTACCTCAAAATCAAAGGCAGCATCAAGAGATAAAAGTAATCTAAAAGAAGTAACCTTGGGAACAGGAGAAAAAATATCACCAAAATCAATTCCCGGCACCTGGGAATAACATTTTTCTACCAATCAAGCTTTGTATTTATGCACCTTGCCTTCTACATTCATCTTCTTCTTAAACACCCATTTGCTCCCGATGGGCTTCCTTCCAACCGGCAACTCCAGCAGATCCCATGCCTCATTTTTGTGCAAGGATGCCATTTCATCAACCATGGCCTCCTTCAGGAGTTTTCCATCTCTGAATCTCTGCCTCCTCATAGTTAAGGTTCATCATCGGTTATAGTTAAGGCAAAACTGTGAACGAAACGGATGGACTATACCTTTCTGGTTGCCTTCTTTCTCGAGCTGATCTTCTCACAGCTGGAGTTTGTGGCTCTTCCTCTTCTGAGTCTTCTTCTGTTGTAGAGTCTGATTCATCCTCCTTTAGCTCAAACTCTATCTTCTCAGGTTCCTTTGGTAGGAATTCATGTGTAACAACATCTTTCACCTCTCTAAACACCACATCTCGGCTGTACACAACCTTTCTTGTTTCTGGGTTCCAAAGCTTATAACCCTTTAAACCATCCTTATACCCAATAAAGATGCACCTTTTAGAGTTATTATCCAACTTGGTCCTTTTCTCCTTTGGAACATGTACATATGCATCACATCCAAATACCCTTAGATGTGAAAGGGTTTTCTTACCGGTCCATACCTCATGTGGAGTCTTATCTTCCAACGCTGATGAAGGTGATCTATTAACTAAGTAACATGTAGTCTCCACTGCCTCTGCCCAGAATTCTTGTCCTAACCCGGTACCACTGAGCATACTTCTTGCCTTTTCCATCAGCGTTCTGTTCATTCTTTCGGCAACTCCATTTTTCTGAGGTGTGTATGGATTAGTCTTCTTCCGTGCTATACCACACTTCTTACGTAACTCTTCAAATTCCTTCTTGCAGAACTCCCCACCATTGCTCATCCTCAATGCCTTTATCTTCTTCTGTCGTTTTCCACCGAGCCTTAAATTCTTTAAATTTGTCAAAGACTTCAGATTTCTTCCTCAAGAAATATATCCATGTATTCCTTGAGAATTCATCTATGAATGAAACATAGTACCATGATTTCCAGAAGTGATGGAGCTGACACGGGCCCAAACACATCCTTGTGCACAAGTTCTAATATCTTATTTTTGCCCTCTTACCACCAGAAGGGAAAATTCACCAGATTCTGCTTCCCATATACACAATGTTCACAGAAATCGAAATCCAGAGAACAATTAGACATACCTTCTACCATACCATTTCTATGCAGTATCTGAAGGCCCTTCTCTCCAATATGTCCAAGCCTTTGATGCCATAACATGGTCTTTTCTCCAGAGACAGCTAGGTTTTCCGCTCCACTTTCAAGAACCATAGAACTATTACACCCATCAATAACAGTGCTACCTTGTAGCTTGTATAGAGTTCCAGTCCGAACTCCCCGCATTAGTACCAGTGCTCCCCGAACCATCTTGCAGGAATATTTCTCGAACACTGTTTTCACACCTGCATCATCCATCTTGCTTACAGAAATCAAATTTCTAGCCATGCGGAAAATATGCAGAACACCAGGAAGTGTTCTAATCCTTCAACCTTGCAGCTTCAGCTTGACCTTTCCACATCCGACGATTCTAGCCTTCCTATCATCCCCTAGGAAGACATCACCACCATCATATTTCTCATACTCGCAGAACCACTCCCTATGGGGAGTGAAGTGAAAGGATGCACCTGAGTCAATCAACCATGACTCATGATCTACATGTATATTTGAAGAAGAAGCCAAATACACATCCCCACCTTCATCCGAGGTGGTTTTTGCCTCTGCAGAAGGAGCATCATCAGATCCCTTTCCTTTCTCGGGAGCTTTAGATCTGCAGTCCTTTTTGTAGTGCCCTTCCTTTCCGCATTTCCAGCACACCTTTACAAAATTTCCAGGAGATTTAGATCTCCCTCTAGATTTAGATCTCCCACTCCTAACCTTATTCTTGTTTCTGTTTTGGGACCTTCCTCGTACAAATAAGGCATCTCCATTCTGACCTTCCATATTTCTCCGTCTCATTTCCTCCGACAGCAAGGCTGAGACAATGTCATCAAAATTCAAGGTAGTTGTATTGCTACCTATTGCAATAACCAGACTGTCCCACGAGTCTGGTAGAGAACACAACAAACTGATGCACTTATAATCATCTGATATTTTAATATCAACAGATGACAGCTGACTTACCACGGTATTGAAGGAGTTCATATGCTCACATGCGTCTCAGTCCTTCATCCTCGAGGTTATACGGCTTTTTCATAGAACAGCTTATTACCGAGAGACTAGGGTGGTACAAAGTCCCAAGTTTTCCCACAAATTCTTCGCCGTAACTTTCCCGAGATACATTCAGCAATGCGGAATGCGACACACACAACCGTGTTGTGCTCTTCGCCTTCTGATCCAATTTTTTCCAGTCTTCATCTGACATTGCCATTGGTTTAGTACCTGGATCTACCGCGATCCACTGATCTTTATCCACCAGCAGATCCTCCATCTTGAGCTTCCACAACTCAAAACTCTAACCATTAAATTTCTCGATCTCTATCTTTCTGCCACTCGCCATATTCTTTCACCGTAAGAATCGATCCCGCAGATCTCCCACTGCACAGGGTCTACCACAGGCCCGAGCAAAAAACCCTCAACACCAAAGGCGTCCCCTTGAAGCCGAAACAGCTTTGATACCAAATGTAGGTTTTAACCCTGAACAGAAATTATCTACACACGAATCTTATAACAGAAAATAAACAATTGCGAGAGCATAAAACATAAAACAGATAAACACATAGATTTTCCCCTGGATCCCAAATCGGGACGACCAGCTTGATTTTTCATTATATTCCTTTTAGTGTTACAACACATATATATACATGCCGGAGCATACATAAACCCCAATCCATTAACCCTGGATTAGAACATAACTGTAGTTCCCTTGACCGGATCTACAAAAATACCAGGGGCCGAAAACCATTGAACCCCAAAACCATGTGCAAAACCATGCACAAAACCATGGACACAGACTACCCAGCGGAAATTAAGGAACCAAAATTTTCGCCGGGGCGCTGCCCCGGACCCCAACAGGGGGGGCTATCGCCCCCTCTCTTACCCCCCGCGCGTGCTTAGTCGTGGAAAGAATATAACACATACCCAACATTTTCATTTTACCAACATTCTATTTTCCCTATTTTCCAAATGGATTTGGTCCAATATAAAAATAAACAACAATTATAGTTTTGAACAAAGAAAGCTAGAATAAATTAAACAATCAAATGGGTTATCAATAAAATTCTTTTTATTAAAAATTTTGTGAGTAGAAACAATGAAATCATGAATAAAGATAAAGTAATTTATGTGTTTTTTAGTCCACTTCCCAAGATAAATGCAACTACCTCACATTCGGGAAAATTTCAATAACAACGCAAATCATAAAATACTATTACTCTAGATGTTAATGAATGCTCCCGATGTTAAGATATTCAAATCCTTAACTCTACCGTCACTCCAAGCATGAATAATTGTTGTCCTCTAGATAATTTATTTTAGTGGTTTGAAGATGGGATAATTTATATTAGTGGTTGGAAGATGGGATAAGGAGCTAATAATTATTTGAGTTGGAGGAGCTTGTCCTTAAGCTCTTCTCAAATCTTAGCTATAGATTATGTGAGTTGGAGTCAACATGACAAGAGGAAGAATGAAGTAGCTAATTACATTTAGGAAATTAAGTTAAAATATTTTTAAAAAATAAATTAATTTAATTTGTTAATTTATTCGGATAAATTGAGGTTACCAAGTTTTGATATATTAAACTTTCTTTTTTAATAATAGAAAATAGACAAATACTACTAAATTTAAAAAAAATAAAAACTAAAAAACTAAAATAAATTAAATAATTCAATAAATTATCAATAAAATTCTTGCAATAATGATTACAATAACTTTTAAAATAATTAACTTATAAATGCTTTTTAATTTTACCAACATTCCATTTGACCTTTTTTCCAAATGGATTTGGTCCAATATAAAAATAAACAACAACTATTATAGTTTTGAATAACAAAGAAAGCTAGAATAAATTAAACAATCAAATGGGTTATCAATAAAATTCTTTTTATTAAAATTTTTTTGAGTAGAAACAATCAAATCATGGATTAAAGCTAAAGTAATTTATGTGTTTTTTAGTCCATTTCCTACGCTAAATGCAACTACCTCACATTCGGGAAAATTTCAATAGCAACACAAATCATAAAATACTATTACTCTAGATGTTAATGAATGCTCCGGATGTTAAGAAATTCAAATCCTTAACTCTGCCGTCACTCCAAGCATGAATAATTGTTGTCCTCTAGATAATTTATTTTAGTGGTTGGAGCTAATAATTGTTTGAGCTGGAGGAGCTTGTCCTTAAGCTCTTCTCAAATCTTAGATATAGATTATGTGAGCTGGAGTCAACATGACAAGAGGAAGAATGAAGTAGCCAATTACATTTAGGAAAATTAAATTAAATTAATTTTAAATATTTTCGTCAAATTTGCAACTAATTCATCATCAAATTCATATGGAAAATAAGTATATCCACTGCCAGCAGGGATAATAATTAAATTTTCGCTCACTTCACTTTATCAAAATATTAATAATTATTTTAATATATTTTAACTAAGTATATATATAGAGTAATATTTTTAATTTAATTTATTAAGTTTTATTAATAGTTCTAAATAAATATATATTATTTGAAAACTCAGACAGATGACCGTATCCGGGTCATGTGAGTATTGAGATTATAATGTTCATGGAAATTTTGTAAATCTATAATGTTAACCTTTCCAATCAATTTTTGAAAATTATATTTTTCTATTATTTTACGAGATTTTATTAGTTAAATTTAAGACACTCTTTTTGGATTTTAAATTCATTTTTCTTATTAATTAAATACAAAACTTATTTATTTTATGTTTTGTATTATATTTTTATAAAATTATTAAAAAATAACAATATGAAATGGAAAAAAACTATATAATATTTTATTTAGTTAAAAATTATATAATTTTTTATTTTAGGTTTTTAATTTTCTTTGTATTTGTTTAGTGTTTTTCTAAAATAATATTTATTCAATAATATGATGGAAATTTATTTTTTATTAATATTTGGTTTCATTAGGAACATTGATGTTAATGCAAAGAAACACATTTACATAAAATTTAATTATCAAATTACAATATTTTTATAAAAATATAAAATATTAAAAAAAATTAAACAAAATAAATTATTTGGTTTCTATTAATATTTTTATTTTCACTTAACAACATTGATGTCAATCCAAATAAACAAATTATCCCAACACAAACAAACAAATTATCCCAACACAATAAGATTAATAAGGATAACATGATTTCCATCTCATAACCTTGATAACACTCTTTTGCAAAACTAAATGGCAACCACACACATCTAACATTAATAGGATATAACTAAATTAAGCTAGAAGAACATGACAATAAAATTAATAAGGAGAAGAGGATTTCAATCTCATAACCTTAGATAACACTCTCTTGCAAAACTACATGAAAACCACACACACGTAACATTAATTGGATATAACTCAATCAACGTAGAAGAACATGAGTGTTGGAGCTTCTTACTCAATAGAGGACATTAGGGTAATGAGTGTTGTTCTATGTATTTAAAAAATATGGTTTTATTAAGTTTTATGAGACTTAGGGGCTGTCAAAATTACTTGGAGATCACACTTGGCTTTGGCCACATAAGCACTAAGAAAATAAGATTTAACTTGTCTACCCTCTAGCACGGGCTCAACACGAGCACTAAGAAAACTGGGTTTAACCTATCTACCCCTAAGCACCAATCCCAACACTCTCTGTGAGGTTTGATAGTGGGTCTCCCTTCTACCACCTAGCACACGTGCAACAGTCTCCGCGTGCAACAGTGTCTATGAGGTTTGATAATGGATTGTGCTAGTAAAACTTGAATTTATAATTTGATATTATAAGTTTTGATTTAAAATAATAATCTTCATAATTTATAAATTTATGTTTTCAGATTATATATTGTGACAACTGCATTTACAGCTAACTAGTTGATTAACTAGTTAAAATGACTTTTAATATTATTTAAGGAAAAGATTGAGACAATTAGTATTTTTGCTGGAAAATTTATTTGTTTTCTTTTAATTACGAATAATAAAATTAGTTATGGAAAGTGAAAATAAAAAGGTTGATGGTAAATGTGTTCTAAGAACTGAAAGGTGGTTGAACAGTTTGAACAGTTACCTTACCTCTAGGGATAAGAGGCTCATCCTGGAAAAACACAGAAATTTCCTGAAGATTTCTCGTACTAACTAGACTTGGAGTCGTGAGGTCACAGCAGAAAATCTATTGTTAACCCGTACTTTTCAGTGGAAGCACGGGGGAAGAGCAGGACATAATTTCCTCTCTTGTTGGTTGGGAGGACACCACAGCCTAAACTCAAACATTTCATATAATTTATTTATTTTTTATCATTATTAGACAGAAAAGAATTGTTGTTCTTTAAGTTATTTATACAAGGACAAATATTTAGACCAGAGACTATGTAAAATCTCTTATCTATAGAAATTATACCATTTAGACAGATTTTGTTACAATATTACTCTGTTGGAACTTATCTGTCTAGACTTATAGAAAATTATATTCTATTGGTAGTATACTTCTATTTGAAAGGAGAAGTTATGGAAATTATATTACTTTGTATGATGTTGTAAACTATTTCAGTATACTCTATGTTTAGACTTTGGTTGATTCATATTATGCAAACTTGTTAATGGTATTTCTTTTCATTAAGCATTGCATCTACGTTAAGAGTAAAGAATAGTTACAATCAAGAACATGCTACGGGACTGTATGGTAAAAGTGCAAGGAAAAGAAAATAGAAATTTTAATATTGAATATAAGACTCTTTTCTTTTGGTACACTTTTATGATAGTAAAATAAGGGAATTATACAAATTGAGAAGACCATAGAAGCATCAGCAAGCAAGGAATAAAATGGTAAAGATGTATTTATTTACCAGTGTAATATAAATACTGCTTCATAAATATTAATTTAACGTAGAGAGAGACTATCAGTCGAGGGTATGGGTGAAACCCTAAACCAAGACTTGTCGTCTTTCATAAAAATGCTATACATGGATGGAGTGGTGAGGTGGTCCGATCACCACATTCTACCAAACTCTCCATAAAAGAAACTAGCCAAAAGTACTGATGTTTAGCATAGAAAGTTGTAAGACGATAATAAATCATCGTGAAAATAGCAAGCTATCAATTGCAGGAGAATATGGAAATTATGATTTAATTGACGAAGGAAATATCTATTAACTCTCTAATTAAAAGAAGATATGAAGGTAATTTCATGTAGGAAAAATAGAACTATAATATGCTCGAAATGTTGTAAAACATAACTTTCCAATTTCATTTGTAAGAAAAGAAGTAGAAACGAATTCGAATTCTATTCTTAGAAAAATATATAAAAGAATGGCTCAATGCCTTAAATTTAAACAACAAAGAAGTTGTATACTTTGTCTGAGAATACAAGGCTTAAAAACCAGCTAGATTCATTAAACAAGCTTCTGTACATCTCACTGGCAAAAACATTCTATAAAAGTATAAGTTCGAATTCGATTGAGACCGAGAACTACAAAAGATAACAGTGAAATAAAAATAACTGTAAAGTATTATTTATTACTAGGGCTATAGAGACAAGTCTTAAACGGAAAATCTAGATGTATGGTATTAAAAATAAACTTTAAAAAAGAGAAATATACTCAAATTAACTGAGCTCGACGGAAGAAAACCAAGTCTTGAAACTGTCAACTTCAAGCTAAATACTTATTACATAGACACCAGTATAAATATTATAATGAATGAAGTTTGGAAGGTTTCTGAAAACTTCTTGTTGCTAAGATAGTGAGATAACCCTGATGAAAATCATATGCAGACCCAAGGTAGTTGATTTGGTTACCTGGAGTGTATCAAAATAGAAAATAAAATATTTAACCATGTTCATTCAACCGGTCAGGCACCCAGAGTTCACATGAAGGAGAATTTACCTGCACCATCTGAATAAAATGGAGTAATATGAGTTAGGAAATCTTTAATATTTACTTCAATAGAAATTGGAAGAGACAGGGTAAGGTTTGAAACATATTTTTCTTACCTTTGGCCATAAAGTTGCACGCTTGGAAGCCAGAATTGTTGTAATGAAAGCAGAAGGAGAAATTTTAGTTATATACCTACTCAACTTTAAAATAAAACAATAAGAAGAACCGCAAATTTCAAATGAAAAGCGAAAGAGCCGAGAGTTTTTATACCTAGCCGGATGCCTGTGAGGAAAAACGTTGTAGTTACTCTGCACCCACGCATGGTGTCATTTAGAAGAGTTTAGCCCAACACCACAAAGGAGTAGACCCATGGTTTTTGCATACCAGCAGAGGAAGTTTTGAGAGAGCCAGCAAAAGGAGAAAATGGCGGAGTCAATCAACAATTAAAGAGCCAAGTAGGGTGAGCCCTAGCTCTTCCCGCTAACTCATTACTATTATTTATTAACGAGTTGATCGGATGGTGGTAGTAAGGGGCAGGTGGACTCTATAGAGATCACAAAATCGGAACAACTGGCTCGAATTTAATATGGAGAGATTTCTATTGGATATGTGTACCCGTAATCATAAATAAGCTAGTACAGGAGTTAATGCTAGGTACAGATGTAGATTTATCCAAAAATTCAAATGGGAGCACTCTTCGATTTATGAGCAGACCTCAAACTATAGAAAAATCATGAAACTTGTATGGTATATGATATATATATTACAATATGTTTTCAAGTTCGATTCCTAAAGTAGAATGTATAATGTATTTTAGCAATAAGGTCATGTTAGCTATATAACGAGAATAAGCAAGGTGTTAGAATGCAGTGGTTATGAGGTATAGTAAAAAAAAAATTTATGGTAAATGAATGTAAAAAAAAATTTGATGAATGTCACAAGTGGTATAAGAGTAGCGTTCATACGCTGGGACCCTAAGGGTCAACTAATGATAAAGCGGTTTGTATACTAGTGCACAGAGTTTAGTAGCATAACAGGAAACATAATGAGAAGGGGAACAATGAAGAAACCACCCCAGGACACCGGGGAACCCCAAACACAACCAGTAGTGAACCCTGAAATGTGGGTTCACCTGAGTATCGATCAACACCAGCAAATGATTAGACTATTGGAGGAACAAAATCGTCAAACCATTCTACTATTGAATATAGTATAGCACCTGCAGGAGGAGATGGTGCGAGTTCGAAGGGATAACGAACGATTAATGCGGGAGCAAGAGAATATAGTCAAAAGTCTTTCAAATAAACAAAATCAAGGAATGGAAGATCCCAGTGCTGATGGGGACATGCAAGACAGTGATGAACGAAAAACAAGGGAACATACCACTGACAGAGTGGAAAGTAACCCTTCTCAACGAAGTAATAAAAAAAAAACTATAATGAGGCAGAGTCTGGCAATGTTTCAAATCACAAAGAGGTTAAGAAGTGGAAAGTAGAGCTTCAGGGGGAATTTCGTAAAACAAAACCACCAACATTTGATGGTGAAGTTGAGGAAGTGACAGAAGCATGGTTGATAAACATGAATAAATACTTTCAGGTGTACGAATAAAGTAGCAACCTGAAGGCTAGATTGGCCATATACTAGCTAAGGGAGAAGGCCACTCTGTGGTGGGAAGAAGTAAAGAATGTTCGCAGCATTGAGGAAGAAGATGTCACTTGGGAATCATTCCAACAATAATTTAAGGATGAGTATTTGATAGAATGATTCTATGATCAAAAAGCTAAATAATTTCATGACTTGAGGCTAGGACAAATGACTATGGATGAATACATCACCAAATTCACCTCCCTGTTACGATATGTTCCATACCTTTGAGAGGAAAAAGCTAAGGTGCAGAGATTTCTGAGCAGCCTGTCGACACATATGAAAGAGAGAATCGAATCTGTAAATCCCGGAACCATATACAAAGCCATTCGTAAGGCACGAATGTTTTATCAGCAGTCCAAGGCTAAAGGGGAGGTTTGAAAAAGTTGGCAGCCAAGGAAAGGACAAAAAAGTAACTCAAATTTCAAAGGCGCCAAAAGAAAAAACTTTAATAATTATGCACATAATTCTGTCAACAAAAATTTTAGCAGAAATCATCAAAGGACCTATTCGCCAGTAGAAGAGAAGCCTACAAAGGCATCTAGCAAACCGGAGCAGGGGCAAGTGACCAAGCCACCTCTATAGTGTTGTGGTTGTGGTGAGGCACACTATTATAAAAATTTCCCACAACGAGCAAGAAATGATACAGTTAAAAAAATTTAGGAGGCTTCTACACTTGGCGATGTGGCGTGAAACATTCCTCGAATCAACGCAGCGTTGGAGGATCGACAGGAAAATTTTCAGCCGACAATGATTGAGTTGGAAGGTAAATTATTGTCTCAACCTGTTTCTATTTTGATAGACCCAGGTGCAAGTCTGCGTTATGTTAGTCCGAAAATAGTGGAAATGTGTAAATTAAAAGAATATAAATTCAAAAACTCATAGCTGGTACAACTAGCCACAGGATCAAAAAGAAAGGTAACTGCTAAAATTCCAAACCGCATATTAGAAATTTCAAAACAACAGTTGAAATTGGATTTTAATATATTTCCATTAGGGTCCTATGACATTTTGTTGGGCATGGATTGGCCAGAAAAGTATTGGACCTTAGTAGACTGCAAGGAAAATATTAATTATTACAAAATGCAAGATGGAACACGTAAGGAGATTCAAGGATTTAGGAAGCCATTACAGCTATGTCCAATTATAGCATCCCAAATGAATAAATATATAAGGAAAGGATGCCATATTTATGCTATTCAAGCGGGATATGATGAATCCAAGGAAAAATCACCTATGATGGAAAACATACCTGTGGTGCAAGAATTCATGGCTGTTTTTCTAGAAAATATTCTTGGTTTACCTCCAAGACAAGATATCGATTTTACTATAGATTTAATGCTAGGGGCATCACCTGTGTCTAGGGATCCTTATAGGATGAGTGTCCCTGAATTAACTGAATTGAAAATGCAGTTACAGGAACTGTTGGACAAAGGTTATATTCATCTAAGTGTGTCACCTTGGGGAGCACTAGTGTTGCTCGTAAAGAAGAAGGACAGAACCATGCAAATGTGCATGGATTATAGACAACTTAACAAGTTAACAGTTAAGAATAAGTATCCATTTCCAAGGATTGATGATTTGTTTGATCAGGTAAAGGGGGCCACAGTGTTTTCAAAGATATATTTAAGATCTGGATACCACCAGATTCGAATCAAGGATGAAGATATTTTTAAGACAGCATTCCGTACTAGGTACGGGCATTATGAATTTGTGGTGTTACCATTTGGGTTAACAAACGCACCAGCAACCTTTATGAGGTTAATGCATGGAATATTTCATTCTTTCGTGTATAATTTTTTACTTATATTTATAGATGATATTATAATCTATTCTAAAAACCAGGAAGAACATAAAGAGCATTTAAGGATTGTGCTGGAAATTCTAAGAAAACACCAACTGTACGATAAGTTCAGCAATGTGATTTCTTTAAAACAAAAATCCAGTACCTAGGCCATGTCCTTTCAGCAGAAGGGATTGTTGTTGACCCATAGAAGATTAATACAATTATGGAATGGTGAGTACCCCAGAATGTGGCAAAAATTCGATCCTTTATGGGATTAGCTGGGTACTATCGAAGATTTGTTGAGGGATTTTCTAGAATAGCTTTTCCCATCACCTGTTTGCAGAGAAAAGGAAAATTTTTCAAGTGGACTATTGAATGTTAGAACAATTTTGAAAAGCTAAAACATCTTTTGACCATTTCACAAGTGTTGAGGGTAGCTGACCCCAAAAAATAATTTGAAGTTTATATAAATGCAAGCAAAGAGGGTGTTGGGGCAGTTTTATCGCAAGAAGGAAAGGTAGTGGCATATGAATCAAGAAAGTTAAAAGAGCATGAACAAAGGTACTAATCCTATGATCTAGAATTAACAGAAGTAGTACATGCACTCCGGGTTTGGAGGCACTACTTTTTGGGTAAAAATTTTGTGCTAAAAATAGATCATAGCAGCTTGACCAGTTATTTCAATCAAGATGATTTAAATTAAAGACAGGCGAGATGGAATGCTTTTTTAAGTGAGTTTGATATGGACATATGGCACGTGAAGGGTAAGGAAAACTGGGTAGTTGATGCTTTAAGTAGAAAACTACACTTCGTTTATGAGATTTACTATAATCAGCTAGAAAGTAATTTTTTAACTCAAGTAAAAGAAGAAGTGAAAAAAGATCTGGAATATCAACTCCTATGGCAGCAAATGGAAGAGACCAGAAAGCAAGGACTTACTTCTGAATATGGAGTAAATAATGATCAGATTCTCACCTTTAGAGGAAAGTTGTATATACCAAACTATGTGGACTTAAAAGAGCTGATTATGGATGAATACCACAAAAGTAACTACGCGGTAACCCAGGATACCAGAAAATGTGGATAGCAATCAGAAAAGTATATATCTAGCTTGATATGTGTAAAAACATTGTTGAATATCTAACAAAATTTTTGGAGTGTCAGCAGGTTAAGGTGGAGCATCAGCATCTTGCAGGACTATTGTAGCCCATACCGGTACCTAAATGGAAGTGGGAAGTTATATCCCTAGACTTCATTACAGGTTTACCATGAACAAAAAGGAAAAATGGCTCCATCATGGTGGTAGTGGATAGATTGAGTAAATCTGCAAATTTGATATATGTGCAGTCCACTTACAAGGTTGTACAGATACCAGGCATATTTGTGAGGGAAATTTTTAGGCTGCATGGTATTCCGAAGATGGTTATCTCGGATAGGGATTTCAAGGTTACCTCAGTATTTTGGAAGACTCTGTTTACAAGACTAGGGACCCAGATAAAATTTAGTACATATTATCATCCCAAGACCGACGGTCAAACAAAGCAAGTAAACCAAGTACTAGAAGACATGTTGCGCATGTATGTGATTCAGTAGCCGAAAAAATGGGAGTACTACTTACACCTTGTTGAATTTGCTTACAACAATGGTTATCAGGAATCGCTAAAGATGAGTCCTTTTGAGGCCTTGTATGGAAGGCGGTGTCGCACTCCAATAAATTGGAGCCGTCCCAAAACAAAATTAATTTTGGGACTAGAGATGCTTGCTGAAATGGAATCAGAAGTAAAGAAGATAAGACAAAATCTTAAGGCTTCACAAGATTGGCAAAAGCTCTATGCAGATAAAAAGAGGTCTTATCAGGAATTCGAAGTGGGAGAACATGTGTATGTGAGGATCAAACCCAAGAGGAGTACCTTGTGGTCGACCTCTTGTGCCAAGTTGGCTCCCAAGTTCTGTGGACCCTTCCAAATTTTAGAAAGGGTAGGACCTGTGGCCTATCGGCTGGCTTTACCCAGTCACATTCGAGTGCACAATGTGTTTCATGTGTCCCTGTTGAAGCGTTATGTGCATGATTCAAAGCACATAATTCATTGGAAAAACATATAGGTAGGATAGAGTTAAAAATCCTAACCTGAAATATGATTTATTTATGAGAAATTAATAAGAAAATTTTGTTGTAGGTAGAGCTGGATGGCGAGTTTCTGGTCGAGTCGCAACACATACTTGATCGAAGATAAATTGTGCTTTGAAAGTGAGTCGTCACCCAGGTTAAAGTGCAGTGGAAGCACTTTGGCCAGGATGAGACTACTTAGGAGGATGAATTGTTTGTGCACAAGGCTTACCTAGAGCTATTTGTTGAGATAGAGTAAACACCGAGGACGGTGTTACTTCCAGGGGAGAAGTTGTGACAGTTGCATTTACAACTAACTAGTTGATTAACTAGTTAAAGTGACTTTTAATATTATTTAAGGAAAATACGGAGACAATGAGTATTTTTGCTGGAAAAATTATTTGCTTTCTTTTAATTAAGAATAGTAAAATTAGTAATGGAAAGTAAAAATAAAAAGGCTGATGGTAAATGTGTTCCAAGAACTGAAAGGTGGTTGGACCGTTTGAACAGTTACCTTACCTCTATGGATAAGAGACTCATCCCAGTGAGGAAAGGGGTTTTTTACATGGAATGAGGAAGGGTGAGGATTTCCTGAGCTGGTAGAGACTAGTGGATAAACATTCAGAAGTTTCCTAAATATTTATGGTACTGACTGGACTTGGAGTCCTGAGGTCACAACAGAAAATCTATTGTTAACCCATACCTTTCAGCGGAAGCATGGGGGAAGAGCAGGACATAATTGCCTCTCTTGTTGGTTGTGAGGACACCGCAGCCTAAACTCAAATATTTCAGATAAGTGAATGTTTTTTTATCATTATTAGACAGAAAATAATTATTATTCTCTAAGTTATTTATGTAGGGACAAATATTTAGACCAGAGAAAGACTATGTAAAATCTATTCTTTGTAGAAACTGTACCATCTAGACAGACTATGTTACAATATTACTCTATTGGAACTTATCTGTCTAGACTTATAGAAAACTATATTCAGTTGGTCATCTACTTTGATTCGAAAGGAGAAGTTATGGAAATTATATTACTCTGTATACTAAGGCAAAGACGTTGTAAACTATTTCAGTATATTCTGTGTTTAGTCTCTGGTTGATTCATATTATGCGAATTTGTGAATGGTATTTGTTTTCATTAAGTGCTACAGTTGCGTAAAGAGTAAAGAATAGTTACGATCAAGAACATGCCACAGGACTGTATGGTAAAAGTGTAAGAAAAATAAAATAGAAATTCTAATCTTGAACAAAATACTCTTTTCTTTTGGTACACTTTTATAACCGTAAAATAAGGGAATTATAAAAATTGGGAAGACCATAGAAGCATCAGCAATCAAGGAATAAAATTGTAAAGATGTATTTATTTACCACTGTAATATAAATACTGCTTCATAAATATTAATTTAATGCAGAGAGAGAGACTATCAATCGAGGGTATGGGTGAAACCCTAAACCAAGACTTTTCGTTTCTTAGAAAAATTCTATACACGGACGGAGTGGTGAGGTGGTCCGATCACTGCATTCTACCAAAATCTTCATAAAATAAAACTAGCCAGAACTACTAATGTTTAGCACAGAAAGCTATAAGACGAGAATAAATCATCGTGAAAATAGAAAGCTATCAATTGCAGGAAAATATGGAAATTATGATTTGATTGACGAAGGAATTATCTATTAACTCTCTAATTAAAAGAATATATGAAGGTAATTTCATGTAGGTAAAATAGTACTATAATATGCTCGAAATGCTGTAAAATAGAACTTTCCAATTTCACTTGGAATAAAAGAAGGAGAAATGAATTCAAATTATGTGCTTAGAAAAATATATACATGAATGGATCAAGGCCTTAAATTTAAACAAGAAAGAAGCTGTATAATTTTTCTGAGAATACAAGGCTTAAAACCCAGCTAGATTCATTAAAGAGGCTTCTATACATCTAACTGGAAAAATAATTCTATAAAAGTACAAGTTCGAATTTGACCGAGACCGAGAACGAAGAAAGAGAACAGTGAAATAAAAATACCCGGAAAGTATTATCTATTACTAGGGTTGTATATCCAAGCCTTAAATGGAAAATCCGGATGTATAGTATTACAAATAAACTTTAAAAAAGAGCGATATACGCAGTTTAACTGAGCCCGATGGAAGAAAACCGAGACTTGAAACTGTGAACTTCAAGCTAGATACTTATTACAGAGACACCAGTATAAATATTATAACAGATGATGTGTGGAAGGTTTCCAAAAATTTATGGTTGCTCAAACAGTGAGCTAACCCTGAAAAAAATCATATACAGAACCAAGGTAGTTGATTTGGTTACCTGGAGGGCATCAAAACAGAAAAGAAAATGTTTGGCCATGTTCATTCAATCGGTGAGGTGCCAAGAGTTCTCGTGATAGATAATTGACCTGCACCATCCGAATCAAATGGAGTAACATGAGTTATGAAATATTTAATATTTACTTCAATAGAAATTGGAAGAGATAGGGTAGGGTTTGAAACGTATTTCTCTTACCTTTGGCCATAGAGCTACATGCTTAGAAGCCAGAATTGATGTAATGCAAGCAGAAGGAGAAAGGTTAGCTATATACCTACTCAACTTTAAAAGAAAACGGTAAGAAGAACTACAAATATCGAATGAAAAGAGAAAGAGCCGAGAGTTTGTATACCTGGTCGGATGCATGTGAGGAAAAATGCTGTAGTTACTCTTCACCCGCACATGGTGTCATTCGGAAGAGTTTAACCGAATACTGCAGAGGAGTAGAGCCATGGCTATCAAATACTGGCAAAGGAAGTTTTGACATAACCATCCCAAGGATAAAAGGGTAGATTCAATCGACAAGTAAAGAGCTAAGTAGGTTGAGCTCTAGCTCTTCCTGCCAAATCATTACCATCATTGATTAATGAGTTGATCGGACAGTGGTAGCAAGGGGCAAGTGGCCTGTACACAGATCACAAAATTGGAACAATTGTCTCAAATTTAATATGGAGATATTTCTTTTGGATATGTGTACTCATAATCATAAATAAGATAGTACATGAGTTAATGCTAAGTACAGATGTCAATTTATCCGAAAATTCAAATGGGAGCACTCTTTGATTTAAGAGAAGACCTCAAATTATAGAAAAATCATGAAACTTTTATGGTATATGATATATACATTACAATATGTTTTCAAGTTCGATTCCTAAATTGGAATGTATAATGTATTTTAGTAATAAGGTCATGTTAGCTATATAACGAGAATAAGCAAGGTGTTAGAATGTAGTGGTTATGAGGTATAGTAAATAATTTTTTTATGGTAAATTCAATTATGATTTATAATAAATAAATTAAAAATTATTTTAGTATTTTCTATTATTGGTTGTGTAAAAAGATATTTTTATTAATAAAAAAGAAGTTACATATCAGCATCAATTTCAAAAAAACTACTAAAATCTTGGATTACACTATGAGCTACAAATTTATTGGATTCTTGAGAGTCTTCTTAAATCAGTGTTGTATTTTTCTTGTGCTTCACTTTTTGACTTCTTTTTCTTGGGTGGAGTCCAATGAACTTGTAGATAAATTATTCTAGTTCGTTCTAGACAATCAAAAATTAATTATATTAATCATGAAAACATAGAAACTCCTTAAAATTTCAAGGGGCCAAATGCCTATAACATTGGCATGATTTCCCAAGTTAACTAATTTTTCACCATCAAATACCTGTAACATTAGGTGATTTCCCCAAGTTAACTAATTGTTCACCATATTCTTGGATTAGTTCTTTATTTTTCTTGCACCTCATTTTTGGCTTATTTTTCTTGCTTGGAGGTCAACTTGAAATCCTTGCTTTGAAGCCCAAGACCATACTATGAATAACTCAAGCCCAATTGGTTTTTCTCCTTGCTTCAAAAATAAGAGTTATACAAAATGATAGTGTGATGATCTATGATGTCCTTCACATATTTTCAATGTCATTCTTATGCAAGGACAAGTAGTTGTGGCCATCTAGATCCATACATTCTAGTAGAGACTCCTTTCGGGAGGAGAGTGTTGGGTGTGGAGCCTAATTATCTTGTTTATTTTGTATCACAGCGTTGGACCCCTATACCTTAATGGGGCGGAAACGCCACCCAAAATTAAACGCTACCTAGGGGGTCCAGGGGGGGTCGGTTGTGACTTTATGGAGCCCCCCCCCTAGTGGGGGGTTTCGAGGGCAGCACCCCAGGAGCTAAAAACAGATGTAAATTTTCCTTGAAAAAGTATAGTAATTTCTAGTCAATCTGGGCCATTCATTAAGCGGATGACCTGACGGTAGAAGTTATGTTCATTTTAGGTTTTTTTTTCCCTAGAAGGCAACCCCTCGCTTATATGAGGGTATTTTATTTTGGTTGTGTATTTTATGTGTATTCTCGGAGTGAGAAACAGATAGGGAGATTGTGAGGGAGAACAGAGGATATTACAGCGGATCTGTTGTAAGTTGTGTCTCTTCATTTTGCTGGATAATAAAAAGGAAGGACTAGTTTTTCAGGGTGGACATAGCCCAAACTCGGTGAACCACATATATCTGTGTCTCTCTATTTTTATGTGTTTTGTGTGCTTGTGTTTTCAGCATAAATTATGTTTTTCATTGCTCTATAATATTTAATTTTCTAACAAAAACTCAACTGCAAACACATGTGAATAAATTCAATCGCACATAACACAGTTGCTTAACGGGAAAGCTTAAAGCTAAAAAACCAAACTATCATATATTATGTATATCAATGGAGTCATGTAATAATCTCATACAAAGCTTAGTACATCAAGCTCTCAATACAATCAACATTCATTACGCATTGTCATGCAGAAATTTGCATCTCCATGCACCAATTTCTTGCCTCCTAACAACTTGCCTCCACTGTGCAATCCTTGCTGAAGAAGACCCCTGAATGAATTCAAATTGGCCTTGCCTTGATTGCGCAATCCTCATTGTAAAATCCAATGTGTTTCAGATGGATTGAATGCATCACTATAGTCAAAACAGATAGTCCATCTCACCCTTTCACCTATCTCTCCACTGGGTCTCCACTGGAACTAGCATGCAAGTAGTTAACTATTATATTTGTTCATTTTTTAATGAGTTATTAGTTGTGAATTAATTAACTAATTAATTCACTTAACTCTCACTAGTGTATCTTTTAGTTAAACTAGATACAACTAGCTCAACTGAGTTAAACTAAATAACAACTCCTGTAACTACTCTTCCAACTCTGTCATAACTTTGCCACTTTAGTTCTAACTGAGTCCTTCATGCATGAGCCACTAATAACCCTATCAATTGCGTAATTCCTTCAGCCCACTCATTTGCCAAATATTTTCACTGAAATAAAGTGCTCCAAGAGAATAAGTTGATGTTTATTGTCGGATTATTATTAAGAGCTAATAACAATTGACATGCACCTATTTTTAGATCGACGATCTATAAATAGACTTCCCCCAATATTCTAAAAATAGAATTTCATCTATTTTCCACATTTGACCAACCATCTCCAAATAGCATCCTGCAACTTATAGAATATGCTCACCATGTCTAAAAATAGACATACACCTAAAAATAGCCAGCAGCCCCACTTAGTGAAGGTGCTTACTTTTCACTAAGCTCTTCATCTTGTTGAATATCAACGCTCCCTCTAAAAAAGATAGGGATTATCCTTCACCCCGATACTGCCTCTATGGTATTCGAATTTTCTCCTGTCGAGCGCCTTGGTCAGAATGTCTGCATCCCGATATTCCGTAGGAATGTACTGAAGCAACATGATCTTCCCCTGCACACAATGTCTAATATGATGATACCAGATATCAATATTTTTAGATCTATCATGAATGGAGAAAAGGTTGGTACATTTTATTTATGCAATGGTATTTTTAACTCTGTTAATGCTTTAACTTCCAAAGGAGCAGATGCAGCATTATGGCATCATAGGCTCAGACACATGAGTGAGAAGGGGATGAAGATTCTTCACTCAAGAAATTTTTTTCTGGGTTTGAAGAATGTTGATTTGGATTTCTGTGAGAAATTCATTTATGGAAAACAGAAGAGAGCCAGATTTCTCAGAGTTGGGAAAGAAAAGAAGAGCGAAAAATTAGAGCTTGTGCATACAGATGTATGGGGACCTGCTTAGGTATCATATATTGCTGGCTCTCGTTATTATGTTACTTTTGTTAATGATGCAACTAGAAAAAATTGGATTTATTGTATTCAGAATAAATATAATGTATTTTTTACTTTCAAGAAATGGAAAGATTTGTTTGAGATTGAGACAGGAAAGAAGTTGAAGTGTCTCAGATCAGACAATGGAGGTGAATATTGCAGCAAAGAGTTTGATAGGTATTTTTCAGAGCATGGAATTTGCAGAGAGAAGACATTTCCAAGAAAACCACAAGAAAACGGTGTGTCATAAAGGATGAATAGAACAATCATGGAGCGTGCAAGGTGCATGAGATTGCATGCAGGATTGCCTTTACAATTTTGGGCAGATGTTGTAGATACTATTGTTTATCTAATAAAAAGAGGGCCTTCAAGTTCCTTGGATGGTGGTATTCCAGAGGAAGCATGGATAGGTAAAAAGGTAAACTACTCTTTTTTAAAGCCTTTTGGTTGTGAGGCCTTTATCCATATTAATAAAGAAAATAGAACAAAGCTTGAGGAAAAATCAAAGAAATGTACCTTTATTGGATATGGTGTTAATGATTTTGGTTATCTCTTATATGATTATGAAAATAAAAAAATCATTAGGAGCAGAGATGTAATATTCAATGAAAGGTATTGTATAAGAATCAATTGCAGGAAAAGAAACAGGAAAAAGAAAACAAAGAATACGCTTGATGAGATCACAGAAAAGGTAAAGGTGCCTGAAAATAATAATAATCAAGAGCCACAACACCAACAACCACCACAACAACAACAGGCACATCAAACACCTGAAAGTGGTGTTAGAATATCTACCAAGATAAGTAAACCCCCTGAACGATACTCTCCTTCATTATATTATTTATTATTGACTGATTCTGGTGAACCTAAATGTTATGAAAAATCAATGCAGGTTGAAAGCGGGAAGAAGAGGGAGCTAGCCATGGAAGAAGAGATGGACTCCTTAATGCATAACTAGACTTGGGACTTAGTCAGGTTGCCTGCAGGTAAAACTATACTACAGAATAAATGGGTTTACAGGCTGAAGGAAGAATATGGACAAAAACAGAGGTACAAAACTAGACTTGTGGTGAAGGGGTTTTCACAGAAGAAAGGTATTGATTTTGATGAAATATTTTCTCCTGTTGTTAAGATGACTTCAATCGGAATTATTTTAAGTCTTGTAGTAGCGGAAGATTTACATCTTGAACAGTAAGATGTAAAGACAACATTTCTCCATGGAGATTTGGAGTAAGAGATCTATATGCAGCAACCAGAAGGATATGAGTTCAAAGCGAAATAAAAATTAGTGTGCAGGTTAAAGAAGAGCTTTTATGGCTTAAAACAGGCTCCAAAGCAGTGGTATCTAAAATTTGACAAGTTTATGTCTGAACAAGGTTATACTAGATGTCACTCTGATCATTGTGTTTATCTGAAAGGGAAAAATGATGGCAGCTATATTATATTATTATTATTATATGTAGATGACATGCTTGTTGCAGTGTCTAACATGTAGGAAATAAATGTGCTCAAAATAAAATTAGCAAATTCATTTGCAATGAAGAATTTGGGAACTGCAAAACAAATCCTTTGTATGAGAATAACCAGAGACAGGAAAAATTGCAAATTAACACTGTATCAGAATGAGTACATACAAAAGGTGTTGAAAATATTTAATATGCAGAATGAAAAACCAGTTAGTACACCTTTTTCTAGTCATTTCAAACTTAGTAAGAATATGTGCCCCAAGACCCAAGAAGAAATGGACTATATGTCTAAAGTTCCATATGCATCAGCAGTTGGAAGCTTAATGTATGCAATGGTCTGCACAAGACCTGATATTGCACATGTAGTGGGATTTGTAAGTAGGTACATGAACAATCCGAGAAAAGAACATTGGATGGCAGTAAAATGGATTTTCAGATATTTGATAGGTAACACAAATCAAGCATTATGCTTTGGTGGTTCAAACATTTCTCTACAGGGATATGTTGATGTAGATATGGCAGGTGACACAGATAATGGGAGGAGCACTACACAGTATGTATTTACTGTAGGTGGAACAGCTGTCAGTTGGGTTTCAAAAATACAAAGTGTTGTTTCACTTTCAACAACAGAAGCAGAGTATGTTGCTGTTACAGAGGCTAGTAAATAAATGATTTGGTTACAAAGGTTTATGGATGAATTGGGTAAGAAGCATGATATGGGAACGTTATACAGTGATAGCCAAAGTGCCATTCATCTTGCAAAGAACTCAGCATTTCATTCCAGGACTAAACACATACATCTCAAGTACCATTTCGTACGGTCAATATTGGAAGATGGATAGTTGAAGCTAGAAAAGATACACACTAGCCAAAATCCTAGAGATATGCTAACAAAAGTTGTAACCAAGGAGAAACTAATAATATGCTTAGTTTCAATTGGTCTTCAAGGATGACGATGAAGATGAGAAACAGCCAGATCCAAAGAGGAGTTATTGTCTCGAAAATGAAGCAGCGGTGTAATTGCTACAATCAGTCTCCAAGTGGGATATTGTTGGGTGTGGAGCTTGATTATCTTATTTATTTTGTATCATAGCATTGGACCATTGTACCTTAATGGGGCAGAAACACCACCTAAAATTAAACACTGCCTGGGGGGTCCAGGGGGGGCGGCTGCGACTTTATGGAGCCCTTCCCTCCCTAACGGGGGGTTTCGAGGCAGTGCCCCCGAAGCTAAAAATAGATGTAATATTTCCTTGTAAAAGTATAGTAATTTCTAGTCAATCTAGGTTTTTCATTAGGCAGATGATCTGACAGTAGAAGTTATGTTTAGTTTAGGGTTTTTTTCCCTAGAAGGTACCCCCTCGCTTGTATGAGGGTATTGTATTACGGCTATGTATTTGTATGTGTATTATCGGAGTGAGAAACAAATAGGGAGACTGTGAGTGAGAATAGAGGATATTACAATAGATCTGATGTAGGTTGTGTCTCTTCATTTTGTTGGATAATAGAAAGGAAGGATTGGCTGTTTGGGGTGGAAGTAGCCCAAACTGGGTGAACCACGTATATCTGTGTCTCTCTGGTGTTATGTGTATTGTGTGCTTGTGTTTTCTGCATATTTTATGTGTTTCATTGCTCTGTAATATCTAATTTTCTAACAGAGAGAGATTCAAACCTATTTCCATATTTGGGGATCTTATAAGGATTTTAGGTGACTTGAGGAATCAAATTTCTTCTTCTTTGGACTTTTTTTAAATCATCTTTCTAGTTTTGATAAGGGTCTACTTTAGACAATTCCTTGTAATTGATAGGATAATCCATAGAATATTCTCATATTCACAAAAACGTTTTCATTTAAAGGGTACATGTTCATAATCTATAAACTCCTTCCAAACACTATCATAATAATAAATATCTATGGAAACTAAAGAGGCTAAGATATATTCATGTAAACACATATATGAACATAATGTGTACCTCTCCTTCTTAGTAGCCTCTTATACCTTCAAAAAGTTTCTAAGAACTAAGATTAAAATGCATCTTTATAATCATGTAATCTCTAATATTTGAATCAAACATAATTCACTCAACATTAGCTCACATTTGAGTGTGTTATTCTGTAGGTTTTTAATCTTTGTAATATTGTAATCTCTAATATTTGAATCAAACAAAATTCACTCAACATCAACTAAGCTCACATTTGAGTTTGTTTTTTTGTAGTTTTTCTTTCTAGCTAATGCCTATCACAAATTGATCGGAAAATGGATTGAATTGAGATAATGAAAAGTCATGTCTCTTTATATCATCGACCAATCTATTCATAAAACCTAACAAGCACCCCAAGGATTTTTGAAAGCATCATTACAACCTCAAGAAATCAAATAACCACCACGATGCCATGCTACACATTCCAATCTCATGAACGCCACATAAATTTCACGAATGATTATTTATTCCCTTGGTACATTGCTAGCCATCGACAGGAAGGTGAAAAAACATCATGCAATGGAAAATTTTGATTTCAATCAGAAAAAAGAAATAGATTCATCTTTCATTTCCATCTCGACCAAATGAAATCATACGTCCAAAGATACTTTTACCTATTTTTCATCAAATTTAGAGTGAGGAGCTCAAAAACATGGGGCAAAATTGTTGGTGTACATGTACATAGTTAGATTTAATTATCTCTATTTCAACTCTAGATATTGCATGCAATGTGCACTTGTATTTAGCTATTTAACTCAAGTGCTTACATGTGGTGTGCACTTGGATTTAGTTAGTTAACTCTAGTGCTTGCATGTGGTGCATGTGCACACATAAATCACACTTAGCTTTAGTGAGATTTAATTATCCATAGTTATTCATCTACAACTAAGTTTAACTTAGTTTATTTTATGTATTGATTCTAAAACTAGTATTGATGAAACAAATTCATTCTCAATTCCAATTTTTATTTTTCAATTCTCGCAATTTTTTTCAATTATCCTTCAAATAGATTTGTATTTGTGCTCTAATAATTTTACATGGTATCGGAGCTACAAGGGTTTGGAGAAATTGCATGAAAAAAAAAATGCATGTTTGAAGAGAAAATAATTTGAAATTGTTTGAAGATTTGATTTGCAGATCAAGATATTGGAGAACTGTTGAAATTGCTGCTACATCTACAAGGTGAAAGAAAAATGGAGTTCTCATCTTTAGCAATTCTTACTCCATATAAATACTTCCAATGGAAGCCATAGATTTTCCTTCACCTCAAAGGCAAAGTCTTGTATCATATAGTTATGAATAAGGAAGCTGAACCGAATTCCACCATTGAAATATCCAAATACTTCAACAGGATGGACAAGGCTTTTGGTCTTCCGTTTTTGTCCATATTGTTGAGCCCTAAAAATTTCCTCTCCTTTCATCAAATTTCACTTCATTCCATTTTTCATTTATTAGCTATAGGCTTAAAATATCAATAGGAATGATTAAAATCAATTTAATAATGCATGTAATGACTGACTTATTATACTTTTGTGGTTTTGTTGTCATAGTGATTTTTTAGCAGACTTAGCTACAGAATGTAGTCATTCTGTAGCTAGTCGCATATTCCATAGCCATCTTTATGTTTACACAGGTTACAAGTGTCATTTGAGGGAAATACGCATATGGTTAAATTATAGAACTCTCCTACATTATTCCTTGTCCTCCACGAAGGCTGAGCAAAAATCTGAAAGTGGTTATGCACGTGGACAAAGCCAAAACCAAGAAGCAGACTTCTACAAGGATAAGGACTCTGCAGGTGTCTTCAGCAAAATATGAGTCCTCAACAAGAGTT
The DNA here is from genome assembly GCA_034641835.2 of Pinus albicaulis. Lineage (NCBI taxonomy): Eukaryota > Viridiplantae > Streptophyta > Pinopsida > Pinales > Pinaceae > Pinus > Pinus albicaulis. The sequence goes on along the minus strand of CM076583.1, from coordinate 1,162,537,354 downwards.
CTAGTTCGATTTTGATTATAAAAGATGCCTATGCCTATTTCTACTCAATGACAGTTATGTATTTTCTTATAAAAATAACTCGGTGAACCGAGAAATAGTTAGTTGATGTTTTTTTGTTAGTTCTCAAAGACTGTGATACTCTGTTTCTGAGTGTTTTTCCTTTGATGAAAGAAGTATAAATTTGATGCATGATCTGAAGAAAATTTAAGGAGTTAAGGATTCATGTGTCAATCTGATGGTAGAGGGCCCCTACTCTCTAAAAGGCTTTGTGCATATTTTCTAGATAAGTGACCTTTAACTCTGTTTTGTTCTTAACTTAGGCAGTTTTCTGAGTTTATCCTCTTGCATCATACTTATGTGATTTAATTACATCGAATATTATAGTCAATCTTGTTCTCATGAGCTGTTCCAATATATCACTAATGTGTGAATGAGATATAGCTATAGTACTCTTGAGTTAATTTCATTTTAGTTCAGTTCTGTTCATTGAATTTCAGTTCTATTAGTTAATTGCATTTCAGTCCTGTTAATTAGACTTAAAAGACCCTCATTATTTTATAAGTTGCTCTTGTTCTTAACTTGTTCTAACACATCATTATCATATGAACAAGAATTAGTTATATCATTTTGAGCTCTTGACTGTTCTGCAATTTCTCATAATTTTACAAACAGCCTTTTTCCCAAGTTATTCCAAGAGATCTCTAACCTTTGAACAAGGATTAATAGTAACATTTTGAGTTTCATAATGAGTTAATTCTAGTGTCATAAGTTATTTTAGCATAGGGTTCCTTACTATGTTGCAGATAATCTTTTCTCAAAATGTTCCAACAAATTTCTAACAACGGATGAGATTTTCTCTGTGATATTTTAAGTTGTTGTTTACTAAAGAGAACCTCATTACATCAAACTAATAATTTTCTCAGTTTGTTCCAATATACCTCTAATGAAATGAATTGGACTGAGTTTAATGTTATGAGTTACTTTTCTTATCATCTTTACAATCTATGGATTAGCATTTTCTGTTCTTAGGTGCCATTCATAGTTTAGAGTAGATTTTATTCTGTTTTAGTGGGATCAGTAACTTCTCTTTGCTAGAAATTCAGTTCGTTTCCCCTTAGTATAAACACACAAAACCAAAAAAACTAGAAAAACACTAAGCACAACGAAGTAGGAAGAAGATACCTAGGCACATATGGTGCACTTCACTTCAACAGTTTACTAGCCCTGGTTGAAAATTTATGACATCAATTTAGGAACACTAAGTTGAGTAGACACATATCTCTAGCATTGGGTTTCCATGTGGACACATGAAAAATTATGAATGAGGTTTGGACAACCTTGGAGAATTTATTTGGAAAGAAGGATTAGATGCGGGCTCATATTCTCGAAAATTAGCTAAATTCCTTAGATCCAAATAGCTTTGATAACATTCAATATTTATTTACAAAATCTAAATCATTTCTTCTATAACTACATGATTGTGCGATTGATAAATCAAAATAGCAAGGTCAGTTGATCCTTTATTTTAGTCTATATTAGGCCCATAATATGTTTTTTTCGTTTCCACATTTCATACAGTTAGACTTGCAACTAGAGAAAAATGGAAAATGCCCAAATTTGACACATTTATTGAGTCTCTTATTCATAATAAGGATAAGCTATCAACAGTCTAGTGCTGAAGATCGATGATCCCATCATGAATGAGTTCTCTAATGAAGTGCATGAGGATCTCGATGTGTTTGGTCTATTGTGGCTGCACTTGATCTCTACAAAAATTTAACATGATTTGATTATCAGACCATATGATAGTTGAATGATAGACACTCATCCCAAGCTCAGATAGGAAATGTTGTAGCCAAATGGCCTGAATAGTGGTATTGAATGCTCCTCTATACTCGGCCTCTGCTGATGATAAAGCAATGGCAGTTTCATTCTTTCAAGACCAACAAATTAGCCTAGATCCCAAACTAAGTACATAACCAAAGGTGGACTTGTGATCAATATTGTTGCCAGCCCAATCTAAATCCATGAACCCAAGGAGATCCAAGGAACAATTTTCTGCATAATGAATCCCATAGGTGTTTGTCCCCTGGACATATCAAAGTATGCGCTTTGCAACTTTCCAGTGTAACTCATGTGGCTTCTGCATGTATCTGGAAACTTCTCCTATGACATATGATAGATCAAGATGAGAGTGAGTGAGATAAATAATACTTCCCACAAGTTGATGGTACAATGTGCAATCAACCAATGGTGTTTATTTTGCCATTCTCGATATTTATCCCTCATAAGAAAGGTGTGGTTGCTGGCTTGCAATCACTCATTTGAAATCGTGCCAAAATATCTCTAGCATACTTTGGTTAAGAAATGGTAATCCTATAACCACTCTGATTGATATCTATTCGAAATAAGAAATTTAACAAGCCCATCTCTATCACATAAAACCGCTTATGCAATGTATTTTTAATCTCAGTATTGACAGAAGCTAAACTACATGTTATCAAAAGATCATCTACGTAAAGTACTATGATAAAAAAGGAGTCAATTTTCTTCAAAAAATAAACATTGGAATCAAATTTTCAATGTACAAAATTTTGAGATAACAAATAGGAATCCACCTTGATATATCATGCTCTAGGTGCCTACTTGAGGCCCTAGAGAGACTTCTTTATTTTGCATGTCGGAGATGAATTGTTCATGTATCCAAGTGGTTGGTCCATGTATATTTCCACCTCTAGATCACTGTGAGGAAAGCCATTCTTCACATCCATATGATGCACCTCCCATCCTCTTGTTGCTACAATGGTGAGAGGTAGCTGAATGGAATCCATTTTTTCCACTGGAGCAAAGGTTTCATCATAGTCAACGCCATGTACTTGCTGAAAACCTTTTTCTACCAACCATGCCTTATATTGACTAACTTGTCTATTTGCTTCTTTCTTGGTCCGGTAAACCCACTTGCACCTCACAAGTTTACGATTAGAAGGTAGGGGAACCAAATCCCAAGTCTAGTTCTCAATCAGAGACTTATATTCTTCATCCATTGTTGCTTCCCCTTCAAGATGCCCAATTTCTTCTGCATAACTTTGTGGATCAGATGCATGCATCATATAAGAATTCATGGGCATGCATGGCTCCATAGCTAAGAGTGCTTGTGGATTTTCCTCAAAGTGAGGTATAGAGGCAAGATCATCAAGGAGATCACGCATTTTATGCCTTTTTTGTGTTGAAGGTGGCCTAGAATATTCTGAACTACATGAAGAAGTATGATCTCGATGTTCAACAACTGGTGGTCCAACAGGCATCACAAGAAAAGGCTTACCTTCATTAGAATTATGATCTAAAGTTTCATCTGCATACTCATCAATGAGTGATCAAGAGTTCATATTTTTTTCTCAAAATTCAAAGTTACAGGATTGGGTTGAAACCATGATGGTTCCGTAGATCTCTTCTTCCTAATTCCAGCATCGTTAATGGTTCAAAAAACGAATGTTGTATGAGGGAGTTATCGCGTTCTGAATGAAATCCCAAACAAGTAAAATTTGCGACAGAGTTGACTTGATGCCCAGTCAGCAAGGTGGATTGCACAGTCAGCAAAAGGAATATTATGAGGAACATTCCTTTTTTAGTTCCAATTGTAGGATCACAAGTGGTGCCATTTGGTTTTTTGAATGGTTGTACATTTTGGTTGAAGGGCCAATCATGGGGTGACACGTGGCCAGCCCTAAGACCGCCACGTGTCCCCCAAATGGCATATTAAAATTTTTGGTAGAGGTCCACAGGGCTCAACCCCGCGACCTTCGGTAGACCATGTGCATGAATTAACCACCCGCTTTGCACATTGTTATTTAATTATCATATGCATCAGCTTATTGTTAAAGTTGAATGGAATTCGCATAGTGGGTTGGGGACCACCGGCTATCCCAACCCGCTAGCGGTCCCCGCAGGGTGGTCACATAAAACATTGCAACGTTAAGGTTAAACTGTAACCTCTGACAGATAAACATTTTCCAGCAACCTGTGATGTGTCACATGCAACGGTCACAGTTAGTGTTTCCATGCGGTCTCCACTAACCATATCTTTTAACCCGAAGTTTAAAACATTATCCTGTGGTTTATGCCTTAGTTCCACCGACAGTGCAGTTTGTAAGTCATGGTTTGGGGTTGGAATGTGGCCACCCCAACCACTAACCTTAAACGTCATGGATAAGTTCAGCAGTATTTTTGGTAGTGTGACAAAAAGTGGGGAAATCCACTATTTTGACTCCAGTTAAGTGGAGTCCTCCACATTTAGTGGAGCTTTTCTAGGTGTAACTGGGCAAAAGAGGAGACTGAATTTTCACCCATTGAGAGTTAATGAAGAGTCATTATTGACTAATTGGAGCATTTTGGAGCCATTGGTGTGGAGAAAACAACCATTAGAGGTATGTAACTACATGTATTTGCAAAATTTTGAGCATAATGAAATATGGATATGTCATTGGGAGTTGGACCAGTAGATGTAGCCCAGGAGGGGTGAACTGCTTCATCATGCCTGCTGTGTAAATGGTTTTTCGTGACTTATTTCTCTATTTTTCACTGCTTTTCAGTGTTCTTTGTGCTTATTTCATGCTTCTAATTTACTAAAATCATCTACAATGCATGGTTAAAATCCTCAATCCTTAAGCAAAATAATGAGAGAAGTATGCACATGTTTATAAACTGAAAAGACACTTAGCACAGTAAAACTAATACAGTAATTTCAGATCATATTGGTATCAGAGCTAGAGTTTATTCTCTAGTGTTGTTTAGTGAAAATAATTGTTTAACTGTTTGCAAGTTTTAGATGCTTACTATGCTCAAGATCAAAAGAGGAATAGGCAAATTGGTGGGAGCAGAAGGGTCTCAAGAAGAGAAAAAGAAAAGGAAATCAATATTGCCACAATCTCCACCACCTAGTTCACCTCCTAAGGAAGTAGAATCTATATTAAACATGTCTCATAGATAAGGATAAATCCATGAAGAAGTTGATCCCAAAGAGGAAGAAAGAGCGTTAAGGAAAGAATTGCTTGACATGAATGAGATGGCTAGAATCCTTTATCAAGAAAGGAATGAGAAACTGCAAGGATAAGGATCGAAACTTCAAAAGGAAGGACATGGATATTCAGGAGGTCACAATGATGAAGATAAGTCAAAGAAGGGCAATGGAGGAAATGGAAGCAATGGAGAGCCATCATCCTCACCCTCATCATCATCATCCTCTACTTATACTTCAATACATTAGCCACACAATTCAAATAACACTGATAAAAGTCTTTTTTTATAACTTGATGTTAAGTTTTAATTGCCAATTTTTAATGGTGAAGTCAATGCAAAAAAGCTTGATAATTGGATTAGGCAATTGGAGGTTTATTTGAGAATCCAGAACCTTCAAGATGATGATACCAAAATCCAATTAGCTTCATTCAGAATGGAAATTGCAACACATGTTTGGTGGGAAGCCAAGACAAAGGAGGAGATCAAAAAACATGGTAAGATCATGGTGGCACCCAGTGTTGATCATGGTGTTGCTTGTACTTCGCATTGGCTCTATCCAATATATCATGAACCTGTTGGCGGATGTATTGAATGCGCTCGATGAAGCTACTTGCTTTGTCAACTTCAGACTCGACATGAGCTGAATCGGCCTGAGCAGCTGCAAATGGCATGGTTACGCCAATGGGACATAGTGGCTGGAATCCCAAGCCCACCTGAAAGGGGCTATGACCGATTGAACTGTGGAGAGCCCGATTATAACTATGTTGTACATAGGGGAGGCTATCGTCCCATGTGTGTGGATGCTTTGTATTGTACATGCGCAGAATGTGCACAATCATTCTGTTGACGACCTCTGTCTGGCCATCTGTTTGGGGATGGAAAGCTGTGGACTTGGTGAGCTTTGTGTCCAACATTGACCAGAGGTTGGACAAAAATGTGCTGAGGAACCTGCTATCTTGATTTGATATGATAGACTGTGGGATCCCAAAGTGCACCCACACTCATTCAAAGAAGAGTTTAGCATTGGCTTCTGCTGTGATATTCTTCTTGCAGGTCGCCATAATGGCCATCTTCGAGAATTTGTCGACGACCACGAAAACACAGTCATTTCCCTGCTTAGTAGAAGGAAAGTCCGACATGTAATCCATGGAGATGGATTCCCAAGGTCGACTCGAGGTAGGTAGAGGAGTATATAGGCCTTGCTTCTTGATGGTCGATTTGGAAATGGCATAAGCAGTGCAGGATCTGATGTGTTTCTCAACATCCTTTCGAAGGTTCGGCCAATAGAAATACTTCTGCAGGATTACTACTATTTTCTTGACCCCGAAATTCCCAGCGACTCGACTATAGTGTGCTTCCCATATCATCTTGGCACGCTCGCTTGAAGGAACACAAAGGTGTCCCATGTGACATAAAAGTGCATCTTGGAGGTGAAAATTTGGAACTTGCGTACCCCCCAAGAGTGCCTTGTAAGCGTGGTCGAATTCTGGGTCGCTCTCGTAGAGAAGTGGCCAATCAGAAGTCTCGTGCCCACAAGAGTTGAGCACAGTGGTGAGCACCACGATCGGTGGTCGGCTGAGGCAGTCTGCAACATGATTGGTGCTACCCTTCTTGTACTTGATGTTCAAATGAAATTGTTGCAGATATGTGGACCACTTCTGATGACGATCATTCTACAACTTCCCTTGTGTCTGTATGAACTGCAGGGGTCGGTGGTCTGTTTGGATGATTTTTTCCTTCCCCAAAATGTAATGCTTCCATTGTCAACAAGCTTGCACAATGGAATACATTTCTTTGTCATAAGTGGGATACTTGTGAACTGTGTCAGACAATGTCTCACTGTGAAATACCACTAGATGTCCCTGTTGAGTAAGAACTACCCCAATAGCATAGTCAGAGGCATCTGTCTCGATCTAAAATGGCTATTGCAAGTCTGGTAAAGTGAGCACTGGGGCAGAACAGAGGCGATTTTTCAATTCTGTGAATACCTTCTGTTGAGGTTCCGACCAAAAGAATTTTGCTCTCGCTCCTCCCTTGGTGACTTGACTCAAGGGCCAAGTGATATGAGAGAATCCCAACATGAACCTCCGGTAGAAATTAGCGAGACCCAGAAAGCTGCGAAGCTCTGTTATAGTGGTTGGGGCTGGCCAATCTCGAATGACTTGGATCTTCGCTGGATCCACATGCACCCCTTTCATCAATAATGTATCCCAGATATTGAACCTATGTCATGCCAAAAGTGCACTTCTCCAAATTGGCACACAACTTGTGTTGCCGCAATGTTTGGAGGACTTGTCGGATGTGGTGAAGGTGCTCTTCCCAAGTCTGGCTGAAGATCAGAATGTCATCCAAGTACACCACTACAAATGAGTTGGTGAATGGCCGCAATATGTCATCCATCATCCTCATGAAGGTGGCGGGAGCATTCGTCAACCCGAAAGGCATGACCAGCCATTCGAAAAGGCCTTCCTTGGCTTTGAAGGCAGTCTTCCACACATCGTAGGGTTCAATTGGTACCTGGTGATACCCAGACTTCAGGTCGATCTTGCTGAAATATTTTGCACCTTTGAGTTGGTCCAGAAGGTCATCAATCCGTGGGATTGGGTACCTATTCCGAACAGTGATCTTGTTCAGCGCCCGATAGTCAATACAGAGTCTCCACGTCCCATCCTTCTTCTGTACCAACACGATCGAGCTCCCACAGGGCGATGAACTTGGTCTGATGTGACCTTTTTGCAACAGCTCCTGAATCTGCCTCTTGATTTCATCATTCTCCAGAACAGAGCGCCGATAGATCGGTCCATTAGGTAGCGGCGCACCGGGGGTCAGATCAATCGGGTGCTTGACCTGACAGTGCAGAGGAACCCCTGCGGGTGAGGTGAATATGTCCCCGTACTCCTCCACAACCTTATCCATTTGTTGTTGTTGTGCAGAGGAGCCCTGTCTGGAGGTCGTGGCCACAGTCTTCTTCTTGCCCTGGGGGCGGATCATCAGGAAAATGAATTTCTTGGTTTGGGAAATGAGCTTACTGCATTGTTTTGCAGTAACCAAAGAGATAGTCGTAGGAGGTGGTACCTCTGGTATCCTGTACAACTTATTTCCCAAAGTAATAATAACAGCACGAGGTCGAGACTCATACACAGCATGACGCTTCCACAAGTATGGTTGTCCTAATAATAGATCAGAAACATCAATAGGAGCAACGTCACATAATACCTCATCCGTGAAGGGCTTGATGCTATAGGGAAGGCGGCACTGCTGGCTGACGCGGAGATCTCGTCCTTGGTGAAGCCACCCGATGGTGTATGGATGTGGGTGAGCCGTGGTCGGCAAGCCCAACCGCTTCACGGCGTCTGCTGAAATGAGGTTCTTTTGGCTCCCATTGTCGACAATGAACTGTACAGGGGAGCCCTTTACCCACATCTGGGAGTGGAAGAGACGTTCCTCCTCCTCTGGATCTTCCGGTTCTTCCTTCTGGACCTTTGTAGTGGCAACAGTGGCGTTGGGCTCCGCATCAATAATCTGTTTCCCTTTTTCATTCCCCTTTTCAGGTTCTGATTCGGAGTCGGAGCATGCATCTGACTCAGAAGCCCTCATCTCGGCCACTAGCGACTGTTTGGCCCGACACTCACTTGTGTTGTGAGTGGAGCTCTTATGGAACTCACACCACTTTCCCGTGTCCTTCTTTGGCTTTGCGGTGTTGTTCTTTTCTTGTGGTTTCGATGAGTTGTCTTTAGCCTCCATGCCTTGGCTCTGTCCTTTGTTCTGCGGTTTCGAAGCACCTTTCCCTTGCTTTTGATTCGCAGATCCAAAGTCTCGCTTCTTCTGCTTGAATTTCTGCTCAATCTTGGCAGCATACCGGTATGCCGTACCAAGCGAGGAGATGTCGAGGAACTCCATTTCCTCTTGAATGTATCTGTGCAGACAGTTGCGATACTTTAGCACCAGATGTTTCTCTGAATCTTTGATACCCAACTTTGTGCGCAGGGTATGGAACAGATTCGTCAGCTCATGCACATCTTGATCACTTTGTTGTCGCAGCGTGGTCCATTGTATGTACTTGTCCTCATAGCTCCCCACGGGATAGTACTGTTCCTTGACGGCGTCTCGGAAAGAATTCCAAGTTGGTACGGCCGAGAACAGAGAGGGTTCTGTCTGGTCCTTGTTCTCACAGTAGGTTTCCCACCAGTCCTTAACATGAGGGGTAGCTTTGAGGAGTGCAAAAATAATCTTCTCCCGGTCTAAAAAGTCATGAACCGAGAAATATCCTTCTAACAGATTCAACCATCTATCTATGGCATCTGCGTCTATTTGACCCTCAAATATGGGAATGTCAAAATTTACTTGTACCTTAAAAGGATTCGTGCCTCCAGAGTGGCTGTTGGATGCAGATGCGCCGCCGGTGGGTAGCCGTTGAAGGATCTGAGCAAAGTTATCCATCATCACGTTCCTTTGTCTTTCGAGGGCCTCCTCGAGCAATATTTTGATAGGATCTCCTGCTCCCTCATCTTTCTTTTCATCCCCCATGGGCGTCCGTCGAGGTTTGCGAGGCTGATCTTGCAAAGGTTCCACCAGATCAAGCCCTAGCTCCTTATACCCCGACCTCGTTGGGGACATGCAAAGAAGGATCGAGAAAAAGCAGACCGCTCTGATACCACTGATCCAGATTTATGCAGGAACGCAACAGAATAAACACATAACCATAAATACAGAGATGCAATGGAAATAACACTTCATTTCATTAATATCAAAGAACTGAAATTTGCTTACAGACAGAATGGAAATAAAACTAGCTAGGGCGCTGGTAGCTATCTCTGAGGAGAGATGTGGCGGCTACAGGCCTCTGAACTGAGTTACAATGAGGCTCGAGGGCCTATTTATTATTTAGAAACAATGGGAAATCCTAAACAGCCAAAACCTTAACCCTAGGAGATGAAGCACCAAAACTATGGGCCCCGTTTGGGTAAATTGGTGTTTCAACTTCCTAGGGGCGTAACTTTGGCATACGATCTCCGTTTGATGCGTTCCATACCTCATTAGAAAGATCTATCCGAGGACTAAAAATTTGGAATGAGCAACATGGGTCTATGAGCAACGTCGTTTAGGGCCTCAAAACGGCTCCGGAAGTTCAGGACGTGAAAAACTGCTAAAAATAGTAAACTGTGCCGAAATTGAAAAACTGGAAGAGACAATGGTGGAGCCCCGAGTGGAATAGGCGGGTGACCACCAATATCCACCTGGATCACCTTTCTCAAGTACATAGGAGGCTTACATAGCTACCTAAAACATATTATTCTCATGTTTAACCCCACCAGTCTCGATGAAGTATGTGTTTAGGCCACACATCTAGAAGCTAGAGGGATAAACATTACTGAAGAGGGTAGAAAGAAACCTTTTAAGAATAAAAACAAAGAGAAGGCCTCAAAAGGTAAAAGCAAAAGGAATGCATCTGTTAATAAAGAGGGAGAAAATTGGTTTGTAAATATTGTTCAAAAGAATGCCATGATGAAACTCATTGTTGGAAACTACATCCTAAAATGAGTCCCAAGAAATACAATAACAAAGGGAAACATAAAACTACAACTACAACTCGACATGATTTAGGAGATGATTCAGGTGATTAATCAAATATTACAGCCATGGGATTGAAGAACATGAAGGGGAAAGAAAATGAAACTAAACCCAGTACTAGTACATCAAATTGTCAAATACATGTTGCAAATGGAGAAGAAAGAATTGAACTATTTCATGTGAGGGTCATATCCAAACATACCAATATTGACACATTATTTGACAGTGGGTCACAAGAAAAATTAATCTCTGAAGACTTGGTCAATAAAATTAACCTTGAGACCATACCACATCCAAAACCATATCCATTAGGTTGGATTTGTAAGGATGCAAATTTACAGGTTTCAAGGAAGTGTATATTGTGGTTTGCAATCATGTACATTTTTTTGACACAGATGAATTAGATGTGGTTCCACTTGACATAACACGTATTGTGTTGGGGAGTCCTTACTTGTATGACAGGAAAGCGATCTTTCATCACCATGAGAAAAAATATCATTTATTCAAAGATGACAAGGAGTAAATTGTTAGAGCACATCGCAAGAAGACAAACATTCCTATGTTAAATGCTAGACAGGTAAAGAGGCTAGTAAATTCAAGTAATAATTTTTTTCTTCTAATGATTAAGCTTAAAGATAATGTTAATCATGAAGCATTTGAGTGATGTGATCCTAAGTTGAAATCAGATTTATATGATGTAGTTAATGAACATCATGAGATGTTTTAGGATCCAACACGATTGCCTCCAAAAAGAGGGATTCAACATGATATTTAGTTGCACCAAGATTTTCATCTTCCAAAGATCGGTATGTATCACTTGTCGATAATGGATAATTTTGAAATAAAGAGGCAAATCAAAGAGATGTTGGAGAAAGGAAACATAAGGCCAAGCACTTCTCCATGTGGTTCACCCATAGTCTTGATTCCAAATAAATATGGGACATGCTGCATGTGTGTAGATTTCAGAGTTTTGAACAAGATTACAGTAAAGAATCGTTACCCACTCCCAATGATAGATGATTTTCTTGATCAACTGAAAGAAGAAAAGTTTTTCACTAAGTTAGATTTACGAAGTGGATATCATCAAGTAAGAACTAATAAAGTGATATATGGAAAACTATATTCAAAACCAAACAAGGACTCTTTGAGTGGTTAGTTATGCCATTTGGTTTGTGTAATGCACCAAAAACTTTCATGCGTGTTATGGATAGTGTTTTGCATCCATTCCTTGATGACTTTGTGATTTTGTACTTATATGACATATTTATTTTTCAGCAAAAGAAGAGAAGAACATGTCTTGCATGTGAATAGAGTGCTTGATATTTTTAATAAAGAGAAATTGTTTCTTAAGATGTCAAAGTGTGAGTTTGGAAAGACTTATTTGGTTTATTTGGAACATATTCTAAGAGGAGGAGAGTTGAGAATTGATCCTTCTAAAGTGGAAGCCATTGTGAATTGGCCCACACCCAAAACAGTAACAAAAGTAAGAAGTTTCTTAAGTGCAGCTCAATATTGGTGAAAGTTTATTGCTAAATTTTCTGTCATCGCAGCTCCTATGCATATGCATGCAGTGACAAGTGTGAAGAAAGGCTTCCAATGGGGAGGAAAAAAGCAACAAGCTTTCAAAGATTTAGAAGACAATATCAGTTCAGCTCCAGTCCTTCAATTACCAAATTTGAGATAGCCATTCTAGATTCAAACCGATGCTACTGATTATGCCATGGGCATAGTACTTTTGCAGCATGGTAAGCCTATCACTTTTCATTCTGAAACATTTAATGGTGTTGTGACAAATTATCCTACATATGAAAAAGAAATATATGTGTTGGTACAAAGTGTCAATAATTGGAACACTACTTCATGGGTAAAGAGACGATTGTGCATACCGATCACCAACCATTACAGTTCTTGCAGTAAAAAACAAAATGGCAGCAATCAAGACATTTTAGATGGATAAGATTTCTTCAATAGTTTCACTTGGTTATAAGGTACAAGAAAGGTATTTTCAATAAAGTTGTTGATATTCTTTCAAGACCAATCATTAGTGCATCTACTTTACTCAAAAATGATTATGTTGTACATGAGAGTTACATAGAACAATATGCTCATGATGTTGATTTTCAAGATGTGTATGCTAGTTTGAGTGAAGGGAATCAAGTTGAAGAAAAAGATTATGACATGCATAAAAATTTTCTATTTCATTTGGGAAAGTTGTGTATACCACAAAGAGAGAGGCTAAGTCTCATGAGATAATCTCATTCATCTCTTATTGTTGGACATTTTTGGGTAAGAAAAATGGTGGTGCATTTACAGAGGTATTGTTATTGGCCTCGCATGATAGATTGTGTGTCACGCTTTATAAGAGGCTTTTCTATGTGTGCAACAAGTAAGCCTATTAATAGGAATCTTGGGTTGTACATGCCACTATCGGTACCATCAAGGCCATGGGAGAGTGTCTCCATGGACTTTTTTGGAGGTCTACCTATGTCAAGAAAGCAGCATGATTATATTTATGTAGTTGTGGATAGATTCAGTAAAATGTGTATACTTATGCCATGTAAGAAAACCATTACTGTTGAACAAACTGCTGAACTTTATTTTCAACATGTTTGGTGTAACACTCACACCATACGGACATTAAAAATATATATATATATTCTTAATTTATGGTAAAAACAACATAGCAAAAATAACTTATACTTTACCACTTTAATAGCATGATACTAATTATTCATTTATTATTGTTTTCGATTTCCGCATTTATAATTATACTTTGGATGACATGGCAGATTCATTGTTTTATATACTTACACCATAATTTTTATATGCTACTCAACTATTTAATTTTAACCTGGAATTTTAACCTTGACACCTCAACTCATTCAATTATATATCTCTTGGTGTCTGTGCTATACTGGCGATCTCTGATATGATCTGGAAATTTCATTTACTATGCCAGTTGCGCGATTCTGAAATTTCTGTTTTGGTTTTTCAATGGGCCACCTGCCCCTTCTAATCGTCTTCTGATCCCATCAAAGATCTATGGCGAAGGTTTTCGGTGGGAACTGTCGAGTATCACCCCGTAATCTTAACCATCCCAACCTATTTTTGGTGTTAAACGATGGTTTTCTTATTAGCTTCTACAACCAGTTAACTATGATACTGGTGTGGGCATCAGTCCATGGTTTTGGCCGAGAAGAGGAATTCCTTATGCCACAAATGAAGAAGCTTCTGACCATGGCTGCTTAGTGTGAAAGTTACCGGGCCAAGCCAGCTTCATTACGTCTGTTCGCCTCTACAAGTAAGGTGTTATTGTCCAACTTCGGTCCCATTTGTTAATCTCATTTCACTCCTGGGTTTAATAGGTTATTTTACCAGGTTCTAAGTTCTAAATTTCCCTCTTGCCAACTTCTCACAGTTCCAGTTCAGCATGCTGCAATTCCTGTTCAAGTAACCATCTTGACAGATTTTTACTTATTTTCATTCTCGGTCAAACCATGAATCTTTTAGCTTCACAGTGTCAAGATTTATTGACCTTGGGTTGTGGTTGTTGTAGGTATACTCTTACCTGGAAGTAAATCAGTCTCTTAACCTTTCTTCGTGGTGAAGTTGTTCCTTCGGCTTACAGTTAGCATGTTGCCTTCAGGTATTCATATGATAGTCACTTTTCCGCAAAGACTTCTTACTTATCTCAGGAATTTTAGTTTATTGCTATTTACTTTCATCACTTTCAAGCTCATAGGGCCAAACTATTCTCATAGGGATTCTAGCCTAGACCATGAGTGTCGTAGGAATTTTATCCTTGGGCAGTTCTGTGATTAATTTTGTAGTTGTATTTATTTCTTTTCCACTGCTGTAGTTTACTCATCAGGGTTTCCTCTGAGCTAGACCATTTTTGTTTTCAGAAGAATCCCCAAACTACTAATATGTATTATATAACGACTAGAGGGTTTTAGTTTTGGCACTTTCCCATCCTAGGTTGGACGGTGCATTACAGGATTTCTTACTTTAATTAATGAATGAGAACCACTTTTAAGAAATTTACTTGCTCGGTTCAAATATTTCCTTCTCGTTATATGATTTTCGTGCTTTCGAATGTTAAAATGGTATTCACGCCTCTAGCCGACCCTTACATTTTTCTTTTACTCAATACTTCTCCGTAAAGAATCATGGGTTTACTTTCATTTAATCTGTAGATGTTTATGTGTATGCAGCTCAGTCCTCTAGCAGTATTATTCTTAGCGTAGCTTAACTGTTTATGTACATATTGTAATTTTACTAGCATGAAACTTCTATCTTCTTGTTTGATTATCCGGACCACTCCAGTTCTCGTCCAGGTATAGTAATAGCCAGAGACACGTTGTGTTCTGGACTTGAGGTTCTACATCAAGACCAAAGCAGACAGTGCTCTCCAACCCATTTTAGGATAAAGTGCGTCTGTCTATCATGATTTTTACTGTTATAAGTTTTGTTTAGTAACTATATAATTTGACTGCGTACTAACTTTGATTTTATGTCTTGATATATGTTTATTCCACGCTAAAGAGTTACTTCTGAATTTTTCTATTGTTTTCAATAACATGATTCTATCTTTGTATTCATACATTACAGTACTTATGAATTTAATTTATCACAGTTACCAGTAGGTTTGCTTTAATTTATATAACACAGTAAATTGTTGTTTTCCCTAAGGATAGCTAAATATTGTTTCCTTTAATTTCAATTTCCTTTTATTTCACAGCAAACCAACTCAAAAAACACATTAAAATATTTCATAGATAATTCCTAAAACATGTAAATAACCTTAAAATATTTCACAAATAATTCCCAAAACCTGTAAATAACATTAAAATATTTCACGAATAATTCCCAAAACCTATAAATAACTTGATTAATTATAAAGGTACCCAGAACTCATTCTCTTTCAACATATTCTTTTATAAAAACAATCTACTATCCTTGCTTCTAATGAATCATGTTTCCTATTTACCTATATAATAAAATCATTTCCTGTTTTTAAGTTTACTGAATGCTCAGATACTTATCTGAATATGCAGTTCGTTACTGATGTCCACCCAACCTTCAAGAGAGGTGATTATTTCCTTCTCTTTCCCCTAGGCTCCACACCTGAGAGGTACAGGTTGACGTTATTTTCTATTGTGACCTCAAGACCCCAAGTTGAGTCAATACCAAAAATTATCAAGAACACTGAGTGATTTCCACTGGTCTCTACCAGCTCAGGAAATTTCTCACTCTCTTCCTTATTCTATGTACAGAACCCCTATTCCTCACTGGGATATGCCTCTTATCCTCAGAGGAATAGGTAACTATTCAAACTATCCAACCAACCATCATTTCTTGGAATACTTTTACTATCAGCTTTTTTACTTTTTTTTTTTTTTTGGAACTACTTTCCATAACAAATTTTATTTCCAAATAATAAAATAAATAAAATTTTCTAGAAATTATAATTGTTTTAGTCTTCTCTTTTAAAATAATATCTAAAATGTCATATTACTAGTTAAAAACTAGTTAATGCCAAATTCATATGTTACATTTGGGCTCATTTTGGGTTTCCAACTTATATTGTTAGTGACAGAGATTCCAGGTTCATTGGGAATTTTTGGTCCAATCTATAGAGTATGATGGACACAAAGTTGAAAAAGAGTATTTCTTTTCATCCGCAAACAGATGAACAAACCGAGGTGGTGAACAAAACTGTTATGCATCTATTGAGAGGATATTGTAGCAAATATCCTAAGTTGTGGGATGAAAAACTGCATTATATTCATCACACTTACAACTGGGAAAAGAAATCTTCAACTCAAACATCACCTTTTGAAGTATGCTTTGGGTATTTGCCAAAATCGCCATTAGACTTCATCTTTGAGAAGGATGTTGCAATAGATGGCCATAGTGATATTGACAAGGCTCAAAAGTTCATTGAGAAAATTCAGGTTATACGTCAACAAGTTCAGGACTATCTTGAGAAAATTCAAATCAAATACAAAGAGAGGCATGAAAAACATAGATTTGATCACAAGTTTCAAGAGGGAGATGAGGTATGGTTACACATTATCAAATAAAGGATGCAAGGGGAAGGTAAAAAGCTCAAACCCACCTTTGAAAACTTACATTTGTATGAACCACCTTTGATCGATTATCAACGAAGTGATGTTCAGCTACCCTCTATTGAATATTTCTCGCTATAATTTCTGGATGATCTCAAGGAACATACAATTATTAACAGGAGGACAAGCGCATCCAAGAGGGGAAGTGTTGACTACCTTTGAGTTGGGCTCAAGGGCACTAAGCCAAGCAAGGAAATATGGATGGAGGTTGGAAACGTGAGGGAGTTGTACCCTCATATACTAAATAGGTAATCAAGTCTTTTGGGGTCCAAAAACTTTCCAATGGGGAGGAGTGATGAGGAGTTCATAAATTTTTCTCAAAATTCAAAGTTACATTATTGGGTTGAAACTATATGGTTGCATAGATCTCGTCTTCCTGATTCCGGCACCACAAATGGTTCCAAAAACTGATGTCGTATGAGGGAGATATCGCATTCCAATTGAAATCACAAACAAGTAAAATTTGTGACAGGGTTGATTGCGATGCCCAGTCGGCAAGGTGGATTGCAAGAAATATTCTGAGGAATATTCCTTCCTTAGAGCCAACTTCGGGATGACTAGTGGTGCCATTTTGTTGGTTGAATGGTCGTACATTTTAGTTGAAGGGCCAGTCAGGGGGTGACACGTGGCCAGCCTTGAGGCCACCACGTGTCCCCCAAATGGCATATTAAAATTTCTGGTAGAGGTCCACAGGGATGGACCCCGCGACCTTTGGTAGACCATGTGCACGACTTAACCACCCGCTCCGCATGTTTTTACTTAACTATCATAAGCATTGGCTTATTGTTAAGGTTGAATGGAATTCGCATTGTGGTTTGGGGACCGCCAACGGTCCCAACCCGCTAGCGGTCCCTATGGGTGGTCACATAAAACCTTGCAACGTTAATGTTAAACTGTAACCTCTAACAGATAAACATCTGCCAACAGCTTGTGACATGTCACATGCAATGGTCATAGTTATTGTTTTTGCGTGGTCTCCACTAACCATATCTTTTAACCCAGAGTTTAAAACCTTATACTGTGGTTTATGCCTTAGTTCCACCGAAATCACAATTTGTAAGCCATGGTTTGGGGTTGGCATGTGGCCACCCCAACCACTAACCTTAAATTTCATGGTTAAGTTCGGTAGGATTTTTGGTAGCGCACCCAAAAGTGCGGAAATCCATTATTTTTACTTTAGTTAAGTGGATTCCTCCACATTTAGTGGATCTTTTTTAGGCGTAACTGGGAAAAAGAGTAGGACACTCAATTTTTTCCCATTGAAAGTATATTAAGAGTCGTTCTTGATTAATTGGAGCATTCTGGATCCATGGGTAAAGAGAAAATAGCCATTATAGGCCTGTAACTACATGTATTTGCAAAATTTTGAGCATAATGAAAGATGGACATGCCATTGGGAGCTGGAATAGTAGATGCAGCCTAGGAGGGGTGAACTGCTTCATCATGCCTATTTTGTAAATGTTATGTGGTGACTTATTTCTCTATTTTGCATTGTTGTTCAGTGTTATTTGTGCTTATTTCATGCTACTAATTCACTAAAATCATCTACAATTCATGGTTAAACACCTCAATCCTTAAGAAAACTAATGAGACAAGTGTGCACATGTTTATGAACTGAAAATTCACTTAGCACAACAAAACTAATACATTCATTTCAAATCAATTAGTGGTGATGGAAATTTGGTAACAAGTTCATCTGTTGGTGCTTGCAAAATATCTTCGTCAAACTTTACACTCCTTTCAATAAAGATCTCTTCAGTGTTGATATCAAGAAATATGTACCATTTGACTTCATCAGAATATCCAACAAAATTGCATGCTTACTTTGAGGCTCCAAAGCCTTTATCTTCTCTCTAGGAATGTGGGCCCATGCTCGAGATCCAAAAATGTGGAAATGGCTGACTTCAGGTTGGATGCCATTCCAAGCCCCAAAAGGTGCTTTTTGAGTAACACATTTATGATGATATCTATTATGGATGTATGATGCACAATTGATAGCTTTAGCCCACAATTTTGACGAAAGAGATCTTGCATGCAACATGCAATTGGCCATCTCTTTCAAAGATTGATTGTTCCTTTCGGCCACCCCATTTTGATGTGGAGTGTAAGGAACTATATGCATGCTTCATTACAAAGATTCTTGATAACTTTGTTGACATATTTCGTCCAATTATATGTGTAGAGTATCTTGATGCCTTTTCCAGAATGATTTTCCGCATGCGCTTTGGAAATCTTTAGATGTTGAAAAACTTCACACTTGAGTTTCAAGAAGTAAACTCAAGTGAATCACATGTAATCATCAATACATGACAACGCATATCTTGATTTTATCATTAAAAGTACTCGAAATGAATGTGAAATTTTTTTAATACATTAATGCAGAAATCCTACTGTAGTATCATGGTTTACTTCTCCTACTTGTGATAAAATTATACAAGTTATTTCTAGAAAAATATTCAGAAAATACCGAAGTAAACACTACTAACAGCCTACACTTATGTAGATCATTTAATGAATAATATGATCATTCAAACAGAGTGACACATAGGTTTTTTTTAAAATAGTCCCTGGAAAAACCCAATGAGGGGAAACCGGTGCAACAGATTTGAGGGATTATTATTATTATGTAGAATCTGAGTACAACAAATCTGGGCACCCAAATGGTTAATATGATAGATAAAATAACAGATCTACAACAATACTTGTTGTTTTGAGACCAAAATCTAACTGATCCACACACTCAAATGGTATTTACAAGAATTAGCTATTTTCTGGCCCTAGAACCCCATCGCTACCGCTCAAGCCCTTGCGTCAGCCCTGCTAGGCTCTGTGTGCCTCTATGTTGCTAAAAAAGGGACTACGTGACCCCAGATTGGGTGATGCAGTCCTTACACTGCCTTTGCGTAACTCTAGAATCCCTATGAAGTTGCAACATTGCCCCTTCTAGGCCTGCATAGTGGCTGAAGTCTCTGCATTGCACAAATGTTGTGTATTTGCTGCTGCTGCCGTTGGTCCTCTATGCTAACCTTGATTTTTTCTCCTCTGCCTCTTGCTAACTCAGATCATCCCCTTAGCCAATACCACCCCTCACTGTAGAAAACTAGTCTAGAAATTCTTAGCAAGCCCTTCCCTAGAATTCCAACTCAATTTATGAGCTCTGCCTCTGTGTGTGTGTCTCTATCTGACTCTCAAGCCTTTGTATTATACTTTTTCATTGAACACATCAACGGTCGTGATTGAAACTCTTATATGGCTGAGATTAAAATACTTCTTGATCCACGTCACTTAGAACATTTCAACACATCTGTTTAATTAATTCACTTTAATTTTTCTAATTTCCTAAGTTTAGACTTAGGGTCCTCATTTAAAAAATTGATTATTTGAATAACTTCAACACCAGATGAAATTTCTCCAAACGCTTTCTGGGTTTTGGATTTGATGTATTTCTTAGCACCTCCACCAAGATCCAAGGCAAGAGCACACCCGATGCCACCCCAAATACAAAAAATCTCAACAATGAACCCATGAGATCACTATGTAAAAGTTCCAAAGGTGAAGAGGCTCTCCATGCATGACCCTTCTTGAACTTGTCTTGTGAATATTTTCCAAGAGCACGTCCATTACAAACAACATTTTCAAATTCAATGGCCGACAATCCTTTGACCGTGCCTTTCTTGCTAAGTTGTTGCATATATCTGAAATTCAAGTGCCCAAATCTCTCGTGCCAAATCCTACTTTCTTCATTCGCATGCATACATAGAAAAATAGAATCTGATTGAGGAACAAAATTAGAAAATGTATACAGACAAGATTGATCATTTACCTTGCCAGATGAAATCTTTAAGTTGGTTTGCATGTCATAAATGCTCATGGAATCTGGGGTAAATTCCACTTTCCTTCTAGTACCTGTGTGTGTCATATGATACACTAAAAGAAGATTCATAGAAAGGCTTGGAATATGCAAGACATTATCAAAACTTCCATCTTCGAATTGAACTCTTCCTTGTCTAGTTGCTTCAACTGCATAATTGTCCCCCGTGAGAATAGGAGGTCTAAGAATGCATGTATATAAGAAAATGATTCCTTTGAGGAAGCCATATGATGCGAAGCTCCTAAATCGATAATCTATTCTTGCAATGTAGAATGAAGGGAAATGAAAGCATGCCCATTACCCCATGTTTTTTATGGTTTTTCCTCCACCTTCTTCTTAGCACTTTCTAGAATGTGATGACCAAGATTATATTGGTGAAGATTATTTTCCATCAGATCAATAGTGTTTAGCATGAAAAAGGATTTAGGATGATAACCTCTATTACAATAAGGGCACTTGAAGTTTCCTTTCTTTCACTTCTTACCCTTGGAGCTCGAAGAATCATCTCGAGGTTTTGGATTTCCTCCCTTTCTTGGATCTGGATCTCTTGCCTTTCCTTTGCCTTTGTATTGTTGATATTTTTTTGAGTTGGACTTTCCTTTCTCATGCATGGCAAGTGCATGTGAATTTGTAGACTTTAATGAACCCCTTTTTATATCTTCACCAATACTTTCACTAAGAAAAAGTTTCAATTCCTGTGAGATCATCTCGAGGTGAAGGACACGACTGCCTATCCATTTTCTTTTCTCTACTTGTGCGTTATATTTTGAGGGGGGGAGGGGAGGGGAGGTTTCTTCCCACTTGGTTTTCCCTCTTTCCTCTTTTCATGCATTGTATATGGATACCTAAAATGGCCGTGTTGCTCGGACTCATTCATTTTGAATCACACTCGCCTAAGTTATGCTTAAGGGGGGGTGTTGGTTTACATGCACATAGTTAGCCTTAATTAGCTTTAGTTCAATTGTAGATATTGCATGTGATGTGGACTTGTCTTTAGCTAGTTAACTCGAATGCTTACATGTGGTGTGCACTTTGCTTTAGTTAGTTAACTCTAGTGCTTGCATGTGGTGCATGTGCACACATAAAGCACACTTAGCTTCAGTTAGCTTTAATTATCCATATTTATTCCATTTACAACTAAGCTTAACTCAGCTTTTTTTATGTATTCATTCTAAAATTAATATTGGTGAATCAAATTCATTCTCAATTCCAATTTTTCCTTTTCAATTATGGCAAGTTTATGCAATTATTCTTCAACTATATCCGTATTTATTTCTTTTTCAATTCTCACAAGTTTGTGCAGTTATTTTTCAACTAGATCCATATTTGTGCTCTAATAATTTTACAATAATATAGTAAAAACCTAACCTCAAACCTACACCGATATAACCTGACCTGCACCGACATAACCCGACCATTGGGAGAGAAGTGATTTTCTAGGTATACAACAAGCTATGCATAATCCGAAAACCAATCAATGACATTGATTTACTGAATTTCGCTTCCTCCATGGGATTCAAAGATCTCCAATACCTGATAATAACGATTTACATTCGATAAAGATGGAGGTATCGTTACCTGTTTTCTGCACTTTCCATAACACGGTGCTCGGTTAGAGGCTACCCAGAAATTCAGACAAGGTCTCCCTATCTACCAGTATGAGCACTATTATGTTGATGAAGCTAAATAGGAGACACTTAAATATTCCTCAAGTCTCCTCAAATACTTTGATTCTAAAATTTTGTATGAAGACGAAGACCAACATACATCAGAATTTGTGTTGGCCCATTACGTTGAAAATAGGGGTAGGGTTTTCACTGTGAGAGTCCCCCTCGGTGACAAGCTTCATTATCTACACATATCTACACATCTAAGATTAACCAAGATGGATATATGTGTTTATTTTCCATTATTATCATTTTTTGTTTGTGGGGGGTCGTGCGATGGGTTGTGACTGAATCCTGGCGGCCAATGTAACACTTTTATTATCATACCGAATGGATGAATGAAAAAAAGAAAAGCCTTTGCAATTATTTTATATATGGAATATGATTTTGAACATCTTAAGAGAGGGGTTTTTATTGTTCTTCGAAATAGATAATACCCTTTATAGAAACAGAAAATACTCTTTTATATAAATGTTATTTAAATTTGATATTTTAACAATTAAGTTTTCATGGTTTTGTTCGTGGGGTCCTCGGATGGTTATCACCGATTCCAGCAGTGTAACACTTTTATTCTCATGCCGTAGGGAAAAAAATCTTTTGTTTACAATGGAATATGATTATGATATTTTGAAGATTTAAAGAGGGAAATATGTATTCTATTTTGAATATTTTAAATTAGATATTTATGTTTATAGTTGTTATTTTATTAGAATTAATCATTTTAATTTTTTTTTTGTTAAATCATGTTTTTGATAAGATAGTCTAAATTGAAAAATGTCACTATATTTTGGTAACAATTACTCTATTAATGGATAAAATTTAAAACACTAATTTTCTTGCATATTTATGCCGATAGGTGTCTTCCTCTTGGAATTCGCTACTTTAATGATTTTGCTAATTAATTTTTTTGATCTTACGGTCTAAATTGAAAGATGCCAGTATATTGTCGTTGTCGCCACTATATTAATGAAGGAAAATCAAAATCATAACTTCCTTACATATCTAAATCATATGTTTAAACCTTGATTAAAATAATTTTTTACCAAATCATAATTAAAATTTCACTGTGTCTTTTTGACGACCTATGAGGATTACAGAAAATAAAGATAAATATCAAATTAAAAATAAAAATACATTGAAACTTGGCTATTGTTAACTAAAAAGTGTCACATAACCTGAAGTATGTGTTACTTTTTGTGGTGCCCAGAGCTGTGGTGCCCAGAGCTGTAACGCTCTTCATTTAACTTTAACTTTTAGAGAGATTTTATTTATATTAAACATTGAAATTAAAAATATATTGAAACCTGGCTCTGTGCCTCTTAATTTTATTTATATTAAATTTTTTATATTAAAGAGTGAAATTAAAAATACATTGAAAATTTAAATAATTTAAGGTATGTGTTACAAGTTAAAACAATTGTGGGAGGTTTTATTTATATTAAACATTTTATATTAAAGAGCAATTGTGGGAGGTTTTATTTATATTAAATATTTTATATTAAAGAGTAAAATTAAAAATACATTGAATATTTAAATATTGGCATGTCAAGTAAAACATGGTGTGGAGGTTGACCTTTGAATTTTTGCTGCCCTATCCATTTACATTTTAATGTAACTATAATAGTATTTTTTTAATATTTTGGTATGTAGTTTTTTTTGGTTATTAGGTTTTAATATAATAAGATAAATTTTATCATATATTTAAGTATTTAGTTTTTTTATTGGATTTAGTCTATTATTATTATTATTATTATTAACTTTTCATTAATGTAGTAAAAATAAGCTTTTCTTTACAATAATATAATGTTTTATTAAGAGTTTTATAATATTAATAATAATTTTATCAAGTTTATAATAATATTAATTTTTCAAAGATTTTCTACCATAAATTAGTTTTATAATTTCTTTAATTTTATAATAAAATAGTAATACTAATAATATTAATAACTAATATTTTAATATTAATATTAATTAATATTGATGTTAATATTAATAATAGTGTTAATATTGATAAATAATATTATTTTTATTAATATTGATTAATTATTTATTAATATTATTGTCACACATATAAAAAAAAAAAATTCGCACAGTAATAAAAGTTAAAGTTCTTAACTCCATGAAATAGAAACAGTCTTTCGCGCCGGCAGATTTAATCATACCATACAAAAATTTCACTTTCCATACTATAGAAGTGTTAACAAATAATGCATTTAGACTTTGGCAATTCTAAACATATAAACTTTTTGTACTTCTGGAAATGATCATTGACTATGATCCGACTGGTGGATGGCATGTGCGAATTAATGTTTAAAATTTTGAGTTATCCAGTTCCAAATAACCCGTCCGAAACAAGCTGAAGAACTTGCCACCTATCGCTCATTTCTCCCCACTCAAGGCAAGTGCCTCATCCACCATGCCCTATCTGTACAGGTTATTAACTCCACAGGACCGGATTCATTAATGCTCAGTTATTCTTGGTGAATGCGAAAGTAATCTCCATGGAAATCACAAAACTATCGGTCGACAAGCTCATTTCTCCATTTGCACTTTGCAACAGAGGCGGGGTTTCGTTTTGCAGAAGACTTCTAGATGCTGGTAAGCTATTCGGTCTACACTTATGGTTTCATTGTTTTATCCCGCGACGGTAATCCGTTTGATTTAATCTTCTAATGCCGAGTCTATTTGCCCGAATGCCCAACAGGCTGCAGGCACTCATCTGTTCAATGTGAGGCCTCTTCCTAAAACCCTTCACGAATCTTTACTCTGCGTTCAAACACTGAAGCCGGCAGGTAGAGTAACAGGTTTTCCAATCTGTTTTCTTTGGCATTCCTGTTCTAAGTAAACTTTCGTAAAGGTTTCTGGAATTCCAACTTTGCGCAAGGATTTAGAGTTTACATCTCGTTCTTGGTTGGTCGACAGGGTTGCGCGGCTATGGCAAATATGTGCATCACTCAACAGGTAAATGACTCCACCCGCACTTCGTCTAACCCCTAATCATTTTGCCCATGAAAATTAACTCATGACTTTTCCTTTGACTGACTCGCTGCCATTTGGGTTTTTTCTTTGCAGGTTATATCACGAGCCAAAAGCTGTTTTGTTTGATTTCTTCAGGTTTCCAACTCGAGTTGGCGTTTTTAATTCGCTCTCAGACACCCTTGCAGGTATCCAGGTCAGTATTAAACGAGGAGCCGAACTCCAAGAGTTTGCAGAGGTGTCTATTATGTCTCAGGGTTACACCGACCGGTGTTCTAGATTGCTTTCTGGTTAAACCCTAGCTAACTCACAGGGTTTTTGAATATATTGGTGTAATAATCTTAATTTACCATTCAGTTAAAGGAAATGGAACTGTGTTCTTGCCAAAACATATGAGCTATTTGCCATCCGTCAGCCTTTCTCATGGCGGTGATGGTTTTACCAGTCTTGTGTAATAGATTACTGTTTTAGTTGGAATTTTCACCTTTACTTTGCAACTGTAAGTTTATCTTTGCTACACAAAAGTACCTACAGATATACTATACCTCTTTCAAGAGAGTTTTTTCTTAAATTCCTGTAGCATCTTCCTGCTTGGGCTTTATTTATGAAATATGTTTTATGCTAATCAGTAATCTTGTTTATTTGTAATTATATATGTTGTTTATTGGATGCTGTCTCAGTCGTTATCAAATCTTTTGTGTTCGAACTACCTGAAGATGATTTGTAGAGTCTCCTATGGTATTTGTATAGTTTTCCTCTCGAACAGTTTTTAAAAATAAATATGTGTAAACTTCGACTGCGTACGCTATCCTTGCACCAATGGTAAAAGCACTACAGTTCTTTCCCTATGCAAGACTTTACAAAATGTTTTGGGTCTTAACAAGGGTTTGAAAGTTACATGCCCTGCTATTTCTGGTATCGTTTAATGAACTCAACGAGTTTCCCTTGGTCCATTGGCGTCCGCCCGCCGTCTGAGGCTGTGCATGGTAAACGAAACTCCCGGATGGGAGCAGGGAAGATCTTCTTCCAACCCTCACTCAACCGCTTATACACTTTCCTCTAGTTTTTACCATTCGGTTACCACAGTAACGCTACACTTTTGTTTATAGTTTATAGATCCATATAAATATATATAATGGGAATACACATATTAAAACAGTCTCAACTCTTTCTCTTCTACTGAGACAGGGCTTCCTTTATTACTACAGTCGATTTGTAATTCATTACAACCTCTCTAAGTTACCAAGTAGACTTATCTACTAAACACAGAGTTTCTCTTTCTTTTGTAAGAATTATATATATATTGATTTGTCTAGTTTAAATAATACAAACCAATAGTATAGTTGTTTTACTAAGTTTTCTGTTTAACCCACTTTACAATTATACAGAATTTTACAAATTATGCTGCTATTCTTTTCGAGAACAAGTAACAAATGATTTCCAGTATTAACATAAACGCAGAACTTTCATACACACTATCATGCAAATATAAACAGTCTTTACTCGGAGGGAATCTTGATCAGTCTAATTTCCTGTAACTATTTTTAATTACTGAAAGTAGCAGACAGTCAAACTGTAAATTTTACTGAATTTCCAAATGTTTAGGTACTTATCTGTTCCAGACAAAAACCTTTTTCTTGGACTGTGGTCCTCCCAACCTTCAAGGGAGGCAATGACGTCCTCACCTTCCCCCGAGCTTCAGAACTAGGTCAGTGCCACGGGTAACAGTGGACTATCTACTTCTGTTGTGACCTCAGGATACCAATCCAGCCACCAGACAGATACACTGGTCCATAAGGGTTGCAGAAGTTAATTTCCACTGGTTCTTTTCATCCAGCTCAAGAATTACACTTCACCCTCAGTACCTATTGCACAGAACCCGTACCCTTCTTCTGGAATTCCTCTTTATTCCAGAGGGTAGGTAACTGTTTTCCAACTGTTCCCAACCACCCCTATTCTTAGCAAGTTCACCAACAGTCCAAGGGTTTTTCTTTTTCAATTTCATTTTTTTTAAACTCAGTAATAAAATTAATACTTATATCATGGGTAATTTACAATTAAGTTTTTCCTTGTCCAGAATAATAGAAGAAAATAAAACTTAAAAGAAATAATTAAAACAAAAGTCTTTTAACTAAGTGTAACTAATTGTCTTTTAATGAGGGTGTCACAATTATTAATATTCATAATGTATTAATAGTGATTAATTATCTATTAATATTATTAATATACATAGTGTATTAGGGTAAAAGTATATATTAACAAACTATGTTTTATTTTTTTTATTTTTTTATTTTAGGTTATTTTATGATTTTATATATTTATACTTTATCATATTAAGTTTTTCTAAATTTTAATTTTCATATTTTGATAATATTGTGTTTTCTAATTTTAAACCCCAATATTATAAACTCAATATTAAAAACCCTACAATAATAAAAATGATATTAATAGCATTAACATTTTAATATACACTAAAAATAATATTAATAATTGGTATTTAAATAATGATGATTATAATTTATACTAAAAACTATATTAATAATGAAAATGACATTTTAATTATTATTAAAAACAATATCATTAGTAACATTATTAATAATAATAACAATATTATTAAAAATATCATTAATACAATATTCATAATGTTTATTTAAAATTAATGTTCGTAATTGTATTAATAATAATAAGTTTCAAACATGATTAAGGTTTATTAAAATTATTAATAACATTGTATTAATAATTTTAATTACATTAATCACATTAATATTAATATATATCCTATTAACATTAATATTGATAAATAATATTAATAATGTTTTCTTTATAATAATAAATATGTTTGTTATTAATATTTTTTTTAATTATATTCACTCTAAAAATATGATGATTAATATTATGAATGATATTACTATTGATACCAAAATTAGCACTATTAATATAAATAGTATTAGATCATTAGTGATAAATAGCGTTATTGATACTAAAATTTACACTATTAATATAAATAATATTAAGATTTGCATTGTAATAATTCTAATTAAACATGGTAAAACAAACTCAACCATGTCCATACTTGCTCAACCATAGTAACCTATGTTCATCCTTGGTCAACCATAATAACCTATGGTCATCCTTGGTCAACCATTGTAATCAATCTAATAAAACATGGTAAAAAAACTCAACCATGGTCATACATGTTCAAACCTTTCCAACATAGTTAATCATTGTTACTCATTTTGGGAATACACAACATTACTTAACCATATTTAATCATGGCTTTTATTTATAATACTAACCCTAGGGTTTAATATTATTCCATTGGGTTTATAATGTTAGGGTTTAATAAACCCTGGGGTTTATTAATATATTGTGTTTATACTATTAAACCAAAGGATTTATAATGTAAATACCTTGGGTTTATAACACTAATCCTAGGATTTTTAATACTTCATTTTATAATACTAATACGAGGGTTAATAATATTCCATTGGGTTTATAAGGTCAAGGTTTAATAAAATATTGGGTGTATTAATATTTTGATTTTATAATATTAATCTGAAGCATTTATAATATGTATCCCACATTTGGTTTCTAATATTAATCCCTTCGGTTTATTAATTATTTGAGTTTATAATATTTATAATCCTTTATGTTTATTGATCACTTTGGTTTATAATATCAATTTCTTAGATTTATAATATTAATAATCCTGATGGTTTATTAATCCCTTGGGTTTTTTAATCCCTTGAGTTTCTAATATCAATAAACCCTTGGTTTAATTAATATTTTGGGTTTATAACATTAATATCAAGGATTTAAAATATTAATCTTGTGGGTTTATAATATTCAAATATGTAATACCTCTAACTTACACACAAAAAAAAAGAATTCTATTTATAGTAACAGTATTATACTTGTTCATTCTCAATTTACGACATTTTATTCTTATATCTACAACATCGTCATAGTTTGATGAGACTATGACATACATACTATTCTAATTTAATCTTGCTCTTAAATTTGAAATATGAAGTTCACTATCGTGAATAATACACTTGACCATTATTTCTTACAACCTCTCAGTATGATGCCATTCACTTGTCGTCAGTCTGACTAACTTATTTATCATAAATAGGAATATATGTCTATGAAATTCCTATTCACCTACTACGTGTATATATATATATATATATATATATATATATATATACCACAGTTTTCCTCTAACAAGCCTGTGCCAGAAAGAGTTAACATATTTCATAATATAACTCTCCTCGGGGTTTTCTTATAAAATTTAATTGAATACGTAGTCTTGGTTAATCATAATTCACACTACCTTAATTATATTTATAACAAAGTTTAATTTAACAAACCTACGCTTCACCAAAGGTTTTCATTGGAAATATATCATAAGTAATCTGCAATTATTATAATTTACATATTAACCTTACAATTTTTAACTTTAATTCCTTCCCAAACTATATTACAATCTTCTGGAATTAAATTCCTCTCTTTAGCTAAATGTGCACTAACTCTTTAGCCCGAATCTTGTATTATAATGTCAGACTGGATTTAATTTGGCACCAAGTTTAGTTGATATTGAACTAGGTACACTAAAACTTTGCCACATAAATGAAATTTTTTACCTGCAATTGCGTTAGAATAGCTTTACCAATACTTGTTTTCCACATTTAATTTATTACTCTTGTTAGAACGTTAAAGATTTCATGTGAAAATTTATCCTAGTCAGTGAGAGTAACTAAACTGCTTTTAATGTGATCCCCTCATGACCTTTGTTTCGAGCCCTGAGACTCTCTTGGGAAGACGTAACCGTAACTGCACCTATCCGGTGACTTAAATTTTTATTGATGACCATGTACTCCTCACAGGACCAATCACGTGATGCGTGCTTTGAGATTTTCAAGCTATTGGTCCGAGTGCAACCTCTCCATCCGTCGACACCTGTAGGGTGTAGATTGATTAGGGTTTTAAATCTTAACTCGGTTTTAAAAGCTCACTTCTTCACATTCACCATTATTTCATCGCCTGTCTTGGAGCCTCGTTCTCTCTCTCACTGGTCCAGTGAATTGAAAATAAGGGATTTATAGCTATGAGGCCGAACCACTGCTACTCTCAGCTCTCACCTCCATTGGAGACTACCCATGAATGGTATGATATGGTTCCATTTATTATCGTTAACTATAACCAATTAAATCTGAGTGCGTTTTTTTTCTTTTCATGCTTACATTTAAATTTTGATTTCCTGTTGCTTTTTACTTCAACTTCTTGTTAGTTTCATTCTTTATAATTGGGTTCCCTTTTTCTTTGTGATGGTTTTATCATGCAAAGGCTGCTTTCGGTTAGGAACTGTATGGAGTTTGTTAATGGCTATCCTCCTGGTCTCGACTGTGATTTGGTAATTGGTCTCAATACTGCCCAATTTATTTCTTATTTCCCTTTTGTCTTATAACTAAGTCAGCTGTCATGCCTAAACTCTAACATTGTTTGATCTTGGCATATCAAATTTTCTTCCTCACGACCATAACCTCATGTATGCCGAAGACTCGAATTCAAATTAAAGTTATTGGAATTGTCGAGGCAGTAGAGTAAGTTATCGCCTTAGTATGTTCTTCTTTTTTTGTATGTGTTTTTTTTTTTAAGAGTATATTTGTATTCCATTATTTCTCTCTTGTATAGTGATTTATAATTGAGTCTAATCCTCTACTAATTTGGCTTTCTTGTTTCAGATACCTTTAACCAAAATTACCAATGTTTTAAGGTATAACCTCTATTAGATAAATTTGTAGTTTCTTTAACGCTTCATGTTCTAAGAAATCCATTTTTATTTGTGTTAAATTTTGATAATGAACCTTTTTCCAGGTGCGTCCACTCTCATTATCTAATTCTGCGTTAAAATTGAGGAACCCAGCTCTGATTTTAAATCGATATTCTTTTCTGTATTTGTTAATGCAGGTTGGTAACGTTATTTTGGAATTGTCTCATGACTAAAGACCATCCTTCCAGATTTTCCAACTTATTGAATATTGTCTCATATACATATTTATTTCATTCATAGTCCCATTCTAGTTTTAGACTACATTGCGTGAGACGACATGTATTTATGTTAATGGCTAAACCAAGACTGTTTAACTTTGTACTTAATTAAATTTTTACTGGTTCACGTTATATGATGAGGTTTTTCCCCAGGAACCAGTTAAATTCCATTTTATTTTTGGTCACCTAAGTTTTATGGCTACTGTGTAATGGTTTATATACAGTCGAAATTGTTTTTGTTTAACAGAAATAGCTTTTCACCGTCTTCTCTAGAATTCTAGTATATTCCAGATACTTACCTCAATAAAAATTTTGGTATGAATATAATAATGAATTTTCCCTCTCTAGTGTATATACTCATTCAGAATGCTAAAGCTTTTATTTCTATTACCACTATTGGATAAACTCTAGTTTCATTTTTATGTTATTTTTTTTCCAGGTCTATGCATACCTTGGTTATTCGTAGTATAAAAGAAATAACTACCATGACTTCTTTTTCCACTAAATACTTATTTAATTAGATTTTGCTTTTTCCCATTATTTATGTTTATATGGATAATTCTTGTAGCACTTAATGTTTCAAAACACATAAGAGCTTGATTTTGAATACACGTGTTATTTTCTAGATTTATATTTTATCTAAAGGAACTTTTTAAATAAATACTCTGATATGTATTTGTATTTCCTGTGAAATGTTGAAACCAACATGCAAATTTTTATGATTGAAATAATATTTCGGTATTGGCTTTCTTCTCTGCATTCATTTAAATTTATTATTTCAAATCATGACAGCCATCAAATTTATGATTCAGTATACTATAATCTCATTCATAAATTTATGCAATCATATTTATATCACTTCATAGTTCATCCCACTTACAATAAAAGTTTCGTGGCTTACTAGACTAGTACAGTTTTGGTTAGAATTCCTAACCCCAGGTTTAAATCTGTCTCCAAATTTAAACTTCCTGGGAGTTGGAGTTAACTAGTTTTTCGTTCATACAACCATGTAGTTTTTCATCACACCTACTGAATATCCTGTCTGTTAAATGTATGGACTAGAAATAATTTTCTATAATCAATGAAATTACTTGATACATCCTTTACAAGTAAAATTCAAAAATCTCACTATACTTATTTTACTCTTTTCAGCTCAGAAATATTTAAACACGTAAATAGAAATTCACATTGAAGCATAATATTTTCAAGTAAACGTGGATACCAAGTTATATGACTAGTCCACCCAACCTTAGAGTTTTATCTCCTTAACTCACCCTGGAGCCGAGACCTTAGCTCCTAGTGATAGACAACCTCTTGTCTGTCCTAGAACAGCTTATTTAAGTTGTGCTTTCCCAAGCATGTTTCCAATTTCTGCGTCCAGAAATTTCAGGATGCTTTATTCCTGTTTTGCCTAGAATTTCCCTCTTTGAGGTACTTTAAATCTATCTTTCTGCTTTTCTAGCTTTTCTTCCTCTTCCCAATTACTTTCCTCTTTATTAGGGAAATTATATGTTTATCTCCAAATATAATTTTGTTAATATTCCTTCCAAGGATTTCTGAAAGGTGTGGAAAAGTCTCATCACCTTATCCACATCCTCATGGATATAAGTTTTATATCTCAATTCTCTAGCTATTCATTGCACACCTAACTTTTGCATTCAATTTTATTAATCTAAAATTAAAATAAATCCACTCATTAGTTCTCCATTGGGTTCCAGTTCCCCTTTGGAATTATTCAATTGTCAATTAAAAAGCATAGAAACTAAGGGTGTTACATATTCCCCCTCTAAAAAAAAACACTATCCTCAACATTGACAAAATAGAAATTAACATTTCACTGTGTAAATAGTGATAGATATTTTTCCATCATATCAGCTTCTCGCTCCCAAGTAGCCTCTTCAGGTGTAAAGTGCTTCCATTTCACTTTTACCCTGGCTACTGTCCGGTTCCAAAGTTCAATTTCTTCCCACTCCAAGATTTGAAGTAGTTCTGGAAGGAATTCCTCTTCTGGTTCCACCTGAATCACATTCCAATAAATATCATGAAAAGAGTCATGTACATATTTTTTTAATAAAAAAACATGAAACACATCATGAACCTTAATATGCATGGGTAAATCTAATTTATAGGCCACTAGCCCCACTCTTTCCAGCACTTCAAACGGTCCACAGTATCTTGGAGCTAATTTTGCACAACTTTCGGTGTGCAAGGTGCTCTTCTTAAGCTTAATCCTCAGATATACATGATCACCCACATTGAATTCTTGGTGAAATCTCCTTTTTTCTGCATAACTTTTCTCTCTGTCCTGAGCTGTCTTCATATTTTTCTGAAGCTATTTTACAATTCTTTCCATTTCTTGCAAAGCTTCTAGGCCAAGTGCCATTTTATCTTCAGGTTGACTCCAACTTAAGGGAGTATGGAATTTCCTACCATAAATTGCTTCAAACGGACTCATCTTTATAAAATTTTGGTAGCTGTTGTTATAGGAAAATTCTACTTAGTGTAAATAGTCTTCCCATTTGGTTGACCTATCCATCACATACATCTGTAACATATCCTCCAAAATCTGGTTTGTCCTTTTGGTTTGACCATCAATTTGGGTGTGGTAGGTAGTACTAAAATTCAATTTAATGCCCATGCTTCCAAACAAACTTCTCCAAAAGGCTACAGTGAACTTTGTGTCTCTATCTGAAATTATCATTTTAGGAACCCCATGTAGCCTTGCAATCTCTTTCATAAACACATTTGCTACTTCGGTTGTCCCAAAAGTATACTAAACAAGTATAAAATGAGAAGATTTAGTCAAAGTATCCACTACCACCATCACTGAGTCATGTTGATATTTGGTTCTTGGTAATCCCGTAATAAAATCCATAGAAACAATTTCCCATTTCCATTCTGAAATCGGTAAAGGATTTAGCAGCCTAGCTGGATTTTGATGTTCAACTTTGACCTTTTGACACTCAATGCATCTTGCCAAGTAACTTGCTACATCCTTTTTCATCCCAGGCCAAAATAATTTTTTTCTTAAAGCTGTGACCAATTTCTGGTATCCAGAATGTCCAGAATAAGACTTTTTGTAATATTCATCCAAAATTTCTTTCTTTAAAGAGTCTACATTAGGGATGTACAATCTATCTCTATAATAAATCAGCCCATTCTGATTTTTTGTATACTCTTGCATTTATTTTTTCAAAATTTGTTTCTAAAGCCTTTCATAGTCTTGATCTTGATCCACTAACCTTTAAACCAGTCCTTCCAAGTCAAAGTTAACACTGCTTCCAATGTTACTTACCCCTTGCCAAGCATTTCTACTTAAGGCATCTGTAGTCTTGTTTTCTTTACCTTTGATGTGTTTTATTTCTGTTAGGTCCCTATATTACTAGTATAGTCCCTTATTGATGTTAGTGTAACTCTCTTATTGTTATTATTGTACCCTTGTAACCCCCATTTTATTATTATTGTGCCCTTAAATTATTATTGTTAGATCGGCTAGGATTACATTGTGGCCCACTAGGATTACATTATGGCCCCATGGACTCCTATATATAGAAAGGAGGTTTTGTAAATTGGATCATCCAAGAATTGTTCATTTATGTAATGTATTGGAGGTTTCCCCTCGAAGTGGCTCATTTCTAAGGTGTTTATATCTCTTTTACTCTCTTTTTAGAGCTGGTTACACAACATTTGGTATCAGAGCTTTGGATTCTAGGGTTTCGCTGCTCCAAACAGGTCATCGTGGAAGTTTTTCTATAAAAAAAATTCTACGAATTTTCAGAAGCTGAAATTTTTAAAGTGCGAAGCCGAAATCCTGAGGAAGCTTGTCTAAAACTTTCAGAGCTTGGTTCACAATATTTTCGGAGATATGATCTGTGGAAGTTAGGTCTTTTTTCAGGCTCCTAAACCGATCATTGTGGAATTTGCGCTATAAATTTGTTTCTATG
Source organism: Pinus albicaulis (assembly GCA_034641835.2). NCBI lineage: Eukaryota > Viridiplantae > Streptophyta > Pinopsida > Pinales > Pinaceae > Pinus > Pinus albicaulis. The sequence continues at coordinate 1,162,502,124 of CM076583.1, read as the reverse complement.
AAGGTTCAGAATCTTAAATTCATATGGTGCGAAGCGGAAATCTTGAGGAAATTCATCAAAAATTTTCAGAGCTTGGTTCACAATATTTTTGGAGATATGATCTGTGGAAGGTAGTACTTTTTCAGGCTCCTGCATTTCATCTCAAAGAGGTGATCGTGGGAAAATTTCAATAACTCTCTCTCTGGGGATTGGATTGGAGTTCCGTAAAAAAAATTTGCAAGTACATGGACTTTAGTTTCTTGGCTATCAATTTGAGAGACAAAGGACAAAACAGGGACACGTGGCAAGTCGTACAAGTTCGCTCTACTGAACCAGTCCAGAATTAGATCATTATGGGAGATTGTACACAACTTTATCTTGGAGAATCCAAATCAGGTCAGACCTGTGGCATTTGAAAGAAGCTTCAGAGGGATACTACAGGGCTGAATTTCAGATATCGAAGATTTTCAATTACAGAGATAATTCAATTTAAATATCGAGCTCCTCAAAGGAAGTAAAAGGTGTGTATTTTTTTTTCCAAATTTCATAAGTCTTGTTTGAAGAATCAAGTTGAATTGATTCCAAGGGCATATTGTAGAATAGATATCAATATTGGATTATAAAATGGCCCCTAAAAATAATTCAACACCCATAAAGCCTTCAGAAGTCTCTACTATGACTCATGAAGATGAAGAATTGCAACATGATCTATCAAAATTACAAGAGCAAGTGCAACAGATTTCACTCTCGCAAAGAACAACAAAAAATGAAATGGAAGTTTTGAAGAAAGGCATGGAAGTGAAGATGGAAAGTTTTAAGAAAGGCATGGAAGCTAAGATGGATGGCGTGGAAGCTAAGATGGATGGCATGGAAGTGGGCATCGAAGCTCAGACGGATGACATGAAAGACAACATGGGAAACATGAAGAATGATCTAAAAGCATACATGGAAGGCTTGATGACAAGATTAAAACCAGAAATGATTCCTAATGGCGGAAATATAGTAGAAGAACCTCATGATGAGAACAAAACAAATGTTAATCGTGATTTCAAAAACTCTAATGTTGGCGGGAAGAACCACCATATTCCAAAAATAGATATGAGGAAGTTTGATGGAAAGGATCCTATAACATGGATACTACAGATGGAGCAATATTTTGATCTCCATAACGTGCAAAACACACAAAAGGTACGCATTGCAAATTTACATTTAGAAAAAAATACATTTGTATGGTATCGATGGCTTTTCTCCCGTAAAAAAATTGTCACTTGGTCAATTTTTACGGAGGAAATGATAGCACATTATGAGGATACAAAGAGCAAAACCTTCTTTATCCAATTGATAAATCTCAAACAAAAGAGTTTAGTGGGGCAGCACATTAAGGACTTCCAAAAATTGAATATAAGGGTAACTGATATTCCAGAGGAACACAGGATTGATCTCTTCATAGGTACTTTAAATGATAACATCCAACATGAAGTTCGCTTTTTGGAACCTGATTCATTGGAGAAGGCATTCAGGTTGGCAAGAAAAGTTGAATGTAAAATTATGGCGAAAAGGAAGCCTACCACTCAATTCTATAAAGAAGGAAATGTTGCTACGCCTAGATTTCCACCACCTACAAGGTTGACACCACAACAATTGGAAGAAAAAAGATAAAAATGGCTTTGCTACAGTTGTGATAGAAAATACACTAAAGGTCATAAGTGTGCTAAGAAGAAATTATTTTACATAGATTGTGAAGAAGAAGAAGAAAATGAACAAGAAGAGGATATACACCAGGAACCCGCCCTAGAAGAGGAAGAAATGAATCCGACCATATCGTGTAATGCACTGGCAGGAATTACCACTCCTCAAACTCTAAATATAGAAGGACATATCAAGAAGAAAAGGGTAATAGTGTTGATTGATTCAGGTAGCACCCATAATTTTATTCATTATAAGGTAGCCAAGGAATTAAATTGTTTCCTATACCCAGCACCCGAATGTCAAGTGATGGTTGCAAATGGAGGAACTATAAATTGCTCTGAAAAATGCCATAATATCAAGCTAACCATGGGGGAATATGTATTGACTAGTCCAATGCTTTCCATTCCTATGGGAGGTGCTGATGTTGTACTAGGAGTACAATGGTTACAATCTTTGGGGACGGTAGCTTTAATTTTCAAGAACTTTTCTTGAAATTTTTTTCAGAAGGAAAGGAAGTCGAATTACAGGGTATTGCGGGGAAGCCAGGAAGGATAATAAGCTCTAATGTCATGACAAAGCTTCTAAAGAAAGAACAGTGAGGCGTAATTGCACAATTATGCTCACTAGAAGTTCCAATATCAAAATCATCTATTTCTGCAGATCTCCAACAAGTCTTGGACAATCATTCCAAGGTGTTTGAAACTCCCAAAGGACTCCCACCTATTCGTGATCATGATCATGCTATTCATTTGATTCCAGGAAGTGTTCCTCCAAACACCAGGCCTTATAGATATCCTTACTTCCAAAAGAGCGAAATTGAACGTATGATTGCAGAAATGTTAGAGGCGGGTATAATTCAACCTAGTTAAAGTTCTTTCTCTGCTCCTGTAGTATTGGTACACAAGAAGGATGGATCATGGCGAATGTGTCCGGATTATAGGGAGCTCAATAAGCTCACCATTAAAGATAAATTTCCCATTCCTGTGATTGATGAATTATTGGATGAATTACATGGAGCAATTTATTTTACCAAGTTGGATCTTCGTTCAGATATCATCAAATTAGAATGAAGACTGAAGATATTCTAAAAACAGCATTTCGAACTCATGAGCATCATTATGAATTTTTGGTCATGCCTTTTGGCCTTACCAATGCACCTTCTACATTTCAAGGGTTGATGAATTCCATTTTCAAACCCTTCCTTAGAAAATTTGTGCTAGTATTTTTTGATGATATACTAATCTACAAGAGGTCTTGGAAGGATCATGTTGAACATGTTGACAGGGTGCTCAAACTATTGCAGGAGAAACAATTATATGCAAAAAAATCCAAATGTTTCTTTGGAGTACAAGAGGTGGAATATCTGGGTCATATTGTATCTCACGAGGGTGTTAAAGTAGACCCTAACAAAATTAAAGCTATTAAGGAATGGAAAGTCCCCACAACCATAAAGCAGTTGCGAGGATTTCTCAGGTTAACAGGGTATTATCGCAAGTTTGTTAAGAATTATGGGAGAATAGCAGCACCTCTAACAACATTATTGAAGAAAGATGCATTTTCATGGACTCCCGAAGCAACTAAGGCCTTTGAACATCTTAAAGAGGCAATGTGCCTAGCACCGGTCTTAGCTACGCCAGACTTCACAAAAACCTTTATTGTGGAATGTGATGCCTCAGGAAATGGAATTGGTGTTGTTTTAATGCAAGAAGAAAGACCCATTGCTTTTGAAAGTCGTCCAATCAAAGGAAAGTATTTACAGAAACCTATTTATGAGAAGGAAATGTTAGCAATACTACATGCACTAAAGAAATGGCGAACTTACCTAATGGGAAGACACTTCAAGGTAAAAATTGATCATTATAGTCTTAAACACTTTTTGGAACAAATACTATCATCAGAAGAGTAGCAAAAATGGGTCACAAAGATGTTGGGTTATGACTTTGAAATAATCTACAAAAAAGGAAAGCTTAATCTTGTTGCAGATGTACTCTCAAGAAAGAATGAAGAAGTGGAAGCATTGCTTTGTGCCATTTCTATTATCCAACCAGATTGGATAACCGAAGCAAGAGATGAATGGAAGAAGGACAAAGATGTATGGACACTCATTCAAAAGTTGCAGCAATATCCTAGTACATTTGATACATTTAGTTGGAAAAATGATTCCTTATGGTACAAAGATCGCTTATATCTTTGTAGGAATTCCCAACTAAAACAAAAGATTCTTTTGGAATTGCACACTTCTCCTTTAGGAGGACACTCGGGATTTTTAAAAACTTACCACAGGGTGAAGAAAGAATTTTTTTGGGATGGCCTTAAATCTGATATTCAAAAGTTTGTGGCGAAATTTTTGGTTTGCCAGAAGAATAAAGTGGAAAAAATTAAGACCCCAGGACTTCTACAACCTTTATCCATTCCAACTAAACGTTGGGAGGAGATTTCAATGGATTTTATCATAGGTTTACCTAAGTCCAAAGGAAAGAGTGTCATCATGGTGGTAGTTGATAGACTTACCAAGTATGCACACTTTTGTGCATTGTCTCATCCATTTAAAGAAAGTACAGTTGCTACTACATTTATGGACAGAATTCAAAAGCTACATGGAAGCCCAAGGGTTATTGTGAGCGACAGAGATCCCATTTTTACCGGAAATTTTTGGACGGAGTTATTTTCTTGTTTGGGTACTCAATTAGCTCATAGCTCATCTTATCATCCTCAATCTGATGGTCAAACTGAGATAGTAAATAAATGTTTGGAAGGATATCTTCGTTGTTTTGTATCCGATAAACAAACACAATGGGTCAAGTGGTTACCTCTCGCTGAATGGTGGTATAACACTTCCTTCCATACCGCAGCAAAAATGACCCCATTTATGGCACTTTATGGATATCATCCACCATCCATCACATCATCTTTAAGGGAAAATTCGAAGGTTCAAGCAGTGGAAGATCACATCGAGCATCAGCAAGAAGTTCTCCAACTCTTAAAGGATAACCTGAATTTGGCACAAAATCGAATGAAACAACAGCAGACCAACATCGCAGCGAGAGAAGTTTTGATGTAGGAGATTGGGTATTTTTACGGCTACAACCATATAAACAAATGTCCCTCAAGCAAGCTAAGAAGGATAATAAATTATCGCCAAAGTACTATGGTCCTTACAGGGTGTTGCAAAAGATTGGTACTATGGCATACAAATTGGAGCTTCCTGCTTCTTCGCGAGTACATCCAATTTTCCATGTTTCATGCTTAAAGAAGGTTATTGGTGAAAATCTTCCAGTTCAAACAATATTACTAGAACTTGATGAGGAAGGAAAAATCATATTGGAACCTGAAGCGGTCATGGAAACAAGAACTCGACAACTACGGAATCGATCAATTTCAGAGTATCTCATCAAGTGGAAGAACTTACCCACCGAAGATTCTACATGGGAGGATGAGAATTTTATACAGAAGCACCCAGAGCTACTCAAGCGTTGAGGACAACACTTTTTTGAAGGAGAGGGGCATGTTAGGTCCCTATATTACTAGTATAGTCCCTTATTGTTGTTAGTGTAACCCCCTTATCGTTATTATTGTACCCTTGTAACCCCCATTTTGTTATTATTGTGCCCTTAAATTATTATTGTTAGGTCGGCTAGGATTACATTGTGGCCCACTAGGATTACATTATGGCCCCATGGACTCCTATATATAGAAAGGAGGTTTTGTAAATTGGATCATCCAAAAAAATTTCATTTATGTAATGTATTGGAGGTTGCCTCCCTCGAAGTGGCTCATTTCTAAGGCGTTTATATCTCTTTTCTTCACTTTTTGGAGCTGGTTACACAAAAATTTCCATGTCAAATTCACTTTGAAAAGACAGCCACCTAGCTTGCCTAGAATTTAAGTTTGGTTGAGTGAAGAAATACTTTAGACTACTGTGATTTGTCATCAACACAAAATACTTTCCTAGAAGATAGTGTCTCCACATCTTGAGAGTGTGTATTACAGCAGCTAACTCAAGATCATAAACACTTTAATTCTATTCATGTTTATTAACTTTTCTAAATTCATAAGCTATAACATAATTTTCTTATAATAATACTCCCCATAATCCTTCTGCACAAGCATCTGTGCATACTACAAATTCCTAATTTGGATCAGCAATATTTAGAATAGGTGTTGTAGTAAGTTTCAGTTTTAATTGCTCAACACTATTCTGGCATTTTTCATTCCATTCAAATTTTACTCCCTTCCTCTGCAAGGAAGTAATGGGGTAGGCTAAGGCTGAAAATATCTCTACAAACCTCCAGTAGTATCCTATAATTACCATAAAGGATCTTACAGTTGATACATTAATAGGTACAGGTCATTCTCTGATTGCTTTTATCTTTTCTGGGTCTACATCCAACCCTTGTTCATAAATTATATGCCCTAAGTATTGAATTTTATCTTTGAAAAATTCACATTTGCTAAACTTAGCATACAATTTATTTTCTCTCAGAGTTTGCAATACAATCCTGAGGTGTTCTTTATGCTCCGGTTCACTTTTTGAATAGATTAAAATGTCGTCAATAAATACTAGTACAAACTTGTCTAAGTATTTATTCTAGACATTATTCATTAAACACATAAAAATGGCGGGTGCATTGGTAAACCCAAACATTAGGACCACAAATTCATAGTGTCCATACCAGGTTCTAAATGTTGTCTTGTTGATGTCTTCGTCTTTAATTCTTAACTGATGGTAACCAGTCCTTAAATCAATCTTGGAGAACACTATTGCCCCTCTAACTTGGTCAAAGAGGTCATCTATCCAAGGTAATGGATATCAATTTTTGATTTTTAGTTTGTTTAATTGACGATAATCAATACACATACGAAAAGTACCGTCTTTATTTTTCACAAACAGCACTGGTGCTCCCCAAGGGGATACACTCGATCTGATGTAACCTCTATCCAGCAACTCTTGTAGTTGCATTTTTAACTCCATTAATTCAGGGGTGCTCATTCTGTATGGGGCTCTAGAAACTAGAGTTGCACCCGGTACTAAATCAATTGAAAAATCGATTTCTCTCTTGGGGAGCAGATGAGAAATTTGATCTGGGAAAATATCTTTAAATTATCTTAACACTGGTTGTGTTTCTAACAGATTTCCCTCTTCTTGTTGTCCCAACTCTTCTACATGTACCGAATACACCTGATACCCTTTCCTAGCAATTATCTTTAACTTAAAGGATGAAATCTGTCTCACCAATATGGGTTTAGGCTTTCCTTTTATTATGACAGGTTTTCCCTCCTTATCAATGCAATGTAAAGTTTTGTCCCAACAATTCATCATAGCTTTTTGTTTTCTAACCAGCCCATTCCTACAAGTATATCATATGACCCTAATGGTAGAATATTTAAATTTAATTATGTTTGGTATCCATTCAGATTTATAGATGTCAGAGGTAACTTATGAGTTACTTTTCGTTTAGTACCAGTGGCTAACTGAACTAATCAAGACTGCTGAAACTTTTCTGACTTTAATTTACATTTTTCTACCATTTGCAGACTGATATAACTCAAAGATGCACCTAGATCTATTAAAATTATAACAGATTGGTCAGCAATCATACCTTCCATCTCAACCATGGTGGACTGGTGTTCTGCTTGAAGATATTCTAAGGCAGCGCTGATTTTGGGGATGTTCGTAGCTACATCATTTACTGTAGTGGCCTCACACAGTACTTGTATTTTCTAGATATTTCTGTGTAGATAGTCCCTCAATAAATGAGGTTCTCCACAACCCCAACGCTTCAAAGGTTCTTTCATTTTAACAGTCCCTTCCGTCTTTTTATTTCCATTCAATGGTTTGGACCCAGTTTTGGATTGGGCAGTCTGATTTTCCCCCATTTTACTAAATTTCTTTCTCTAGTGGTTTCTCCCAAAATTTTTGAGGAAAGCTGGTTTTGTTTTCTTCCCACTGAAATCACCTTTGCTTGACCAATTCTTTCCTTTTTCACTCTTTCCCTTGAATTTTTGGTAACACAGTCTGGATTTCCTCACCACCTCATCCATCGTTTTTGGGTTATCAAACTCTATCTTCACTTTATAAATAGTGGGCAGATAGTTTAGGAACCTTCGTACCTTTGCCTTCTCCTCTTTGATATAAGGTACATATCGTAATGGATTTGTGAACTTGGTTACAAACTCATCAATAATGATTTTTCCCAATTTGAGTTCATAAAACTCTTTTTCCTTATCATCATAGTATCGTTCATTTAAATATCTATTTTTAAACTTGACTTGGAAATCTTCCCAAGTCACCATTTTCTCATCAATAGCATGAATCATCTTGGTTTCTTCCCACCACAAGGTAGTCTTACCTTGCAGCTCATAAATAGCCATCCTAGCTCTTAAATTACTTTCATATTCGTAAACCTAAAAGTACTTTATCATATTCAGAAGCCATGCCTCAGCATCTTCTTCTTTCTCTCCATCATAGGAGGGAGGTTTAATTTCCCAAAATTCACTCTATAATTCCTTCTTTTGTCTAGACTACTGTCTAAAGGCGTCATCTTCCTCAGAATATTTTGAGAATTTGACCCTTCATTTTCTCTTCCTTTTGGAACCTTCACTCTCTTGACTATTCCGAGAAGTCAATTCCCTTATTAGTCTGCCTTGCTCCTCACTAGCTAGAGATAGCCTGTCATTGTGGCTTTTAAGTTGTGCCATTTTTTGTTGCATTCTATGCAACATAGCCATGAATGAAGCATTTGGGTCTGGCATGTTTTCTCCACCACCTAGATCTACATACAGCTCGTCCCCTTCAGTCATGGTTCGCAGCTGCATACTTCAGTATTGTTCATTGTACAGGAAAATAACATTAGTGATAGTTAAATTCATAAATTTTTACAGCAGCATCTATTTTCTGTGTGAGCACATAATTTTCCCAGTATTTTAGCTAATGCTCTAATACCATTTGTAATACCTCTGACTTACACAAAAAAAAAAAATCTTCTATTTATAATAACAGTATTATACTTGTTCATTCTCAATTTACGACATTTTTTTCTTATATCTAAAACATCATCACAGTTTTACGAGACTATGACATACATACTATTCTAATTTACTCTTCCTCTTAAATTTTAAATATGAAGTTCACTATCGTGAACAGTACACTTGACCATTATTTCTTACACCCTCTCAGTATGATGCCATTCACTTGCCATCAGTCTAACTAACTTATTTATCATACCTAGAAATATATGTCTATGAAATTACTATTCACCTACTGTGTGTGTGTATATATATATATATATATATATATATATATATATACCACATTTTTCCTCAATCGAGCCTGTCCCACAAAGAGTTAACATATTTCATAATATAACTCTCCTCAGGGTTTTCTTATAAAATTTAATTGAATACGTAGTCTTGGTTAATCATAATTCACAGTACCTTAATTATATTTATAACAAAGTTTAATTTAACAAACCTATGCTTCACCAAAGGTTTTCATTGGAAATATATCATAAGTACTTTGCAATTATTATAATTTACATATTAACCTTACAATTTTTAACTTGAATTCCTTCCCAAAATATATTATAATCTTCTGGAATTCAATTCCTCTCTTTAGCTAAATGTGCACTAACTCTTTAACCCAAATCTTGTATTATAATGTCGGACTCGATTTCATTTGGCACCAATTTTAGTTGATATTGAACTAGGTACACTAAAAATTTTCCACATATATGAAATTTGCTACCTTCAATTGCGTTAGAATAGCTTTACCAATAGTTTTTTTCCACATTTCATTTATTACTCTTGTCATAACATTAAAGATTTCAGGTGCACATTTAGCCTATTTGGTGAGAGTAACTGAACCACTTTTAATGTGATCCCCTCATGACCTTTGTTTCGAGCCTTGAGACTCTCTTGGGAAGACGTAACCCTAACTGCACGTTTCCTGTGACTTAAATTTTTATTGATGACCATGTACTCCTCATAGGATCAATCACATGATGTTTGGCTTTGAGATTTTCGAGCTATTCATTTGAGTGCAACCTCTCCATCGGTCGACACCTATAGGGTGTAGATCGATTAGGGTTTTAAATATTAACTTGATTTCAAAAGCTAACTTCTTCATGTTCACCATTCTTTCGTCACCTATCTTGGAGCCCCGTTCTCTCTCTCACTGGACCAATGAATTGAAAAGAAGGGATTTTTAGTTGTGAGGTCGAACCACTGCTACTCTCAGCTCTCACCTTCGTTGGAGAATACCCATGACTCGTATGATATGGTTCCATTTATTATCGTTAAATATAACTAATTAAATTGGAGTAAGTTTTTTTTTATTTTCATGGTTACATTTAAATATTTCCTGTTGCTTTTTACTTCAAATTGTTGTTAGTTTCATTCTTTGTAATTGGGTTCCCATTTTATTTTATTTTGTGATGGTTTTATCATGCAAAGGGTGCTTTCGGTGAGGAACTGTATCGAGTTCGTTAATGGCTATTCTCCCTGTCTTGACTACAATTTGGTTATTGGTCTGAATATTGTCTAATTTATTTCTTATTTCCCTTTTGTCTTATAACTAAGTTAGCTATCATGCCTAAACTTTAACATTGTTTTCTCTTGGCATATTGGCTTTTCTTCCTCACAAACATAACCTCGTGTATGCCGAAGACTCGAATTCAAATTGAAGTTATTGGAATTGTCGAGGCAGCAGAGTAAGTTATCGCCCTGGTATGTTCTTCTATTGTTGTATGTGTTCTTTTTTTTTAAGAGTATATTTGTATTCCACTAATTTCTCTCTTGTATAGTGATTTATAATTGAGTCTAATCCTCTGTTAATTTGGCTTTCTTGTTTCAGGTATATTTAAACAAAATTCCCAATGTTTTAAGGTATAACCTCCATTAGATAAATTTGTAGTTTCTTTTATGCTTCATGTTCTAAGAAATCCATTTTTATTTATGTTAAATTTTGATAATGAACCTTTTTGCAGGTGCGTCCACCCTCATTATCTAATTCCGTGTTAAAATTGAGGAACCCAGTTTCAATTTTAAATCGATCTTCTTTTCTGCATTTGTTAATGCAGGTTGGTACGTTATTTTGGAATTGTCTCGTGACTAAAGACCATCCTTCCAGATTTGCCAACTTATTGAATATTGTCTCGCATACATTTTTATTTCAGTCACAGTCCCATTCTAGTTTTAGACTGTTTTTCCAAATACGACATGTTATTATGTTAATGGTGAAATCGGGACTATTTAACTTTGTACTTAATTAAATTTTTACTGGTTCACGTTATATCATGAGGGTTTTCCTGAGGAACCAGTTAAATTCCATTTTATTTTTGGTCACATAATTTTTATTTCTACTGTGTAACGATTTATATACAGTCGAAATTGTTTTTGTTTAACAAAAATAGCTTTTCACTGTCTTCTCTATAATTCTAGTATATTCTGGATACTTGTGCTCAATAAAAATTTCGGTATGAATATAATAATGAATTGTCCCTCTCCAATGTATATACTCATTCAGAATGCCAAAATTTTTATTTATGTTACCACTGTTGGATAAACTCTAGTTTCAGTTTTATCTTATTTTCGTTCCAGATCTATGCATACCTTGGTTATTCGTAGTATAAAAGAAATAACTATTGTGACTCCTTTTTTTCCACCGAATACTTATTTAATTAGGTTTTGCTTTTGCCCATTATTTATTTTTATATGGCTACTACTTGTAGCACTTAATGTTTCAAAACACGTAAGAGCTTGATTTTGAATACACGTGTTATTTTCTAGATTTTTATTTTATATAAAGGAACTTTTGAAATAAATACTCTGATATGTATTTTTATTTCCTGTACAATGTTGAAACCAACATGAAAATTTTTATGACTGAAATAACATTTCGGTATTGGATTTCTGCTCTGCGTTCATTTCAATTTATTATTTCAAATCATGACAGCCATCAAAGTTATGATTCAGTATACTATAATCTCATTCATAAATTTATGCAATCATATTTATATCACTTCATAGTTCATCCTACTTGCAATAAAAGTTTCGTGGCTTACTAGACTAGTACAGTTTTGGTTAGAATTCCAAACCCCAAGTTTAAATCTGTCTCCATATTTAGACTTCCTGGGAGTTGGAGCTAACCAGATTTTCATTCATGAAACCATGTAGTTTTTCAATACACCTACTGAATATCCTATCTGCTAAATGTATGGACTGGAAATAATTTTCTATAATAAATGAAATTACTTGATACAGCCTTTACAAGTAAAATTCAAAAATCTCACTATACATATTTTACTCTTTTCATCTCAGAAATATTTAAACACATAAATAGAAATTCACATTGAAGCATAATATTTTCAACTAAACGTGCATACCAAGTTATATGACTAGTCCACGCAATCTTAGAATTTTATCTCCTTAACTCACCCCCGAGCAGAGACCTTAGCTCCCGGTGATAGACAACCTCTTATGTGTCCTAGAGCAGCTTATTTAAGTTGTGTTTTCCCAAGCATGTATCCAATTTCTGCGTCCAGAAATTTCAGGATGCTTTCTTCCTATTTTTCCTCGGCTTTCCCTCTTTGAGGTACTTTAAAATTGTCTTTTCCATTTTTCCAGCTTTTCTTCCTCTTCTCAATTACTTTTCTCTTTATTGGGGAAATTAGATGTTTATCTCCAAATCTAATTTTGTTAGTATTCTTTCCAAAGATTTCTGGAAGGTGTGGGAAAGTCTCATCACCTTATCCACATCCTCATGGATATAGGTTTCAGATCTCAATTCTCTAGCTAGCCATTGCACACCTAACTTTTCCATTCAATTTTATTAATAAAAAATTAAAATAAATCCACACATTAGTTCTCCATTGGGGTCCACTCCCCCTTTGGACTTATTCAATTGTCAATTAAAAAGAATAGAAACTAGAGGTATTACAAAATCCCACGGTTTATAATACTAACCCTAAGGCTTAATATTATTCCCTTGGGTTTATAATGTTAGGGTTGAATAAACCCTTGGGTTTGTTAAAAATTTGGATTTATAATATTAGACCCAAGGATTTATAATGTTAATCCATTTTGTTTATAATTTTAATCTTATGGTTTATAATACTTTGGTATATAAAATTAACCCTAGGGTTCATAATACTTTGGTTTATAATACTAACCCTAAGGTTTAATATTATTCCATTAGGTTTATAATGTTAGGGTTTAATAAACCATTGGTATTATTAATATTTTGGATTTATAATAGTAATCCCAAGGATTTATAATGTTAGTCCTTTCAGTTGATAATATGATTGAATGTGGTCTACCATTGTCAAAAAGTAGAGCCATAATCTATCATAGAAAACCCTTTGGTTTATTAGTTCTTTTGATTGATAATATTAATAATCCCTTGAGTTTATTAATCTCTTCATTTTAAAATATTGATTAGATTATGGTATATTAATTGTTTTAGGTTTTTGTGTTTAAAATATTAATTCTTAGGGTTTAATAATCTCTTATGTTTTTAATATTAAACCCTTGGCCTTATTCATCCCTTAGGTTTTTAATATTTATCCCTTGAGTTCACCAATTCATTTAGTTTATAATATTAAACCCTAGGGTTTATTAGTTTTTTTGGTTTATAATATTAATAATCTCTTTGGTTTATTAATCTCTTGAGTTTAAAATATTGATTAGATTATGGTATATTAATTTTTTAGGTTTTTATGTTTAAAATATTAAATTATTGGGTTTATTAATCTCTTGTGTTTTTAATATTAAACCCATGGCCTTATTGATTCCTTAGGTTTTTAATATCTATCCCTTGGGTTCACCAATTTCTTTAATTTAGAATATTAAACCCTTTGGTTTATTAGTTATTTTTGTTTATAATATTAATAATTCCTTGGGTTTATTAATCTCTTTAGTTTAAAATATTGATTAGATTATGGTATATTAATTTTTTTAGGTTTTTGTGTTTAAAATATTGATTCTTAGGATTTATTAATATCTTGTATTTTTAATATTAAACCCTTGAGTTTATTAGTTTTTTTTTTTTTTTATAATATTTATAATCCGTTTGATTTATTAATCTCTTAAGTTTAAATTATTAATTATTACGATTTATTAATTTCTTAGGATTTTGAGTTTTAAAATATTAATTCTTAGGGTTCATTAATTTATGAGTTTTCCAAATGTTTGGGTTGGTAATATTAGGTGTTAAATATTAGTCGTACACTTTAATATTAATGCATAGTCCAATGTCATATTATGAAAAAAATTATCTGAAAATGAAAACCAACCATGGGAGACCATTGTTAATCAACGTTAGTCATATTTGATCAAGGTATTCCATGGTCCAACGTCACATTGTGACAAAGTTTTTATCAATATAAAAATCAACCATGGCCAACCATCGTCATTCTTCATCCAACGTCGCATTGTGACAACAATTGTCTCAATGTTTAAATCAAGCATGCTCAACCATGTTTATTTTACGATTTATAGTATTTATCAAAAGGTTTTTATATACTTGAGTTTTATAATATTAATTTCTTAGCTTTAATATTATTCGATTTAGTTTATAATATTAATCATTATGTGATTTTATCAATCCTTTCTGCTTAAGATATTAATTTGTAGGCTTTGTTAATCTCTTTTATTTTTAATATCGATCCCTTCACCTTATTGATCCTGTTGGGTATGTGTTATATTCTTTCCATGACTAAGCACGCACAGGGGGGTAAGAGGTGGGGCGATCGCCCCCCCTTTGCGCTGGGCGCAACAGGGGGGTGAAAATTTTTTGGTCCTTAATTTCCGGTGGGTAGTCCGCGTCCATGGTTTTGTGCATGGTTTTGCACATGGTATTGGGGTACGATGGTTTTCGGCCCCTAGTATTTTTGTAGATCCGGTCAAGGGAACTACGGTTATGTTCTAATCCAGGGTTTATGGATTGGGGTTTATGTATGCTTCGGCATGTATATATATGTGTGTTGTAACACTAAAATGAATATAATGAAAAATCAAGCTGGTCGTCCCGATTTGGGATCCAGGGGAAAATCTCTGTGTTTATCTGTTTTATGTTTTATGCTCTCGCTATTGTTTATTTTCCGTTATAAGATTCGTGTGTAGATAATTTCGTTCGTGGTTAAAACTTACATTTGGTATCAAAGTTGTTTCGGCTTCAAGGGGACGCCTTTGCTGCTGAGGGTTTTTAGTTCGGGCCTGAGGTAGAACCTGTTCAGTGGGAGATCTACGGGATCGATTCTTGCGGTGAGAGAAGATGGCGAGCGGCGGAAAGATAGAAATCGAGAAATTTAATGGTCGGAGTTTTGAGTTGTGGAAGCTCAAGATGGAGGATCCGATGGTGGATAAAGATCGCGGGATCGCAAAGAGGATCTGTAGTACTAAGCCAACAGAATGTCGATGAAGACCGGAAGAACCGGATCGGGAAGGCTAAAAGCGCACAATACGGTTGTGTGTCTCAGATTCAGTATTGTTGAATGTATCTGGGGAAGCTACGACGAAGAATTTGTGGGAAAAACTTGGGACTTTGTACCAATCTAAGTCTCCGGTGAATAAGTTGTTCCTGCGGAAAAAGCTGTATAACCTGAGGATGAAGGATGGAGACTCGGTGACAGAGCATCTGAACGCCTTCAATACTGTGGTAAGTCAGTTGTCATCTGTTGATATTAAAATCTCAAATGAAGATAAGTGCATCAGTTTGTTGTGTTCTCTACCAGACTCGTGGGACAGTCTGGTTATTGCAATAGGTAGCAATACAACTACCTTGAATTTTGATGATATTGTCTCAGCCTTGTTGTCGGAGGAAATGAGACGGAGAAATATGGAGGGTCAGAATGGAGATGCCTTATTTGTATGAGGAAGGTCCCAAAATAGAAACAAGAATAAGGTTTCGAGTGGGAGATCTAAATCTAGAGGGAGATCTAAATCTCCTGGAAAGTTTGTAAAGGTGTGCTGGAAATGCGGAAAGGAAGGACACTACAAAAAGGAATGCAGATTTAAAGCTCCTGAGAAAGGAAAGGGATCTAATGAAGCTCCTTCTGCAGAGGCAAAAACCACCTCAGATGAAGTTGGGGATGTGTATTTGGCTTCTTCTTCAAATACACATGTAGATCATGAGTCATGGTTGATTGACTCAGGTGCATCCTTTCACTTCACTCCCCATAGGGAGTGGTTCCGCGAGTATGAGAAATATGATGGTGGTGATGTCTTCCTAGGGGATGATAGGAGGGCCAGAATCATCGGACGTGGAAAGGTCAAGCTGAAGCTGCAAGGTGGAAGGATTAGAACACTTCCTGGTGTTCTGCATATTCCTGCATTGGCCAGAAATCTTATTTTTGTAAGCAAGATGGATGATGCAGGTGTAAAAACAGTGTTCGAGAAAGATGCCTGCAAGATGGTTCGGGGAGCACTAGTATTAATGCGGGGAGTTCGGACTGGAACTCTGTACAAGCTACAAGGTAGCACTGTTATTGATGGGTGTAACAATTCTGTGGTTCCTGAAAGTGGGACGGAAAGTCTAGCTGTCTCTGGAGAAAAGACCATGCTATGGCATCAAAGGCTTGGACATATTGGAGAGAAGGGCCTTCGGATACTGCATAGAGATGGTATGGTAGAAGGTATGTCTAATTTTTCTCTGGATTTCGATTTCTGTGAACATTGTCTATATGGGAAGAAAAATCGGGTGAGTTTTCCTTCTGGTGCTAAGAGGGCAAACAAGATATTAGAACTTGTGCATAGTGATGTGTTTGGGCCTGTGTTAGTTCCATCACTGGGAAAGTCTATGTACTATGTTTCTGTAACACCCCCAATTCATGTGATTTCATTTTAAAGTTAGATACTTGAACTATACATCCTAAGGGGAGTGGACCCCAAAGGATGATTATTTTGTGAATGTAATTAAACATTTAGCTGAGGAAATGAATAAATTATTGTGGTGTAAATTGACCAAAAATGAGATGACGAGATCACTTGCAGAATCTTTGAGGATGGATGATGCAAATAATTCCCCACAATCTTTCAAAAATCCTTGAAAGATAGAAAGTTTTAAAATTAGATTTTGAGGAAAAATCTGAATTTCCCCAATGATGAGGAAAGTAGTTGGGAAGAGGTAAAAAGCTGGAAAAGCTGAGGAAAAGCATAAAACAGCTTTAAAGAATCCTTAAATGGGAAGCCTAGGCAAACAGGAATAAAAGCATCCTGATATTCTGGACGCAGAATTAGAAACAGGCTTTGGGGAGTAAAAGCTTAAATAAGCTGCCCTAGAATAGATTGAGGGTGGTCTGTTCTAGGAGATTGATCTCAGCTCGGGGGTGAGTCCTGGGAGACAGAAGGATTCTAAGGTTGGGAGGTTGGTCATTTTCAACAGTGGTATGTTCCTAATTTTACAGATGTTTTACTTCATATAGTATGAATTGGCTACATATAAAATCTCATGGTATACTAGATCATAAATTCTACATTTAACAGAGTTGCTTATAAGAAGTTTATCCTTGCCACTCTATATGGTTGTAGAATTCAATCTGTGAAGTAGAATTCCCCTAGTTTCTAACCCAGTGAATGAGTTAAACATGTAGATAATTAACTGTACACAGAGCATGAATCAATAACTTAACTTTAATCTGCTTCTGTTTCTTATAATGATTTTAGTATCTGCATATATGTGCATGAAAATGTGAAATTTCTATTGTATAGTGGAAAACAATAGTAAAAGATTGGCAATCTACTCTGTGAATGAAATAATGACCGGATAGATTTTATGAATCTGAGGACAGAGTACAAGTTCTTTGGTGTGGTCAGTTAAACCTTATAGACTTCTAAATTTTAAGTCTAGAGTACAATATCCTGCAAAACTTGGAATAACCAGAAGGAATGCCATTAGAATTCTGAAACAAAACAAACTTCAGGAAGATACTACTGGACTATAGAACATAAGCCAACTTTAAACTTGTCTATGCAACAAAGAATCTATGCTGCCCAAACACCAGAACAACTAATTATGCACACCAAGAGATATATGCTAGTGGGTGAACAGTTAATCTTTTAATATATTTCTTTGGAGCTATGCCAACCCTAGTTCAGAAACATGTATAAAATTCTGTATATAAATGAGATTTAAAAAGATGTCAGGTATTGATTTAATATTTTAAGTTATCTGTCCTACAGCTTCCCCAGAAATATGAGGGAAATCCAGATAAGAGTATTTGTAATTATTCTGCAGTATAAAACATTTTAGGATCCTGTATACTGTCACAGGGGTCCAAATTTAATTCACAGGAAGTTTACCATTATTAAAGGAGTTGCTAACACATATAGTTGCACAGTGCTTATATCAGCATATTAAAAGCAATAAACACTTCGTTGACATCGATTAGATCTTCTTGGAATATTAAGCATTGACAAACTTTAATATACTCCTTTAACATTTAGCGAGTAAGTACGTTCTGAGATGATAAACATTAACTCAAAAGCAAGAGAAAATATAAAAGAGACTTCTCTGCATATAATAGATTCGAGCAAAAAGGGAGGAGTCAACTGAAAAACTCAACCAAAGGCACACGAAACGAAATGCACATATTTATACGACCCAGTTCAGAGCTAATGTTAACTCATCCTGAAATAAGGTAATACGAGTATCAACTGTACAAAAAAAATGAGTGCCAAATGTAAAATAGAAATTCCACGAGTCATTTCTGAGATTCAGTTCGCCCTTGGTCGGCTGAGTTCAGATATAATCACGCACAGAGAAAATGAAACTGAGCGATCTTAGTCGCAATGTTCGAAGTGGAACTCATAATGGTTCAACGTCTCTATACCAACCGCATGACCGCGGCTATAAGAACAAAAAAAACAAATTTAAATACTTTCTATAGCAACATGAGGCAATCTGTGCGAATATCGTTGGAAAAATCGGCGAACCTGTATAAGAACGAATGAAGGAGATAAGTTGAGTGAAGTCGTCAGAAACAACGAAAAGGATTGAAACGCCTTAGACCATAGCAGACTTTATATACCTACAAGGAACAGAGGAAATTTCTGTTAGAAAAATTCTGATCCATAATAGAAAGTGTCCACAAAATGATGAACTAAAAAAAAAAGGTGTACAGCATACCTGGGGTAGCGCGAGAATCGCCAGACCCACACTTCTTGGAATGAACGCAGCGAAAAGAGGAGAGTTAAATTCAATTGCGCATGACAAAACATAACTCACCCCTACAAAACTGAGTTGTGCTTCAACCTTGATGGCTACCTTGTCACGCCACGAATGGACCAGGCCTTTCGCCTTCATACGAAAGCTTTTGTTCTCCATCGTGAATTCTGGGAGGACACCCGAGTCGTTGGGGTTAATAAATCATTTTATTCAGAAGACAGGAGCAAATGGCACGGTATTAGCCGACCCATATATTCTTTCCGAGTCCTCCATTCAACCCACAGCAAACGAAAATATGTAAGACGGGGAGAAGAAAACCATTGATTAAAAACGATAATACCTATTTCGCTGAAGAAATACTGTGAATAATTTCAAGAATGCCCTCGTGAGGATTTCCCTCCTACACGATTGACGTAATGAAAAAACCAGACTGTGGAAACAAGCCGAGAAGCATCGTCACTAAAATTGTTCCATAACAGAATTCAACAGCCAGATGAAAAAAAACAAACCATACTTAGTATGGTCCAGTGCATGATCGCTTGGTAGAAACCCTCGACGTGCCATTCTGTGCAAAAATGGTCCGGAGAGAAAATGATGAACGCCACCAGAGCAAAATGAGGTTCTGGAATGAAAAAGACAGGAACTAATAATGGAGTAGGAAACCCTAACTCCATTAAAATCAAGCTGTCCACGTGTAGGGAGATAAACGTAGGAATGACTCGGTTTGGGATTGGCGCCTGCGTAAGTCAAGGGAGAGTACATCCAGAGATCCCGAGAGGGATTGTAACATTAAACTCAAACATAGCGTGAGCTGAACGATATATTTATCAAACCCGAGGGAAGGATTTTAAATTATTTATTCAAACCCCTTTTTACACCAAATCGCGTGAAGGGTAATCCAGAGTTCAGACTCGTAGTACATAGCGCCAATCAAAAATTATGGAGGAACCAGAAATTGAATGCGGATAACCCACAGCGTCCCGATGGATAAATCGATATTCGAACCCTACCCTAGGGTTCAAAACAATATCAATCATATACGAATACAATGCCAGCGTATCAAGTGGAGTATTACGTGGCTTGGGCCAACGTCGACCTATGATAATTGATGACAAGGTCGATTAGGGTTATAGATCTCATTTTATTTTAACAATAAAAGGAGAGGTTCGATGTTATAATGTACAAGTTCAATACCTCGACTAAATCTTATATAATATCCAATGGCTAATTAAAATGGGAAAACATTGTGTAGAGGTATTATATGAGGATGATCATATGATTAATTGCTCCAAGGAACAAGAAAAAGGGGATGAAACACAATGATAAATGTAGGTAGTTAACATTGTCACTGTGGTAGAAAGTTATCACTGAATTTTATGTCTCTGCACCAAAGGAAGAGTATGGCAGTGTAAGGGTAAAAATGAACCAAGTTATATTACATCTGCGAAAAAAAAAAAATTTGATGACGAGAAAGGGAGATGTGACAAATGGTATCAGAGCCCAAGTTATAACACTGGGCTGGTAACTTTGTGCTCACGATTGCTATGTGCTCACTGTGTAATTTTAATTACTGTAGCAAAAGTTTTGTTTTTGTTATATTTTTTTTTTCTTTCTCTCTGTTCACTAACCTGTGCTATGTAGTGTACAGTGAGGTGATAGAATGGAAGAAGGTGGTGGAATTTATGTAGATCTGCAGGGTGAGCCAGATCCAAATGCGGCCATGATGCCTATGTTGCGAAATTTGCAACAAGAATTGGCTGAGATAAAGAGCCAGAATGACAGATTGTCATTAGCCAGTGAGGAGCGGGAAAAGCTCATCAGGGAATTAACCTCACAGAACAGCCAAGAAGGCGTAGGTTCCGGAAAGAGGAAAACTGATGAATCGGATGAGGAGTATGTGATTCGACATCAGAATAAGCAGAAAAAGGAATTACAAGGGGAATTCCTAAAAATCAAACCTCCCTCCTATGATGGGGAGAAGGAGGAAGATGCTGAAGCTTGGTTGCTAAATATGATTAAGTATTTCCAGGTTTATGAATATGAAAGCAACTTGAAAGCCAGATTAGCTGTCTACCAGCTACAAGGTAAGGCTACCTTGTGGTGGGAGGAGACAAAGATGGTACATGCCATAGATGAAAAGACAGTTACTTGGGAAGACTTTCAAGCTAAATTCAAGAATCGCTACTTGAATGAGCGGTATTATGATGACAAAGCAAAAGAATTTCATGAGCTTAGATTGGGACAGCTCACTATCGATGAGTTTGTCACTAAATTCACCAATCTATTAAGATATGTACCTTACATAAGGGAAGAAAAGGCAAAGGTACAGAGATTTCTGAATTGTTTGCCTATGGTATACAAAGATAAAATTGAATTTGACAACCCAAAAACAATGGACAAAGCAGTTAGAAAAGCTAGATTGTGTTATCAACAGTTCAAAGGAAAAACTGATCATGGAAAAAGTTGGGTAAGTAAGAATGAATTCAAAGGAAGAAAACAGAAACCTGCCTATCTAAAGAATTTTGGCAGAGATCATCAGCGGAAAAGGTTTAGTAAACCCAAAGAAAGTCAAACTACACAGTCTCAAGTGGCATCGAAACCAATTGATGGAGATAGTAAAAAGGAGGGAACAGTCATAATGAAGGAGCCCTTGAAATGTTGGGGTTGTGGAGAACCCCATCTTTTGAGGGACTGCCCCCATAGAAATGTTCACATGCTCATGCGGGAGCGGGAAGCGACAACAATGAATGATATAGCCAGAAACATACCAACTATCAGTGCAGCCCTAGAAAATTGGCAAGCAGAACATCAAGCAACCATGGTGGAAATGGAGGGTAAGATCTCTGACCTACCTGTTTCTATTCTGATTCATCCAGGTGCTTCTTTGACTTACATTAGTCCAAAGATTGTAGAAAAATGTAACTTAAAAACTGAAAAATTTCCACAGTCATGGTTGGTACAGCTGGCCACTGGAACAAAAAGAAAGGTAACCCATAAACTGCCCAGAACAGAGATCCAATTAAATGAGTTCCGAACAGAAGTGAATTTAAACATTCTGCCTTTAGGGTCATATGATCTATTGATAGGAATGGACTAGCTGGAAAATAAGAAAGCTTTGATGAATTGGTGGGATAAGACCTTGCATTGTGTAGATGAGGAAGGGAAAATCTTTACTCTTAAAGGGAAACCAAAACCAATTTCGGTCAGACAAATTTCAGCTTTACAATTGAAAAGAACAGCTAGAAAAGGTTATCAGGTTTATGCAGTGCATGTGGAAGAGATAGAACATAAAACTGAAGAAGAATTACTGGATACTGTACCAGTAATAAGAGAATTCAAGGAAGTTTTTCCAAAGGAAATCCCTCATCTTCCTCCCAAAAGAGAGATTGACTTCTCAATCGATCTGGTGCCGGGAGCAACACCTGTTTCACGAGCACCATATCGAATGAGTCCTCCTGAACTTATAGAATTGAAAATTCAATTGCAAGAACTGCTAGACAAAGGGTATATCAGACCAAGTGTCTCTCCTTGGGGAGCACCTGTGATGTTCGTGAAAAAGAAAGATGGAACTTTCAGGATGTGCATTGATTATAGGCAGTTGAATAAGTTAACCATCAAAAATAGATATCCTCTGCCTAGAATTGATGATCTTTTTGATCAGGTGAGAGGAGCTTCAGTATTCTCAAAAATAGACTTAAGAACTGGTTACCACTAGCTCAGAATTAAGGAGGAAGACATCAGCAAAATAGCTTTTAGAACCAGGTATGGCCACTACGAATTTGTAGTTCTACCTTTCGGGTTGAAAAATGCCCCTGCCACATTTATGTGTCTGATGAACAGTGTGTTAAACAAGTACTTGGATAAATTTGTCCTTGTGTTCATAGATGATATTTTAGTTTACTCAAACATTGAAGAGGAACACAAAGAACACTTAAGGATAGTGTTGCAAACTCTAAAGGAAAATCAGCTATATGCTAAATTCAACAAATGTGAATTCTATAAGGACAAGATCCAATACTTGGGGCATATTATTTCTAAACAAGGCCTTGCTGTTGACCCGGAGAAGATAAAGGCTATAAGAGAATGGCCAGTGCCCGCTGATGTTTCAGAAGTTAGATCCTTCATGGGGATTGCAGGCTATTATCGCAGATTTGTGGAGAGGTTTTCTGCCATAGCACATCCCATTACATCATTACAGAGGAAAGGTGTCAAGTTTGAATGGACAGAAAAATGCCAAAACAGTTTCGATAAATTGAAAATGAAACTTACTACAGCCCCTATATTGAAGATTGCAGATCCTGATAAGCAATTCGTAGTATGCACAGCTGCATGTGGTGAAGGATTGGGAGGAGTTCTTCTGCAGGAAAATTCAGTGATTGCATATGAATCCAGGAAATTGAAGATACATGAACAGAATTATAGTACCTATGATTTAGAGTTAGCAGCTGTTATCCATGCTTTAAAAATGTGGCGGCACTATTTGCTTGGAAAAAGATTTACATTGATGACTGATCATATTAGTCTCAAATATTTCTTTTCTCAAACTGAATTGAATGCCAGACAGGCCAGATGGCTGTCCTTTTTAAGTGATTTTGACATGGACATAAAACATATAAGAGGGAAAGAAAATAAAGTTGCTGATGCATTGAGCAGAAATGCTTGTCAGAATATCAATAATATTGGGAGTAGTGCTCAGATTAATGTAGAAGAATTAGTGATTAAAGCAGCAAACCAAGACCCAGATTATGAAACACTCCTGGTAAAATTACAGAAAAAGGAGAAAACTGGGTTCACTCAAAACCAAAAAGGGCTGATCTGTTATAAGAACAGATTGTATATTCTAAATGTAGAGTCTTTAAAAAGAGAAATTTTGGATGAATACCACAAGCAACCTTATGCAGGACATCCAGGATATCAGAAATTGTTAACAGCCCTGAAAAAGAAGTTGTTCTGGCCAGGAATGAAGAGAGAAGTAGCAGAATATTTAAGTAGATGCATGGAATGTCAGCTAGTTAAGGTGGAACACTAGCATCCTGCTGGTCTTCTGAACCCTTTTCCCATTGCAGAATGGAAATGGGACACTGTTTCCCTGGACTTCATTACAGGATTACCCAAAAAAAAATACCATCATGATTCTGTAATGGTTGTAGTAGACACTTTAACCAAAGTTGCTCACTTTATACCAGTGAAATCCACCTTTGGAACAGCTCAAGTAGCGAATGTGTTCCTAAAGGAGATAGTAAGACTCCATGGAGTCCCTAAAATGATTATTTCTGATAGGGATGCTAAATTTACAGCAGCCTTTTGGAGGGGATTATTTGGAGGAATGGGCACTAAATTGAATTTTAGCACTGCTTACCACCCTCAGACTGATGGTCAACGGAAAGAACTAATCAAATTTTGGAAGACATGCTGAGAATGTATGTGATGGATAGACCCTCAAGGTGGGAAGATTTCTTACATTTAGCTGAATTTTCTTATAATAACAGCTATCAATCCTCCATCAAAATGAGTCCGTTTGAGGCATTGTATGGAAGGAAGTGTCGTACCCCTTTAAGCTGGAGTCAGCCAGAAGACAAACTGATGTTGGGACCGGATGCTTTACAAGAAATGGAAGGAATAGTCAAACAGATACAAAAGAACATAAAGACAGCACAAGATCGCCAGAAGAGTTATGCAGATCAGAAAAGAGTGCATAGAGAATTTAAAGTTGGGGAGCATGTGTATTTGTGTATTAAACCCAAAAGGAGCAGCCTCTATGCTGGGAGTTGTGCAAAATTGGCCCCTAGATACTGTGGTCCCTTTGAAATATTAGAAAGGGTGGGACCAGTGGCTTACAAGCTGGCCTTACCACCCCATGTTAAAGTTCATGATGTATTTCATGTTTCATTGTTAAAAAGATATGTGCATGATGCTTCTCACATAGTTGATTGGAATGTTGTACAGGTGGAACCAGAAGGGGAGTTTCTGCCAGAACTGCTTCAAATATTGGAGCGGGAAGAAATTGAATTGAGAAGCAGAACAGTAGCCAGAGTAAAGGTGCAGTGGAAGCACTTTACTGTTGAAGAAGCTACCTGGGAACGAGAGACTGAAATGATGGAAAAATATCCATTTTTATTTGCAAAATAAACTCTAGTAGTTGAATAATAACACCGAGGACGGTGTTTATTTTCAGAGGGGGAATATGTAACACCCCAATTCATGTGATTTCATTTTAAATTTAGATACTTGAACTATACATCCTAAGGGGAGTGGACCCCAAAGGATGATTATTTTGTGAATGTAATTAAACATTTAGCTGAGGAAATGAATAAATTATTGTGGTACAAATTGACCAAAAATGAGATGATGAGATCACTTGCAGAATCTTTGAGGATGGATGATGCAAATAATTCCCCACAATCTTTCAAAGATCCTTGAAAGATAGAAAGTTTTAAAATTAGATTTTGAGGAAAAATCTAAATTTCCCCAATGATGAGGAAAGTAGTTGGGAAGAGGTAAAAAGTTGGAAAAGCTGAGGAAAAGCATAAAACAGCTTTAAAGAATCCCTAAATGGGAAGCCTAGGCAAACAGGAATAAAAGCATCCTGATATTCTGGACGCAGAATTAGAAACAGGCTTTGGGGAGTAAAAGCTTAAATAAGCTGCCCTAGAACAGATTGAGGGTGGTCTGTTCTAGGAGATTGATCTCAGCTCGGGGGTGAGTCCTGGGAGACAGAAGGATTCTAAGGTTGGGAGGTTGGTCATTTGCAACAGTGGTATGTTCCTAATTTTACAGATGTTTTACTTCATATAGTATGAATTGGCTACATATAAAATCTCATGGTATACTAGATCATAAATTCTACATTTAATAGAGTTGCTTATAAGAAGTTTATCCTTGCCACTCTATATGGTTGTAGAATTCAATCTGTGAAGTAGAATTCCCCTAGTTTCTAACCCAGTGAATGAGTTAAACATGTAGATAATTAACTGTACACAAAGCATGAATCAATAACTTAACTTTAATCTGCTTCTGTTTCTTATAATGATTTTAGTATCTGCATATATGTGCATGAAAATGTGAAATTTCTATTGTATAGTGGAAAACAATAGTAAAAGATTGGCAATCTACTCTGTGCATGAAATAATGACCGGATATATTTTATGAATCTGAGGACAGAGTACAAGTTCTTTGGTGTGGTCAGTTAAACCTTATAGACTTCTAAATTTTAAGTCTAGAGTACAATATCCTGCAAAACTTGGAATAACCAGAAGGAATGCCATTAGAATTCTGAAACAAAACAAAATTCAGGAAGATACTACTGGACTATAGAACATAAGCCAACTTTAAACTTGTCTATGCAACAAAGAATCTATGCTACCCAAATACCATAACAACTAATTATGCACACCAAGAGATATATGCTAGTGGGTGAACAGTTAATCTTTTAATAGATTTCTTTCGAGCTATGCCAACCCTAGTTCAGAAACATGTATAAACTTCTGTATATAAATGAGAGTTAAAAAGCTGCCAGGTATTGATTTAATATTTTAAGTTATCTATCCTATAGCTTCCCCAGAAATATGAGGGAAATCCTAATAAGAGTATTTGTACTTATTTTGCAGTATAAAACATTTTAGGATCTTGTATACTGTCACAGGGGTCCAAATTTAATTCACAGGAAGTTTACCATTATTAAAGGAGCTGATAACATATAGTTTCACAGTGCTTATATCAGCATATTAAAAGCAATAAACACTTCGTTGACATCGATTAGATCTTCTTGGAATATTAAGCATCGACAAAATTTAATATACTCCTTTAACATTTAGCGAGTAAGTACGTTCTGAGATGATAAACAATAACCCAAAAGAAAGAGAAAATATAAAAGAGACTTCTCTGCATATAATAGATTCGAGCAAAAAGGGAGGAGTCAAACGAAAAACTCAACCGAAGGCACACGAAACGAAATGCACATATTTATACGACCCAGTTCAGAACTAATGTTAACTCATCCTGAAATAAGGTAGTATGAGTATCAACTGTACAAAAAAATGAGTGCCAAATGTAAAATAGAAATTCCACGAGTCATTTCTGAGATTCAGTTCGCCCTTGGTCGGCTGAGTTCAGATATAATCACGCACAGAGAAAATGAAACTGAGCGAGCTTAGTCGCAATGTTCGAAGTGGAACTCATAATGGTTCAACGTCTCTATACCAACCGCACGACTGCGGCTATAAGAACAAAAAAAACAAATTTAAATACTTTCTATAGCAACATGAGGCAATCTGTGCGAATATCGTTGGAAAAATCGGAGAACCTGTATAAGAACGAATGAAGGAGATAAGTTGAGTGAAGTCGTCAGAAACAACGAAAAGGATTGAAATGCCTTAAACCATAGCAGACTTTATATACCTACAAGGAACAGAGGAAATTTCTGTTAGAGAAATTCTGATCCATAATAGAAAGTGTCCACCGAATGATGAACAAAAAAAAAAACAAGGTGTACAGCATACCTGGGGTAGCGCGAGAATCGCCAGACCCACACTTCCTGGAATGAACACAGCGAGAAGAGGAGAGTTAAATGCAATTGCGCATGACAAAACATAAGTCACCCCTACAAAACTGAGTTTTGCTTCAACCTTGATGGCTACCTTGTCACGCCACGAACGGACCAGGCCTTTCGCCTTCATACGAAAGCTTCTGTTCTCCATCGTGAATTCTGGGAGGACACCCAAGTCGTTGGGGTTAATAAATCATTTTATTCAGAAGACAGGAGCAAATGGCACGGTATTAGCCGACCCATATATTCTTTCCGAGTCCTCCATTCAACCCACAGAAAACGAAAATATGTAAGATGGGGAGAAGAAAACCATTGATTAAAAACGATAATACCTACTTCGCTGAAGCCATACTGTGAATAATTTCAGGAATGCCCTCGTGAGGATTTCCCTCCTACACGATTGTCGTAATGAAAAAACCAGACTATGGAAACAAGCCGAGAAGCATCGTCACTAAAATTGTTCCATAACAGAATTCAATAGCCAGATGAAAAAAAACAAACCATACTTACTATGGTCCAGTGCATGATCGCTTGGTAGAAACCCTCGACGTGCCATTCTGTGCAAAAATGATCCAGAGAGAAAACGATGAATGCCACCAGAGCAAAATGAGGTTCTGGAATGAAAAAGACAGGAACTAATAATGGAGCAGGAAACCCTAACTCCATTAAAATCAAGCCGTCCACGTGTAGGGAGATAAACGTAGGAATGACTCAGTTTGGGATTGGCGCCTGCGTAAGTCAAGGGAGAGTACATCCAGAGATCCCGAGAGGGATTGTAACATTAAACTCAAACATAGCATGAGCTGAATGATATATTTATCAAACCCGAGGGAAGGATTTTAAATTATTTATTCAAACCCCTTTGTACACCAAATCGCGTGAAGGGTAATCCAGAGTTCAGACTCGTAGTACATAGCGCCAATCAAAAGTTATGGAGGAACCAGAAATTGAATGCGGATAACCCACAGCGTCCCGATGGATAAATCGATATTCGAACCCTACCCTAGGGTTCAAAACAATATCAGTCATATACGAATACAATGCCAGCGTATCAAGTGGAGTATTACGTGGCTTGGGCCAACGTCGACCTATGATAATTGATGACAAGGTCGATTAGGGTTATAGATCTCATTTGATTTTAACAATAAAAGGAGATGTTCGATGTTATAATGTACAAGTTCAATACCTCGACTAAATCTTATATAATATCCAATGGCTAATTAAAATGGGAAAACATTGTGTAGAGGTATTATATGAGGATGATCATATGATTAATTTCTCCAAGGAACAAGAAAAAGGGGATGAAACACAATGATAAATGTAGGTAGTTAACATTGTCACTGTGGTAGAAAGTTATCACTGAATTTTTGTCTCTGCACCAAAGGAAGAGTATGGCAGTGTAAGGGTAAAAATGAACCAAGTTATATTACATCTGCGAAAAAAAAAAAATTGATGACGAGAAAGGGAGATGTGACAGTTTCATTCATAGATGACTTCTCAAGGAATACATGGATATATTTCTTGAGGAAGAAATATGAAGTCTTTGAAAAATTTAAAGAATTTAAGGCTCTAGTGGAAAACCAGACAGAGAAGAAGATAAAGGCGTTGAGGACAGATAATGGTGGGGAGTTCTGCAAGAAGGAATTTGAAGAGTTCTGTAAGAATTGTGGTATAGCACGGTAGAAGACTACTGCATACACACCTCAGAAAAATGGAGTTGCAGAAAGAATGAACAAAACACTGATGGAAAAGGCAAGAAGCATGCTCAGTGGTACCGGGTTAGGACAAGAATTATGGGCAGAGGCAGTGGAGACTGCATGTTACTTAGTTAACAGATCACCTTCATCAGCGTTGGAGGATAAGACCCCACATGAGGTATGGACTGGTAAGAAACCCTCTCTTTCACATCTAAAGGTATTTGGATGTGATGCATATGTACATGTTCCAAAGGAGAAAAGGACCAAGTTGGATAATAAATCTGAAAGGTGCATCTTTATTGGGTATAAGGATGGTTTAAAGGGTTACAAGCTTTGGAACCCAGAAACAAGGAAGGTTGTGTACAGCCGAGATGTGGTGTTTAAAGAAGTGAAAGATGTTGTTAAACATGAAGTCCTACCAAAGGAACCTGAGAAGATAGAGTTTGAGCTAAAGGAGGATGAATTAGACTCTACAACAGAAGAAGACTCAGAAGATGAAGAGCCACAAAATCCAACTTTGAGAAGATCATTTCGGGAAAGAAGGCAACCAGAAAGGTATAGTCCATCTACTTTCTGTTCAGGTTTTTCCTTAACTATAACTAATGATGAACCCAGAACTGTCAGGGAGGCAGTAGATTCAGAGGATGGAAAACTATGGAAGGAGGCCATGGTTGATGAAATGGCATCCTTGCACAAAAATGATGCATGGGATTTGGTGGAGTTGCCGGTTGGAAGGAAGCCCATTGGGAGAAAATGGGTGTTTAAGAAGAAGATGAATGTAGAAGGCAAGGTGGAGAAATACAAAGCTCGGTTGGTAGCGAAAGGTTATTCCCGGGTGCCGGGAATTGATTTTGGTGATATTTTTTCTCCTGTTGCCAAGGTTACTTCTATTAGATTACTTTTATCTGTTGCTGCTGCATTTGATTTTGAGATAGAACAGATGGATGTGAAGATAGCTTTTCTTCACGGGGATCTAGAAGAGGAGATCTACATGAAGCAACCTGAAGGCTTTATGGTGAAGGGTAAGAAAGAACTGGTATGCAGGTTGAAGAAGTCTCTGTATGGGTTAAAGCAGTCACCAAGGATGTGGTATCAGAAATTTGATACCTATATACGGGGACTTGGCTTCACCAGAAGCAAGGAGGATCACTGTGTTTATTTTAAATTAATTGGTGACAGTGTTATTTATTTGGTCTTGTATGTGGATGATATGTTGCTGATTGGAAATGACAAAGAAATTATCCAAGATTTGAAGACCCAACTGTTCTCCAAATTCTACATGAAGGATCTTGGTGCTGCAAACTATATTTTGGGCATGGAAATTAAGAGAGATCGGGCAAAGAGGAAGCTCTGGTTAAACCAGAGGAAGTATGTCGAGACTATATTGCGGAGGTTCAATATGCAGGATAGTAAACCGGTGAATGTTCCTATTCCTGTAGGTGTAAAGCTGTCTGCTGAACAGTGTCCCAAGACACAAGAAGAAGAGGAGTATATGTCCAGTGTTCCATATGCAAGTGCAGTGGGTAGCCTGATGTATGCAATGGTCTGTACTAGATCAGACATTGCACATGCAGTGGGAGTATTGAGCAGGTTTATGTCAAACCCAGGGAAGGAGCATTGGACAGTAGTGAAGCGGGTTTTCAGATATTTACGTGGCACTAGTGATTATGGCTTGTGCTACCAGGGAAGACCAGGATTGGAAAGAATGTTGGACATTTGTGGTTTTGTTGATGCAGACTGGGCTGGAGATCTAGACCAAAGAAGATCTACAAGTGGGTATGTGTTTAGCCTATTTGGAGGCGCAGTCAGTTGAATGAGTAAAAGACAGTCTGTAGTGGCTCTTTCAACTACAGAGGCAGAATACATAGCAGCCACTCATGCAAGCAAGGAAGCAGTTTGGTTGCAGAGATTGTGTTCAAGTATGGGGTTGGTACAACAAGCTATAAGGATAGACTGTGATAGCCAAAGTGCAATTTTCTTGGCTAAGAACACTGCTTATCATTCAAAGACAAAGCACATTGATGTTCAATATCACTTTGTTAGAGATATGGTTGAGGCTAAAAGGGTGTTGCTGGTAAAGGTGGACACTTTGAAAAATGTTGCAGATGCATTGACGAAGTCTGTGAGCACTCAGAAGTTCTCTTGGTGTAGAGAAACAATGGGTGTTGAAGAATTGGCCCAATGACTAAGCTCTCCTATGGCCCCATGTGGAAAGAAAACAACAAGTGGGAGAATGTTGGGTATGTGTTATATTCTTTCCATGACTAAGCACCAGCGAAAAGGTCACGGGGGGGCGGTAGCCCTGTCGGGGAGTCTGTTGGGCGCCCGTAAATTTGGTTCCTTAATTTCATTTGGGTAGTGCGTCCATGCTTTTTGCATGAGTTTGCACATGGTTTTGGGGTACGATGGTTTTCGACCCCTGGGATTTTGTAGATCCGGTCAAAGGAACTACGGTTATGTTCTAATCCAAGGTTAATGGATTGGGGTTTATGTATGCTTCGGCATGTATATATATGTCTTGTAACACTAAAAGGAATATAATGAAAAATGAAGCTGGTCGTATCGATTTGGGATCTAGGGGAAAATCTTTGTGTATATCCATTCTTTGTTTTATGCTCTCACTGTTGTTTATTTTCTGTTATAAGATTCGTGTGTAGATAATTTCTGTTCAAGGTTAAAACTTACAGATACATGAGTTTTTTAATATTTATCCCTTGGGTTCACCAATTTCTTGGGTTTTAAATATAAAACCCTTGGGTTTATTAGTTATTTTGGTTTATAATATTAATAATCCCTTTGGTTTTAAAATCTCTTAAATTAAAAATATTAATTCTTAGGGCTTATTAATTTTTTAGGTTTTTGTTTTTAAAATATTAATTCTTAGGGTTTAGTAATCTTTTGTGTTCTTAATATTGATCAATTGGCCTTATTTATCCCTTAGGTCTTTAATATTTATCCCTTGGGTTTACCAATTCCTTTGGTTTGTAATATTAAACCCTTGGTTTTATTAGTTCTTTTGGTTTATAATATTAATAACTCCTTGGGTTTATTAATCTCGAGTTTAAAATAGTAATTCTTATGCTTTATTAATCTCTTGAGTTTAAAATATTAATTCTTAGGGTTTATTAATTTCTTGGTTTATAATATTAATATTTATCTGTCACACCTCCAATTTAAGGCAAATTTTTTTTTTTTTTTCTCTAACATCCAATACTTTCCGTGTAACAGTGTTCATAACTTACTATGCCACTCTTAATGTCCACGCATACTTAGGGACCAATATATATTATCCATAGGTATAGCTATAAAACACATAGGCATACTAAACACATTCGTGGACTATACACAATCCCTAGGTGTATATCCTTAAGTAGAATAAAATTTATATTTGAATACCCCTATGCACCACCTATGTTGCATCCAATAACCTATATATATAAGACATGTATATATATGTTTATATATATATCCAATAGCCCATATATATATATATATCTATTCAATGGCCCATATATATATTTGTTTTTTTTTTATATCCACTTTACTAAACTATGCGAGGCGCCTTCGATATATATATTTATATAATATATATATATATAAAAACTTCCTACCCCTTTTGAATAATTTCGTTGGATGCACATCTTCGTACATAATCATGACATGTATATCTATGTATAGACCGGTTGAAAAGTCTATAGTAAATTCTCTGACCGATTTCTTGTGTCCTACGTGGTTCTAACGTCCCATATCCGTGATGTCTCATTAACCGTATATATGTTTTTGCAGAGCCGCTATACAGTCCACGTAAGCAGTCAATTTGGAGAACTATGTTCAGCGAGCGATTTACGTAGCGACAGGTTAGCGCTGCGTCATATCCATTGCGATTTCGAACCGGTTTAATCCTATTGTAACTACGATGGGTGGTTGATTTGGACCGAGGCGCCACGGTATAGTCGTTCTCACAGTTTTTAAATTTATAAACATTGTATCTCCCGCAATACGGTCCAAGCCGCGGATCGGCGTGACTGTAATTCATGAAATAACCGAGTTCTTACATCTTGTGGTGGGTTGTCATTATGACTACTCTGATCCCGTTCAGATTTGATATGATTTTTCTACACAGAGCCAGAGACACGCGTACTTGTTAGGGTTAGTAACATATGTGTCGCACTGCTTTTGCTCGGTCTGCCCTAACGTATGCGTTTGATTTTTCTATTCAATGTTTTTGCAGGCAGTGACGGGATGTAGCTACTGAGACGACTGTACCTCCACCGGCGTCGCTCGTCCTCCTTGGGCACCTTAGCGTAGTATGGTACCTTTTTCTACAGTGGTAGCGTCTCCTAAATCAATATCGTGATTTTCTGCAGTTCTGGGGCAGGGTGCATTAGGGTTTGCAAGAGTTCTTTTTATTCAAGACTCTTACGCTGATCTATTTATTTGACTCTTTCTGTTTCATGTTGGAACTACAGAGTCGTGCCTGTTCCTGCTCCCATCGCCGAGTTGAGGAGGGTGTAACCAGGTCGGCCTGCGTTTTAAAGTTGTTCATTTTGTTTTCTGTATACATTAACCAATAATGCCCTCTCATCGTCTGTTGTTGTGTTTTTGCTCAGAGAGGAATGTTTTCGACATACCCACCTGGTGACAGAGGGCCGAGATCGAACATGTTACTCCTGGCTGCGTTCTAGTATGGTTATATTTTTATTTGGTGTACAATCGGCCTCTGTTTCTATTTTCTGTAATAGTTTGGTATTAACGATTTATGCTGAATGTGTTCAACACGATTTATAGGACAGAGATTTATCCGCAGTATTTCCTGTTGATTATGCATTGAGACTTTCCTTAATCTCTGTTTGTTTTTCTTTTCCAGGTTGAGGTCAAAGGGACGAACGCCTAGGTTCTTCCTACATACCCAGATGGTAACAGTACCCACGCTACAGCGTTCAGATTTACTTGCGCATCATATGGATGGCTAGTCTGCTACGCCGTGAGGGTGAAAAGGAACCCTATCCTCCTTAGGTACCTTTCAATATTTCTTGGTTCTGGTGCATTGGTTTAGGCTTCTACTTGGTTGAGATGCATTGTTACCATTCTGCGATACTTCGATATCCATTGTTAACCATACACTCTAAGCGTGGCTATTATTGTATATTTACATGAGACCATACTCGCTGGCTAGTCTTACGGGTCGAATCTTGGTCGGTTTTTATATACATATTTTCTTTGTTAGGCATGATGATACTGACTCATGTTCTGGGCAGACTATCGTTGCGGTCCGCCTTATTTCTTTACGAAAGTTGCACGCCTTATGTCTATGTTAGCTCTCCTCTGCGCGATCTCATAGGTATGTTTTACACTCTGGTTTTGAAGTTTCCTTACCTGCATCCTATAAAGATCATTAAAACAAATCGCATGAACTTATTAACCAGCGCATAACCATATCTATGTTGGGTCTTTTCTATTGACGTATTATTCAATACTGTGGTTGCGTCTTGTGACTTACGTGGACGGACGTACTCCTGTCGCGTTCACCTTCTTTATTGAGTTACATAATTTATATGTTTTTCTAATCCTACTGTCTGCTCATGAATTTTCAGAACCCTAGCTGTCGGATAGCCATTCTGTTCGTCGCGCCATTGCTAGGGCTTTGATATTCATTAAGAGCTGAGATGGTTTTATTTGCTCTCGGCACTGATATCCCTGTTTAATTTCGTTTTCCGAAACACGTATGGAAACCAGAAACGACCGAGCCATAATTTAGCTCACGGCGCTGTAATGATTATTTTTACTGTGGTTCTCTTTAACTCGCGGCACTGTAATTATCGTTTCCAGTGTTTCCTTTCTAGAAGTGTCGTATCATAATTTTTGTAATGCGCCATTCGTATATTTAATTAGGTTTCTAATGTCTTTAATGCCAAGGTTAAAAGTAGATGTATCAAAAGATAGGCGCACTCATCATATCATAATACTTCGATACATATACAATTTGTTATGCATATATAGATATTCGATGGGTGATTAAATCGAATGAACTTAAGAAAACCATATATATATCCTAAAATTTCTATGAGTGCTAAAATACTCATATAAGATAGAGTTAGGCCTTTATTAGTCCATCTTAGAGTTCCATACTCTATTATCATTACGTCTTCCCTTTTTGGATTTTGAGTACCATAACAATTTCAATATTGTTACACTATTTTCCTATGTATACTTATGAACATAGATTGTCACATGGGGATTTATATATATGTATTCAATAGCCATTGTGGTGTATAACTTAATTGAAATTTTTGTCTTTGACTATGCTGCTTAGTTCAGGAATGTGAGATGGATTTCAAAGCATAATACGTTCTTTATATGCTATAAATGATATATTCCTGCTGTAGAATAGGATTTCTTTTAAAGCTAGTACAAATCAACATATCGAAGTTGACATCTTTTGGGTTTCTGCTGTAGTATCATATAGCTATAAGTCTGCAAATATAGTTCTCCACTTACATATGAGTATAAAATTTCACAACTCTACCCCTATAGGGGTTAATGTAATATTCAATTTTCTAGTATAAGTTCGCATGTCATACTTCATTGTTATACTTTCAGTTTTTGTATTCAGACCATGTAACTCTAGTACTGTTGTAATGTTTCTCTAGTAGACTCATAAGCATACCATATCACATTTGTGTCTACCGTGAATAAAACAATAATTAATCATCTGTAGAAGTTAAGTAACTTCAGATTTAAACCGACCTTGGTTTAGAGCTTCTGGAGTTTCTACTCTATGGACTTTTCTGGTATACAACTAAACAGAATCTGGAAGGTGAATACCTTAGGAAAGGTTCTGTTAAATGTAGTACTAAATCAATCATCCCATTCAATTTAATTTTATATGTAGCCAATTCATACCATAATAACTCAAAATCATAAGCAATTTAGAACATACCACAGCCTGCAAGTGACCAACCTCCCAACCTTAGAATCCTCTTTATCTCCCAGGATTCACCCCCGAGCAGAGATCACCTCCTAGAACAGATCAACCTCTGATCTGCTTAGGAGCAGCTTATTTAAGCTCATAATTCCCCCAAAGCATGTTTCTAAATTCTGCGTCCAGAATAGCAGGATGCTTTCTTTCCTGTTTAGCCTAGGCTTCCCATCTTGGGATTCTTTAAAGCTGCTTTAAGCTTTTCCTCAGCTTTTCCAGCTTTTTCTCACCTCTTCCCAACTACTCCTCTTCATTGGGGAAATTTAGATTCTCCTCAAATCTAAATAAATTTCTTTCAAGGATTTTTGAAAGATTTTTGGGGATTTGTTGCCTTATCCATCCTCATGGATTTGGCAAGTGATCTCAAATTCTCTTTTTTGGTCAAAATGCACAATCATTTTATTTATTTCCTCAAATAAAATATGCAAATACATTCACACCATACTCATCCCTTGGGGTCCACCCCCTTAGGATTAAAGTTCAAATGTCTAACTTTAAAAATTCAGCACACAAATTGGGGGTGTTACATATTCCCCCTCTGAAAATAAACACCGTCCTCGGTGTTATTACTCAACTACTAGAGTTCACTTAAACAAAAATGGATATTTCTCCATCATTTCAGCTTCCCTTTCCCAGGTAGCTTCTTCAGTAGTAAAGTGCTTCCACTGCACTTTTACTCTGACCACTGTTCTGTTTCTCAATTCAATTTCTTCCCGCTCCAATATTTGAAGCGGTTCTGGTAGAAACTCCCCTTCTGGTTCCACCTGTACAACATTCCAATCAACTATGTGAGAAGCATCATGCACATATCTTTTTAATAATGAAACATGAAACACATCAGGAACTCTAACATGGGGTGGTAAGGCTAGATTGTAAGCCACCGGTCCCACCCTTTCTAACACCTCAAAAGGCCCACAATATCTAGGTGCAAGTTTTGCACAACTTCCAGTATAAAGTGTGCTCTTTTTGGGTTTGATGCGTAAATACACATGATCCCCCACTTTGAATTCTCGGTGCACCCTTTTCTTATCAGCATAACTCTTCTGCCGGTCTTGTGCTGCCTTTATATTTCTCTGTATTTGTTTCACAATTCTTTCCATCTCTTGTAGTGCATCTGGTCCCAACACCAGTTTATCCTCTGGTTGACTCCAACTCAAGGGAGTATGGCACTTTCTTCCATATAGTGCCTCAAACGGACTCATCTTAATAGAGGATTGGTAGCTATTATTATAGGCAAACTCAGCTAGATGCAGATACTCTTCCCACTTTGATGGTCTATCCATCACATACATTCGCAACATATCCCTCTAAATTTGATTTGTTCTCCGTTTGCCCACCGCCTTGAGGGTGATAGGCAGTACTAAAATTCAGCTTAGTACCCATCCCTCCAAACAATCCTTTCCAGAATGTTGCTGTAAACTTAGCATCTCGATCTGAAACAATTACTTTAGGAACTCCATGAAGCCTTACTATCTCTTTTAGGAAAACATTTGCTACTTGAGGTGTTCCGAAAGTAGATTTCACTGGTATAAAGTGAGCAGCTTTGGTCAGAGTGTCTACTACTACCATTACTGAATCATGTTGATATTTGGTTTTAGGTAGTCCTGTTATAAAATCCATGGAAACTGTGTCCCATTTCCATTCTCGTACTGGTAGATTTAAAGCTCGCTGCTGATGTCTAACTTTAACTAGTTGAACACTCCATACATCTACTTAAATACTCACACATCTCTTTTTTCATTCCCTGCTTAACAACTTTTCTTTCAAGGCAAAGCACATCTTTTTTGATATCCTGGATGTCTTCGTATAGGGTCATGCTTGTGATATTCAGCTAGTATTTCTCTTTTCAATGACTCTACATTTGGAATATACAACCTGTTTTTGTAATAGAGAAGCCCTTGTGGATTTTTAGTGTAATCTGTTTTATCCCTTTTCTGTGATTTCACCAAGAGGGCTTCATAGTCGGGATCTTGTTTTGCTGCTTCTCCCACCAAGTCTTCTATCTTCATCTGAGCACTACTCCTAATGCTGTTTAAATGTTGACAAGCATTTCTACTTAAAGCATCAGCAACTTTATTCTCCTTCCCTTTGATATGATTTATATCCATATCAAATTCACTTAGAAAAGACAGCCACCTGGCTTGTCTTGCATTCAGGTCAGCTTGGGAGAAAAAATATTTGAGACTGATATGATCAGTCATCAATGTGAACTTCTTCCCCAGCAGATAGTGCCTCCACATTTTTAAAGCATGAATAATAGCTGCAAATTCCAAATCATATGCACTATAATTATGTTCATGAGTTTTTAATTTCCTAGACTCATAGGCAGTGACTGAATTTTCTTGCAATAGGACTCCTCCTAGCCCCTCTCTGCAAGCATCTGTACATACCACAAACTATTTATCAGGATCAGCAATTTTTAATATAGGAGCTGAAATAAGTTTCTGTTTCAATTGTTTGAAACTGTTTTGACATTTCTCAGTCCACACGAACTTAACACCCTTCCTTTGTAATGAGGTTATGGGATTTGCTATAGCAGAAAATCTCTCCACAAATCTGCGATAATAGCCTGCCATCCCCATGAATGACCTTACTGCTGAAACATCAGTTGGGACTGGCCATTCTTTAATGGCTTTTATCTTTTCAGGATCAACTGCAAGGCCTTTTTCAGATATAATATGACCCATATATTGAATTTTATCTTTATAAAATTCACATTTGCTGAACTTGGCATATAACTGGTTTTCTTTTAAGGTCTGCAATACTATTCTCAAGTGTTCTTGATGTTCATCTTCATTTTTAGAATAGACTAGGATATCATCTATGAACACAAGAACAAATTTTTCCAAATACTTATTCAACACAATGTTCATCAGACACATAAATGTGGCAGGGGCATTCGTCAAACCAAAAGGTACGACTACAAATTCGTAATGCCCATACCTGGTTCGAAATGCTGTTTTGATGATGTCTTCTTCTTTAATTCTGAGCTGATGATACCCAGTCCTTAGGTCTATCTTGGAGAAGACTGAAGCTCCTCTCACTTGATCAAAAAGATCATCAATTCTAGGAAGTGGATATCTATTCTTAATGGTCAACTTGTTCAGTTGGCGATAGTCAATGCACATCCTAAAAGTTCCATCCTTCTTCTTAACAAATAAAACAGGTGCTCCCCATGGAGACACACTTGGTCTAATGTAAACCTTATCCAATAATTCTTGCAGCTGCATCTTCAGCTCCATCAGTTCTGGCGGACTCATCCTATAAGGAGCTCGGGAAATAGGTGTAGCTCCTGGCACCAGATCTATAGAAAAGTCAATCTCTCTTTTGGGAGGGAGATGAGGGATTTCCTTGGGAAAGACTTCCTTAAACTCTCTGATGACTGGTACAGCATCCAGTAACTCTTCCTGAGTTTTCTGTTCTATTTCTTCTACATGCACTGCATAAAATTGGTACCCTTTTCTAGCTGTTCTTTTCAATTGTAAGGCTGATATTTGTCTTACTACAATGGGTTTTGGTTTCCCTTTTAGTGTAAAAGGTTTCCCTTCCTCATCTACACAATGCAGGGTTTTATCCCAGCATTTCATCAGGGCTTTCTTCTTTTCCAGCCAATCCATTCCTATCAGCATATCATAGGATCCTAATGGCAATATGTTCAAGTTTACTTCTGTTGAAAACTCATTCAATTGTATTGTTGTTTTGGGCAACTTATGAGTGACTTTTCTCTTAGTTCCAGTGGCCAGCTGTACCAACCATGACTGCTGAAATTTTGCAGGTTTAATTTTACATTTTTCTACAATTCCAGG
Source organism: Pinus albicaulis (assembly GCA_034641835.2). Classification (NCBI taxonomy): domain Eukaryota; kingdom Viridiplantae; phylum Streptophyta; class Pinopsida; order Pinales; family Pinaceae; genus Pinus; species Pinus albicaulis. The sequence goes on along the minus strand of CM076583.1, from coordinate 1,162,462,268 downwards.
ACTAATGTAACTCAAAGAAGCACCTGGATCAATCAAAACAGTAACAGGTAGGTCAGAAATCTTACCCTCCATTTTCACCATGGTTGCTTGATGTTCTGCTTGCCGATTTTCCAAGGCTGCACTGATAGTTGGTATATTTCTGGCTATGTCATTTACTGTTGTTGCCTCTCGCTCTCTGCTGATCATGTGTATATTTCGATGGGGGCAGTCCCTCATCATATGGGGTTCTCCACAACCCCAACATTTCAGAGGTTCCTTCATTCTGACTGTCCCTTCCTTTTTATTGTTCCCTTCTACTGGTTTTGAAACCACTTGGGACTGAGCAGTTTGACTTTCTTTTGGTTTGCTGAACTTTTTCCTTTGATGATCTCTACCAAAATTCCTTAAATATGTTGGTTTTGGTCTTTTGCCTTTGAACTCACCTTTGTTCAGCCAGCTCTTCCCTTGTTCCGCTTTACCTTTAAACTGCTGATAGCATAATCTTGCTTTTCTCACAGCTTCATCCATGGTTTTTGGGTTGTCAAACTCAATTTTCTCCTTGTACACAGTAGGCAAACAATTTAAAAACCTTTGCACTTTTGCCTTTTCTTCCCTAATGTAAGGGACATATCTCAGTAAGTTGGTAAACTTAGTGACAAACTCATCAATAGTGAGCTGCCCTAGTCTAAGTTCATGGAATTATTTTGCTTTATCGTCATAATAACATTCATTCAAATAACGACTTTTGAACTTAGTCTGAAAATCTTCCCAAGTAACTGTCTTTTCATCAATGGCATGCACCATTTTTGTCTCTTCCCACCAGAGTGTAGCTTTTCCTTGTAGCTGGTACACAGCTAATCTAGCCTTCAGATTGCTCTCATATTCATAGACTTGGAAATACTTGATCATATTCAGCAACCAAGCTTCAGCATCCTCCTCCTTCTCCCCATCATAGGAGGGAGGTTTGATCTTTCTAAATTCTCCCTGCAACTCTCTTTTCTGCTTATGTTGATTTCTAGCTGCATCCTCATCCTCAGATTCATCCATCTTTCTTTTTCCAGAGCCTTCGCCTTCCTGGCTGTTCCGGGAAGTTAGCTCCCTGATGAGCTTTTCCTGCTCCTTACTGGCTGATGACAGCATGTCATTCTGGCTTCTTAGTTCAGCCAATTCTCGTTGCATCCGGTGCAACATAGCCAGTACCGGGGCATTGGGATCTGGAGTAGCAAACTCATCCCGCAGATCCACATAAATCCCTTCCCCTTCAGCCATTTCAACTGTACACACTTACACACAGATTAGTAAAGTTTATAAACTTCAGAAAAACAAAATATGTAATCATCAGTGAGCACAAAACGATAGCCCAATCTGTTGTAACTAGTGCTCCGATACCATTTGTCACACCTCCAATTTAAGGAAATTTTTTTTTTTTTTTTTCTCTAACATCCAATACTTTCCGTGTAACAGTGTTCATAACTTACTATGCCACTCTTAATGTCCACGCCTACTTACGGACCAATTTATATTATCCATAGGTATAGCTATAAAACACATAGGCATACTAAACACATTCGTGGACTATACACAATCCCTAGGTGTATATCCTTGAGTAGAATAAAATTTATATTTGAATACCCCTATGCACCACCTATGTTGCATCCAATAACCTATATATATAAGACATGTATATATATGTTTATATATATATCCAATAGCCCATATATATATATCTATTCAATGGCCCATATATATATTTGTTTTTTTTTTATATCCACTTTACTAAACTATGCGAGGCGCCTTCGATATATATATTTATATCATATATATATATATATAAACTTCCTACCCCTTTTGAATAATTTCGTTGGATGCACATCTTCGCACATAATCATGACATGTATATCTATGTATAGACCGGTTGAAAAGTCTATAGTAAATTCTCTGACCGATTTCTTGTGTCCTACGTGGTTCTAACGTCCCATATCCGTGATGTATCATTAACCGTATATATGTTTTTGCAGAGCCGCTATACAGTCCACGTAAGCAGTCAATTTGGAGAACTATGTTCGAGCATTGGTGGGTGGGTAAGCGACAGTCGTGACTGCGTCATATCCATTGCGATTTGAGCAGGTTTAATCCTATCCTAACTACGATGGGTGGTTGATTTGGACAGCATGCAGTATAGTCGTTCTCACGGTTTTTTAAATTTATAAACATCTCCCATAATACGGTCCAAACCGCGGATCGAGCGTATTTGTAATTCATGAAATAGCAGAAGCCAAGTTCTTACATCTTGTGGCGGGTTGTCATTATGACTACTCGATCCCGTTCGATTTGATATGATTTTTCTACACAGAGCCAGAGACACGCGTACTTGTTAGGGTTAGTAACGTATGTGTCGCACTGCTTTTGCTCGGTCTGCCCTAACGTATGCGTTTGATTTTTCTATTCAATGTTTTTGCAGGCAGTGACGGGATGTAGCTACTGAGACGACTGTACCTCCGCTGGCGTCGCTCGTCCTCCTTGGGCACCTTAGCGTAGTATGGTACCTTGTTCTGCAGTGGTAGCGTCTCCTAAATCAATATCGTGATTTTCTGCAGTTCTGGGGCAGGGTGCATTAGGGTTTGCAAGAGTTCTTTTTATTCAAGACTCTTACGCTGATCTATTTATTTGACTCTTTCTGTTTCATGTTGGAACTACAAAGTCGTGCATGTTCCTGCTCCCATCGCCGGGTTGAGGAGGGTGTAACCAGGTCGGCCTGCGTTTTAAAGTTGTTCATTTTGTTTTCTGTATACATTAACCAATAATGCCCTCTCATCGTCTGCTGTTGTGTTTTTGCTCAGAGAGGAATGTTTTCGACATACCCACCTGGTGACAGAGGGCCGAGATCGAACATGTTACTCCTGGCTGCGTTCTAGTATGGTTATATTTTTATTTGGTGTACAATCGGCCTCTGTTTCTATTCTCTGTAATAGTTTGGTATTAACGATTTATGCTGAATGTGTTCAACACGATTTATAGGACAGAGATTTATCCGCAGTATTTCCTGTTGATTATGCATTGAGACTTTCCTTAATCTCTGTTTGTTTTTCTTTTCCAGGTTGAGGTCAAAGGGACAAACGCATAGGTTCTTCCTACATACCCAGATGGTAACAGTACCCACGCTACAACGTTCAGATTTACTTGCGCATCATATGGATGGCTAGTCTGCTACGCCGCGAGGGTGAGAAGGAACCCTATCCTCCTTAGGTAACTTTCAATATTTCTTGGTTCTGGTGCATTGGTTTAGGCTTCTACTTGGTTGAGATGCGTTGTTACCATTCTGCGATACTTCGATATCCATTGTTAACCATACACTCTAAGCGTGGCTATTGTGTATATTTACATGAGACCATACTTTCTTGGCTAGTCTTACGGGTCGAATCTTGGTCGGTTTTTATATATATATTTTCTTTGTTAGGCATGATGATACTGACTCCTGTTCTGGGCAGACTATCATTGCGGTCCGCCTTATTTCTTTACGAAAGTTGCACGCCTTATGCCTATGCTACCTCTCCTCTGCGCGATCTTATATGTATGTTTTACCCTCTGTTTTTGAAGTTTCCCTAACTGCATCCTATAAAGATCATTAAAACAAATCGCATGAACTTATTAACCAGCGCATAACCCTATCTATGTTGGGTCTTTTCTATTGACGTATTATTCAATACTGTGGTTGCGTCTTGTGACTTACGTGGATGGACGTACTCCTGTCGCGTTCACCTTCTTTATTGAGTTACATAATTTATATGTTTTTCTAATCCTACTGTCTGCTCATGAATTTTCAGAACCCTAGCTGTCGGATAGCCATTTTGTTCGTCGCGCCATTTCTAGAGCTTTCATATTCATTAAGAGCTGAGATGGTTTTATTTGCTCTCGGCACTGATATCCCTGTTTAATTTCGTTTTCCAAAACACGTATGGAAACCAGAAACAACCGAGCCATAATTTAGCTCTCGGCGCTGTAATGATTATTTTTACTGTGGTTCTCTTTAACTCGCGGCACTGTAATTATCGTTTCCAGTGTTTCCTTTCTAGAGGTTTCGTATCATAATTTTTGGTAATGCGCCATTCGTATATTGGGTTAGGTTTCTAATGTCTTTAATGCCAAGATTAAAAGTAGATGTATCAAAAGATAGGCGCACTCATCATATCATAATATTTCGATACATATACAATTTGTTATGCATAAATAGGTATTCAATGGGTGATTAAATCGAATGAACTTAAGAAAACCATATATATATCATAAAATTTCCATGAGTGATAAAATACTCTTATAAGATAGAGTTAGGCCTTTATCAATCCATCTTAGAGTTCCATACTTTATTATCACTACGTCTTCCCTTTTTGGATTTTGAGTACCATAACAATTTCAATATTGTTACACTATTTTCCTATGTATACTTATGAACATAGATTGTCACATGGGGATTTATATATATATATTCAATAGCCATTATGGTGTATAACTTAATTGAAATTTTTGTCTTTGACTATGCTGCTTAGTTCAGAAATGTGAGATGGATTTCAAAGCATAATATGTTCTTTATATGCTATAATGATATATTCCTGCTGTAGAATAGGATTTCTTTTAAAGCTAGTACAAATCAACATATCGAAGTTGACATCTTTTGGTTTTCTGCTGTAGTATCATATAGCTATAAGTCTGCAAATATAGTTCTCCACTTACATATGAGTATAAAATTTCACAACTGTACACCTCTATGGGGTAATGTAATATTCATTTTTCTAGTATAAGTTCGAATGTCATACTTCATTGTTTTTACTTTCAGTTGTTTGTATTCATACCATGTAACTCTAGTGCTGCTGTAATGTTTCTCTAGCAGACTCATAAGCATACAATATCACATTTGTGCCTACAATGAATAAAACAATAATTAATCATACGTAGAAGTTAAGTAACTTCAGATTTAAACCAACCTTGGTTTAGAGTTTCTGTAGTTTCTACTTCATGGATTTCTGGTCTACAACTAAACATAACCTAGAAGGTGAATACCTTAAGAAAGGTTCTGTTAAATGTAGTACTAAAATCAATCATACCATTCAATTAAATTTTATATGTAGCCAATTCATACCATAATAACTCAAAATCACAAGCAATTCAGAACATACCACAATCTGCAAATGACCAACCTCCCAACCTTAGAGTCCTCTTTGTCTCCCAGGACTCACCCCTGAGCAGAGATCACCTCCTAGAACAGATCAACCCTTGATCTGCTTAGGAGCAGCTTATTTAAGCTCATAATTCCCCAAAGCATGTTTCTAATTCCGCGTCCAGAATAGCAGGATGCTTTCTTTCCTGTTTAGCCTAGGCTTCCCATCTTGGGATTCTTTAAAGCTGCTTTAAGCTTTTCCTCAGCTTTTCCATCTTTTTTCTCACCTCTTCCCAACTACTCCTCTTCATTGGGGAAATTTAGATTCCTCCTCAAATCTAAATTAATTTCTTTCAAGGATTTTTGAAAGATTTTTTTTGGGATTTGTTGCCTTATCCATCCTCATGGATTTGGCAAGTGATCTCTAATTCTCTTTTTGGTCAAAATGCACAATCATTTTATTTATTTCCTCAAATAAAATATGCAAATACATTCACACCATACTCATCCCTTGGGGTCCACCCCCTTAGGATTAAAGTTCAAATTTCTAACTTTAAAAATTCAACACACAAATTGGGGGGTGTTACATTATCCCTTGGGTTCACTAATTCCTTTGGTTTATAATATTAAACCATTGGGTTTATTAGTTCTTTAATGGTTTATAATATTAATAATCTCTTGGGTTTATTTATATCTTGAATTTAATAATCCCTTGGGTTTATTAATCTTTTGAGTTTAAAATATTGATTATATTATGGTATATTATTTTTTTAGGTTTTTATGTTTAAAATATTAATTCTTAGGGATTATTAGTCTCTTTTGTTTTTAATATTAAACCCTTGGTCTTATTGATCCCTTAGGTTTTTAATATTTATCCCTTGGGTTCACCAATTCCTTTAGTTTATTGTATTAAACCCTTTGGTTTATTAATTGTTTTGGTTTATAATATTAATAATTCCTTGGGTTTATTAATCTCTTGAGTTTAAGATATTGATTAGATTATGGTATATTAAATTTTTAGGCTTCTGTGTTTAAAATATTAATTCTTAGTGTTTATTAATCTCTTGTGTTTTTAAAATTAAATCTTTGGTTTTATTGATCCCTTAATTTTTTAATATTTATCTCTCAAGTTCACCAATTCCTTTATTTCATAATATTAAACCCTTGGGTTTATTAGTTTTTTTGGTAAATCCCTTTGGTTTCTTAACCTCTTTAGTTTAAATTATTAATTATTAGGGTTTACTAATTTATTAGGATTTTGAGTTTAAAATATTAATTCTTAGGGTTTAATAATCTTTTAGTTTTCTAAATATTTGGATTGGTAATATTAGGCATTAAATATTAGTCATACACTTTAATATTAATGCATGGTCCAATGTCATATTATGAAAAACATTGTGTGAATATGAAAACCAACCATGGGAGACCATTGTTAATCATCGTTATTCATATTTGATTAAGCTATTCCATGGTCGAATGTCACATTATGACAAAGATTGTCTCAATATGAAAATTAACCATGGCCAACCATCGTCATTCTTCGTACAACATCGCATTGTGACAATAATTGTCTGAATGTTTAAATCAAACATGCTCAACCATGTTTATTTTACGATTTATAGTATTTATCTAAAGGTTTTTATATAGTTGAGGTTTATAATATTAATCTCTTAGCTTTAAAATTATTCCCTTGGGTTTATAATATTAATTATCATGTGATTTTATCAATCCTTTCTTTTTAAGATATTAATTTGCAGGTTTTTTTAATCTCTTTTGTTTTTAATATTGATCCCTTCCACTTATTGATCCCTTAGGTTTTAATATTTGTCCCTTTGGTTCAACAATTCCTTGGGTTTGAAATATAAAACACTTGGGTTTATTAGTTATTTTGGTTTATAATATTAATAATCCCTTTGGTTTTAAAATCTCTTGAATTAAAAATATTAATCCGTAGAGTTTATTAATTTTTTAGGTTTTTGTGTTTAAAATATTAATTCTTAGGGTTTATTAATCTCTTGTGTTCTTAATATTCATACCTTGGCCTTATTTATCCCTTAGGTCTTTAATATTTATCCCTTGGGTTTACCAATTCCTTTGGTTTGTAATATTAAACCCTTGGTTTTATTACTACTTATTAATAACTCCTTGGGTTTATTAATCTCTAGAGTTTAAAATATTAATTTTTATGCTTTATTAATCTCTTGAGTTTAAAATATTAATTCTTAGGGTTTATTAATTTATTGTTTTATAATATTAATATTTATCCCTTGGGTTCACTAATTCCTTTAACACATAATATTAAACCCTTGTATTTATTAGTTTTTTTGGTTTATAATATTAATAATCTATTGGGTTTATTAATATCTTGAGTTTAAAATATTGATTACATTATGGCATTTCAATTTTTTAGGTTTTATGTTTAAAATATTAATTCTTACGGTTTATTAATCTCTTTTGTTTTTAATATTAAACCCTTGGTCTTATTGTTCCCTTAGGTTTCTAATATTTATCCCTTGGGTTCACCAATTCCTTTAGTTTATAATATTAAACCCTTTTGTTTATTAGTTCTTTTGGTTTATAGTATTAATAATTTCTTGGTTTTATTAATCTCTTTAGTTTAAGATATTGATTATATTATGGTATATTAATTTCCTAGGTTTCTGTGTTTAAAATTTTAATTCTTAGGGTTTATTAATCTCTTTTGTTTTTAATATTAAGCCCTTGGCCTTATTAATCCATTAATTTTTTAATATTTATCCCTTGGGTTCACCAATTCCTTTAGTTTATAATATTAAACCCTTGGGTTTATTAGTTTTTTTGGTTTATAATATTTATAATCCCTTTAGTTTATTAACCTCTTGAGTTTAAATTATTAATTATTAGGGCTTATTAACTTCTTAGTATTTTGAGTTTAAAATACTAATTCTTAGGTTTTAATAATCTTTGAGTTTTCTAGATATTTGGGTTGGTAATATTAGGCATTAAATATTAGTCAAACACATTAATATTAATGCATGGTCCAATGTCATATTATGAAAAACATTGTGTGAATATGAAAACCAACCATGGGAGACCATTGTTAATCATCATTATTCGTATTTGATCAAGGTATTCCATGGTCGAATATCACATTGTGACAAAGATTGTCTCATTATGAAAATCAACCATGGCCAACCATCATCATTCTTCATCCAACGTCACATTGTGACAAAAATTGTCTCAATGTTTAAATCAAGCATGCTCAACCATGTTTATTTTACGATTTATAGTATTTATCTAAAGGTTTTTATATACTTGAGGTTTATAATATTAATCTATTAGCTTTAATATTATTCCCTTGAGTTTATAATATTAATAATCATTTTATTTTATCAATCCTTTCTGTTTAAGATATTAATTTGTAGGCTTTGTTAATCTCTTTTGTTTTTAATATTTATCCCTTCCACTTATTGATCCCTTAAGTTTTTAATATTTATCCCTTGGGTTCACCAATTCCTTGGGTTTGAAATACAAAACCCTTGGGTTAATTAGTTATTTTGATTTATAATATTAATAATTCCTTTGGTTTTAAAATCCCTTGAGTTAAAAATATTAATTCTTAAAGTGTATTAATTTTTTAGGTTTTTGTGTTTAAAATATTAATTATTAGGGTTTATTGATCTCTTGTGTTATTAATATTGATCCCTTAGGTCTTTAATATTTATCCCTTGGGTTCACCAATTCTTTTGGTTTATAATATTAAACCCTTGGTTTATTAGTTCTTTTGGTTTATAATATTAAAAAACCACTACCTATTAACTAACATATAATAAATTTTGATTAAAAACAAAACCAAATAATACCATTAACAAAATCACCTATTGTACATGGCTAAATTTTGATCAACAATTTTCTTTAGATGATGTTTTAAAATCAGTGCTTTCCAAATTTATTATATTTCAATCAATACTCCTATGAAAATTTATATTATATTTTAGTAAGGAGGCATCCTACTTGCATAAATAGTTTTAAAGTTTAATGTTTTTTTGAATTATAAAGAAAATTTAATTTTGCTCTTCTTTAATAATTAAATTAATGGGATTGTGCTTCAGAGGAAGTAGTAAAATTTATGAGTAGTATTTGGTTTAGTTTTTAGTTTTTTTTTAAATGAGGATAAGAGATATTTAGTTTATTGAAAAAAATGTTTTTGGATATGGGAACCACATTTAAAATTAGGTCGAATTGAATGATATTTTTTTCTTGAAAATAAGTTAATAATAAACAGATTAATAGTAATTATTGTGAAATTTTTTTATAAATCATTTTAAAATTTATATACAAATTATTTAAATATTAAATATTAAAAAAAGCCAATTTATATTTTCAAATAACAATAGTGAATAAACAGTAATATAATAATCCATGGCTTACAATATAGAAATAGTGAATAAACCTTATTCTCATAACATATTAGTTAAAATATTTCAGTATCCTTTATAAAATATAATAAATTTTAATATAATAACTCATCATTGAGAGCCAATTGAAAGGAGTTATTTTTTCTAGCTTGGGGCCATCATACTGAGGTGTTTAATGAGTTAAGGAAATGAAGCAATCAATGTAAAAGAGAAATACTCCCTAAAAAAAATGGAAGAGCATCTCCTCACATCAGTGATTTGTAAAGAGATTAGAGATGAACATATTATATAACATAATTAATTCTATTAATATAGTAAATATATTATTATAATAAAGTAATATTAAATATTATTAGTATTAAGATTTGAAATAATAATATTAAATAATGTAAAGCTTTTTCATTAATAAATTTAAAAGATTATAATTAATCAATATTATTATTAATTATTTTAATAATATTTTAACATTAAAAATGATTAATACTAATATCATTAATTATATAATATTAATAAAAAATAATCATAAAACAAATATGAGCATTAATAATAATATTATTAGTAATACTATTAATAATTATAATAGCATTGCATTAACATTTTATATTAATAGCATTAATATATTATGCTATTAAACACATAATATGAAATAACATATAATAATGTTACAATTAATATCAATATTAATATTATTAACAATAATAATCATATTATTATGAATACATATATCATTAATAATAATATTTGTGTATATAATATTATTAAAAACATCATAATCAATAAATAACCATGGTCATCAATCACTATTACTATGGTAACCTATGGTAACCATAGTCAACACATAGTCGATGATGTTTACTAATGTTGCTCACTATGTTCAACTATGTTTAGGTGCATTAGAGAGTCAACACTCTTCAAATTAGCTCAAACATAATTTTTTTAATGTTATTGGTTAATATTAATAACCAAGCATACTCAAACATATTAATGAAACATAGATAAACATATTCAAACCAAGTCAACCAATAGTCAAGCATAGTCAACAATAATGGTTAATAAAGGTCTATATGGTCAACCAGATCAACCATTACCAAATGGCCAATCATGGTTAATTGTGGTGAACTCTCATAAACCTTGGTTAACCATGGTCAACCATGACCAACCATAGTCACGATGACTAATCATGATCAATGATATTCAACAAAGGTTAACTATGGTCAACCGAGGTCATCTAATATCAACATGTTTAAAATTGTTAACCAAGGTCAAGCATGAGCAACCATAGTCAAATAAGCTCAGCCATGACCAATAATGACCAATGATGTTCAACGAAGATAAACCATGGTCAACCAAGGTCATAAAATATCAACATGTTTAGAATTATCAACTAATGATGATCAATCATTACGAAACATGATAAACCATGGTCAACCAATATCACCATGGAAAACCATGAATATGTAACGTCCCTTCTACTCATACCATTTTTTTTTTATAACTATATTTCGAACTCCTAAATCAATACCTCTCATTCTGCTTATATGAGAAGATTTTTGTCCCCAGTAATTATTCTCTTACTTGAAATTTCGATTTACAACTTGTTGTAATATGGTCTCTTGCTTTCCACTACATGTTTGTTTTTGCTACCACTTAAGCCTCATCTCCATAACCTATGAGGGCTAGCGTATATTCCAATTTTGATTTATGTTTTTGTTTTGATGGGACTATTATATATCCCTAACCATCGAGCCTAACGTGGTAATTGAAATGATTTGAATTTAATTAGTTTCACACCTAAATTTTGTCACTTCCATAAGGATCGCACCAACTACTTATGTCGTTCCTATGCATATAACCTATAAGGATTGACATGACAGAAAATAATATAAATATCAACGTTTCAACCTTTGACTTAGTTCGATTCGACATAAGTCGATATTCTATAACTCCTTTCTCAGGGTTCCTGGCTCATGGTTATACGATTTGTGAATCATTGTATTGGATGTATAGACGTTCAAGTACTGACCCTACGTGATTTATAATGTGTTCATGTCTCTCTTAACCGTCACTTTGACACAGCACACCAGGGTATTAGATGTGTTTGTGACATTAAACTCTGTTGTGTACCCGCCTTCGTTTTACCCACCTTAGCTGGCAGATGACTACGTATGGGAGTGTGGCTTCCTGTGTGAGTATTTACTCCATTGGTACTACGTCAAGGCCGGCGAATCTATATTTTCTGAGTGGTGGATTTACAATCGGTTTTGTTTATTTTTATTTTGGAAATTTGTTCATATGACCACCCCTGAGATTTTAATGCATTCACATCTCCGTGCAATCCATGTGGCTGGCGAGTATTTATGATACTCAACGTCTAGACCAAGGTCTCGATCCCCACCTACTCTTCTCAGATTGAAACACGTGGACGGTGACATATGTTTCGATTTAGGGTTTCGACTCACAATAAAATTTTCTGCCTTCGTATTGTTTCTCTTTCCAGAGCGTTCGACTCTTCGGTTGCTACCGGTGTTCAGATATTGTCTGTCACCAGAGTTCGACATCGACCTAAGAGGGTTTATGCACCCAGGTAAGATTTGTTAGCTTTATGTTAATGTTTCTTTAACCCATATTTCAGAGTTATCTCAGCTCGTTGAGTTTCTTCTGCTCTCGCCTCTTACTATCATTATACACAGTTAGTTTTTTTTTTTTCTTTTGGTTGCGTTTTGATCAAGTTCATGGTGTCTCTTGACCCTTCAAAAATACATAACACGGGAGCGTTCGTGGCCACTGAGGCCATCCCTACGTTGATGGTTTAGTTAAATTTCATTGATGATGGTTCTACCCTTCTGGCGTTTGCTTCCTCGGCTGAGATTATCGTTTTGCCCTCTCGTCCGAGAGGTCCAAGGTGTGTTGAATGAAGTAGTGATCACTAATTTTTTTCCATTTTGATAGATAACTTTCATCCTTGGGAAATTTACATGTCGATTTGTATTGTAGAGGCGCTTCCATTTTCAGGTGATCAAGGAGGTAACTAATTTTTTTCCTCTGCGACGACCTTCCCAAGTTTTCCTACAATTTCATTTATTTGAATTCATCGTTCTCGTGTTCTTATCTATCCTTTTGGTTTGCGCAGGTGAGCTATTATTCTGAGATGATTTGGGATCCTCGGTAAGATCCATACAATTAATCTTTGGAGCTCATTAACATGGTTTTTCCCTTTTCATTATTGCTTTCAGGTCGGTATTGATGACTCGTGGCCTTCCTCCGACGAGATATTTCTTCATTACTCATTTTGAAATTTATAAAATCCGATACTCTGAATTTTCTCAGAAAACTCCGCGATTGTAATTTATAAGTGGTGACTGGTACTCAGGAATTCAGGAATGGAATTCCGTCAATACGTATTTTGTTTTTTTTTGTGTGTTAGCAGAGTGACATTCTCTATCAATGATGGACTATTAAATATTTTCTTAGCTGAACAGGAGTAGATTTGGGTTTTCTCTACTATTGGTAACAATGATATTGTTTTTTACTCTGTCGGGGTAAATCTCCTAATGTCTCCAGATGATAACATATTTATGTTCTGCTACGTTTAGTTTTTCCATTTCTTTGATTATCAAAGTAATACTCTCTAATAGATTTGTGAACACTGGATACCCCTTTAATTTTGTGCCCTTATAATGTTCTCGAGATGCTACTACAGCAAAAAACTTCTTGCTAATTGCGTTCCTGGGACATGCTGAAGGATACGAGATGTATATATATATATATATATGTACTAATAATGTCTTATTATTGTTCTGTTTTCCAAACTTACCCTCTGTACACATATTTAACCATGCTATGTTTTCTAGTATATTTGTGCATTCCTTTTCAGTACCGGGATAAGTCCCGACCCTTAGACTACTGTGAGAATAATAAGTTCATAAGGTTTTGGTGACCCCCTCGTGGGCCTTTCGTGTGGTTTTTTTTTTTTATAGAATTTATATTTCGAAAAAAATTTCCTAATGTTTACAATGTCATGCTAATCAATACTATTATCACCTTTATATCACAGGTCTTAATTTTCATGTGAACTAGTTTTGCAGCATATTAATACACATCTATCTTCTATTTCAAGTTAGTTTAATTTTGTTGCTAGCTATATAGGAATACATGTTCACCTGTAACACCTGTTCAGGGTTTCTGCCATTTATTTGAGTTTCAGTACAATGTAATTATTAGTTCATTGCATTAATACCAATGGTATAACTCTTTGTATTTTATTTATTTATATCACTACTTATTCCCATAGATGAATCTGATGTCTAGTTTCCTTCATCTATGATGCATGCAAGGGTACTATTTCTCCTTTTACTGTATGCAGTATTTTTTTTTCATACAGAAGCAGATTAAAGTTAAAATATAAGTCATCTTTGGGGAAACATGTATTCTCGGATTTAGACCAGCACTGGTTTAGAGATTCTGATGAATTCCTCCCCATAATTATGATTCCTACAACTGTACAAGACTAGGAGGAAATTTTCTTCTATAGACTTCTATTAAATGTAGCAAATGACAATTTCAAATCATAACTCTACTTAGTATCTATAACAATTAACCATATTAAATCATACTAGTATTATTGATTGTAGTGAACATAGAGCATACCACTTCTGCAATTGACCGATCCTCCCAAACTTAGAGCCCCTCTATCTCTAGAGCTCACCCCCGAGCTGAGACCACCTCCCAAGATAGACCAACCTCTAATCTGTTTAGGACTAGGTTATTTAAGCTTTCGCTCCCCAAAGCTTGTTTCTAATTCTGCGTCCAGAATATCAGGATGCTTTTCTTCCTGTTTGCCTAGGCTTCCCTTATTTAGGGACTTTTAAAGCTGCTTTATGCTTTTCCTAGCTTTTTACCTCTTCCCAACTACTCTCCACATCATTGGGGAAACTAGGATTTCCTCAAAATCTAATTTGGAAATAAATTCTTTCAAAGATTTTTTCTTTTGAAAGATTTTTGGGGAATTATTTGCCTCTATCCAACCTCTTGGATTTAGCAAGTGATCTCACAATTCTCATTGGTCAATCTGCACAACATTATTTTATTTAATTTCCAAAAATGAAATATTTAATTACATCCACTAACACACTTATCCATTTGGGGTCCGCTCCCCTTCGGATTCAAGTTCAATTGTCTAGCTTTGAAAGAAAACATAAACTAGGGGTGTTACAGAATAAAAATCATCAACAAAGGTCAACCACAAAAAAAGGTGTTTATAATATTAATCCTAGAGTTTCTTATCCCTTGTGTTTATATTATAAATGTTTGGATTTATAATCCTTTCTTTTGATAATATTCTTAGTCCCGTGGTGTTGTTAATCCCTTGGGTTTATAGTATACATAGTCCATTGGGTTTATCAATCCTTGGGGTTATAATATTAATCCCTAATATGTATAATAATGGAGTATTCTTTATAATATTAATATTGGGTTTGATATATTAATATTGGGGTTTAATATTGTTCTCTTGGGTTTATTTTCCCTTGGGATTTTAATATTAATTTCTTAGGTTTAATCCAAAGGGCTTATAATACTAGTCCCTTGGGTTTATCAATCCTTTGGATTTATAATATTTATCTCTTGACTTCACTAATTCATTGGGTTTATAATATTAATTTTTTGAGTTTATTGATCAATTATATTTATTATATTAATAATCACTTAGGGTTATTAATCCCTTAGGTTTATAGAATTAATAATCCATTGGGTTAATAATATTAAGAATCCTTGGGTTTATTAATCATTTCGGTTTATAATATTAATCTCTTGGCTTCAAATTATTAAAGTTTATAATATCTTGGGTTTAAACGATTAATGTTTATAATTGTAGGTTTTATATAATAATCTCTTTGGTTTATAATAATAATTGGTTGGTTTTATAATATTATCCTTTATAATTGAGGGGTTTATAATATTAATCCTAGGGTTTCTAATCTCATGTGTTTATAATATTCTAGTTTAATAATATTGGGGTTTAATATTGTTCTCTTGGGTTTATTTTCCCTTGGGTTTATAATATTAATCCCTTGGGTTTATCAATTCCTTTTGTTTATAATATTGGGGTTTAATATTGTTCTCTTGTGTTTATTTTCCCTAGGATTTATAATATTGATCTCTTAGGTTTAATTCAAAAGTTGTATATTATTAATCCCTTGTTTTTATCAATCCTTTAGGTGTATAATATTGATCCCTTCAGTTTAGTAATGAATTGGGTTTATAATATTAATTTTTGGATGTTATTGATCACTTATGTTTATAATATTAATAATCACTTGGGGTTATTAATCCCTTAGGTTTATAAAAATAATTATCGAGTTTATAATATTAGGAATGCTTCGGTTTATTAATTACTTGGGTTTATAATATTAATCTCTTGAGTTTAAAATATTAAAGTTTATAATCATAGATTTTATATACTAATCCCTTCAGTTTATAATAAAAATAATTTTTTGTTTTTATAATATTCAAATTTATAATTGAGGGGTTTATAATATTAATTCTCGGGTTTCCAATCCCTTGTGTTTACAATATTAACACTTGATTTTATAATCCCTTGGATTTAATATTTTTCCCTTCGGTTTATTTTCACTTCAGTTTATAATATTAATCTTATGGGTTTATTAATCTCTTGAGTTTATAATATTATTAGTCCATTGGCTTTGGTAATCCCTTGTGTTTATAGTGTACATAATCCCTTGGGTTTATCAATCATTGCATTATAATATTGATTCATAATATGTATAATAATGTAATATATTTTATAATATTAATCCTAGGGTTCAATATTAATTCTAGGGTTTGTAATATTAGTCCTACTATTTAATATAAATCCTTTGGTTTTAGAATATTAAACTTTCTCATTAATGATCCATTGGGTTTATTAATTCATTGAGTTCTTTAATTAATTTCTTTTAAAATATTAATACCTTGGGCTTTTATATTGATATATTAATAAAAAATAAAAAATAAATTAATATTATAAATCCAAGCAATTAATATTATATTAATTAGTATATAATTATGTTTTATTTACCAATGTCATTGATATTTTCCCCTTAAGTTTATAATTTTAATTCATTGGATTTATTTCCCCTTAACTTTATAATATTAATCCCTTGGCTTTATAATATTCATCTTTTTAATATTGAGTTTCTAATATTGCATTTTGAATGGGGGTTTGAAATATTGGTGGCTCATAATATGGCAGTTTGAAATATTGATGCAAAGGGTTGTAATATTAATTTTAGTTTTAGAGTTTATAATATTTATCATAGGGACTATAATATTGATCTCAATGTTTAAAATGTTATGGATTATAATATTTTATTTAATATTAGGGTTTAATATTATTACATTAGAATGATAATGTTGTTGTGTCATGGTCATTGTTGCAATCCGATAATTAGTGTGGCAATCATTGTGATAATGATACATTACATTATAATTTATTCAATGTCGCATTTTGACATTGAATAATTCATGGTTTAATATTTTGGTTTATAATATTAGGTTTAAGATTTATAATATTAAGGTGTTTATATTAATCATTGGGTTTATAACATTAATCCCTTGATTTTGAGTTTTAATATTAATCATTTGGCCTTATTAATATATTGGGTTTACAATATTACTAATCCCTTACATTCATTAATTCCTTGGGTTTAAAATACTAATCCTTTATGTTTATATATTGGTATATTAATAAAAACATATTAATATTCATATTAAGATGCACAACTAATATTATTATTAATATTCATATGTTGATATTAATATTCGTTTATTGATATTAATATTAATATTATAAACCCAAAAGATTAATATTATATTAATTATAGTATATAATTATATTTTGTTTCAATTAAATACACCATTTATACTTAATATTACTAATATACTATACTATTCTTATAATAATATAATATATTATTGTATTATTAATTTTATAATATAATATATTATTGTATTATTAATTTAATAATAATAATATTATTATTATATTATTATTTCATTACTATAAGATAAATATTATTATTTATATTATTATATGTTATATTAATATATTATTATATTATTTATAAATAAAGTCCATATTACTAATCTTGTTTATAAATATAATTATATCAATAATTATAGACTAATTATAAAATATATGTAAAATATAAATAAATATTATTTTTATTTTTATTATATATTATTGTAATATAATTAATATTAATATATAAATAATATAATGACCCTTTATATATATAATTTTTGTATATTAATTTTAATATAACAATGAGATGGAGATGTATTATTAATATATTATGTTAATATTGTTACAGTGAGAAGCATAAATGTTAAGATATATATATATATATATATATATATATATATATATATATATATATATATATATAGTGAGAAGAATGAATGTGAAGATATTGGTATAATATTATATTAATACAGTATGGTATAAATTTATAATTATTAATGTGGTTGATAAATATCTATGAGCGTATATCAACCACTTTTAATAATTGTTGGAAAATTTAATTCTTACATGTCTTAATTGTGATTCTTTTTATCTAGAGGAGTCTCTTCTTATTATGTTTCCTATATTGGTGTGTGGTTGAGAGATTATTTCAACCAACTCATTGTGTGTCCAAGATAGTTTTCCTATCTTGAGACGACACTTATGTATTTATTTGTAACATTATTTGATTAATGTGAGATATATTTCCTTATGGAAATTCAACATGGTATGAGAGCAGGTCTAGGACTAACTCCCTCGTCGGAGGGCCCACGTAAATCCTACAAAGAATAAAAGTATTTTTTTGGATTTATGGTGGATGAGGTTGCCATCTTAATTAAGCGTTTATTTTCATATAAGAGAATCCCGGCGTTTGGTGTAGAAATTGTGCTCTTGTGATTTGTCTATGTGAGAGATCGGAGTCTTCTGGAGGGCGAGTGAGAAGGAGGAGTTCACTGCTGGGAGCTGCGGAGCAGAATTGTGGATGAGCCCAGAGATTTTAAGGCGCTCAAATCAAGCCTTAGATATACAAAGGCATCCTCCAGTGTGTTAAAATATGTAATTACCTCCCTGATGGTGATTTAGGCAATCAGTTAAGTAAGCATCGAGTAAGTTCAGTTGTCTGATAGATGAATTTAGTAAGTGAGTTAGAGAGTTAGTTAAGTGAGTGATAGTCAAGTTGATTTATGTGATTGTGTGCATGTCAATTTAGGTTAAATACCCTTCATCGGGTTCATTGTATTCATTGTAATTGAGAGTGATTGAAGATTAATAGAGAGTCGCAGCTTGTTTGTGTTATTGCATGAAATATTTGTTTAATTTGTGCCTTTAATCTTCTGTCATTTCAATAAATTGGTATCAGAGCGAGGTTACAAAGAACGAGTGAAAGATGGATAACACTCATCTGTTTGTGAGAGCAGAAATTTTTTTCCATAGCTTATTTAAGCTATAACGCATCTATAACGCATCTGTTAATCATATACATAGCGTTATAACGTTGGTTATCTCCCAAAGAGATGCGTTACAAGTTATAAACTTACCGGTATTTGCTTGCATGCGGGAAGTTTCAGTTTATGAGTGAATTAGTGGACTGATAGGAGCGTTAGCACGCTTCCCTATTTAAGTTCAGACGTGTTAGAAGAAAAAAATAAAGGTCAACGAAAATTGTTTCAAGGATTAAAGTCATATACGTATCAACCATTTTTTAAAAAGGGGTTTGGTATTTTTTAAGAGGGGTTTGGTACGAAGGTTTTGAATATTACTAACCTTAAAAGGACATTTTTTGAGTTAAGGAATATTTTAAAAGTTCTTCATAGAGCATATGAAGAGGATAGTTTTAAAATAATTATTTCAATGATTTTGGAAAAGTGGGTATGATATAAAGTAATTTTTTATAAAGATTTTTTATAGGGAAATTTTATATAAAAAAAAAAAAAAAAACCTCGGTTTTCATTTGTAACATCTCCTCCTTCCCACAAGCCAAATTTTTTTTTCTATTCAAATTTTATTTTTGTGCTTCTATTGACCACAACTATTCAATTCTATTTGTCAAAATTTGTCATTTTTTATCTCCTATGGAATAGAATTTATATTTCTTCTATTCCTCTTGTAAATATGATTTTAGTGTGCTCTTCCACTAATTGTTTGTGGCATTTTTTAATTACATATATATGGATCACCATATATATCTATATATATATATATATATATATATATATATATATATATATATATATATATATATTGTTAACCTACCCTTGATACAAGCTTGCTCCTACATTTCGATACGTTCTTTAATGTTTTCACATAATACTCGTAGGCTCACCCTACCTATACCTTAGCGTTCGATAGTATACTCTTATGGCTTATAGGTAGTTTGAATTTAGAATTATTCAAGGTCTATTCCTATTTACAAATCATGTCATTGATATGAATTTAATATGAGCGTGATCCTCAGGTCATTGATCTCTAACGTACCATTCATTTATGATAAGTTTGATGTGGATATATGTGCAATTGAATTTCAATGCATTCGTTATGTCTTGTTGGCACGGTTGCTAAGGTATTTGGCCATTGTAACTTGGTTCAATTTCCTCGTCACCTATTTGATGGCACTCTGTTGATTCTCAATTTTATTATTTCTTACTACGTTCATACTCGAGGTTCTATGTATCTACGTTTTGGTTGTAATATGCCACGCCAGAAGGCTCTTTTAATACGCCGGCCACCTGACACGATCGATGGTACTGTGGCATTGATTTCGTAGATCTACATTTATGTGTTAAGCTATAATGTATTAAATGACAATTTCTCCAAATCAATCCATGTATAGACCATGGATCCAAGGCCACTTGGACAGTGGAGATTGTTCCTTTCCATTAGGGTTTTGTTGGTTTTTGGATTTGAGACATTCATATAAATCTTTGTGTTATTACTGAAGCGGATTCTTTCACCGTTCATTTGTTCTGCTTGCCTTCCGGTGTCGAGACTCTGCACGATGGAGGAAATGAAGCGTCTTCGAGCGCATCTATCCCCTCATCGTGTTTCCTTTTAGGTATGAACTGATGCGTATTACGCTAACTCAATTATGAATCCCACGCTCTCTGCACTGAGCCTTGCTATGTATCCTTCCTTCATAACCATACGCTCTGTGTTATAGAGCGAGAGCTGAGGTTAAATAAAAACTCCTCATATGATTTCATTTACTGTTGAGGATTTGTCTCAATCATTTGAACACATCTCTCGTAAAGATTTTCTTTTCGTTTTTTTATGTTTATATTCCTATTGATAATGTTTGGTACTAATACTACATCATTTCTTAATAGGAGTGTACTCCTTGTCATCTTTCGTGAATTTCCTGAGGGTATTCGAATGGTGACGTTTTGATTTTACTCACTTCCCTTACGGCGATCAATCCATACCCTCAGGCACGAAATCAATTCAATTTTGTAATTCAACCCCTAACTTCCTCGTTCGCCCTTTGACGTCCTGGTTGTCTAATTGTTTTTTTTTGTTCGGTTATCTCTGTTCCAGGTTGTTTTGGAGATAAGGGATTTCTCATCGACAAGGTAACCCTTTATTATTTTTTTCTCTTTTTATTTATTTGTTTGCATTATAATTCATATCAGTTAATCGATTCGTATTCTCACTGTCCCTTGTTTTTTTGCAGGTAATCCGAATTCCAAACGAATTTAATTCTCGGAGATACCATGAAATGGTTGTTTCATTCGGTTTTAATTTCACTTCATCTTGCGCTTTCAAGTCAGTATCCACCGCATATGGGTTGGAGTGAGACTAGACTCTTACATCGTTATTATACCAAATGATTTTGTTCAGACCCCTTGGGTCATATAAATTTTCTCGTTGCTACTGTAACAATAAGGATTTCCCTAGACTTGGTCTGTCTTACTAGGACTCTGCTAATATGGTCACTGAGACCAATTTTTTTCAGTTTATCTGTCATGGGACACGACTGTCATAATTTATAAATTTTGGGTTCATGAATTCATATATGAATTTCAGATATACATATATATATATTCCCTTCCTGGTTGACAAAAACAGGGTTATGTCATATTCTGGTGATTTCAGATTTGTTATTTCATATTAATGCTTACGATAAGAGTTTTCTTTTGACTGCATCTATCTATTTCTATTTTCTGGGTAGAATGATAAGGTTACTAGTCTTATCTTGGATTTAGGCTTCCTCCACATTTTATTTTTTTAATTGCACCTAAACATTTATACTTCAAGAGTATTCCCAGCTACAACAATTTGTTGACTCTTATCATCTAGGTTATGAGAGTACATGTGTCATATTACTCTATTAGTATGTCTCTACTTCTGCTTCATGATTCAAAGTTTACAAATATTACTTACTGATGTAATTAATAATGGACTCAAGAAATGTTGGTTTTATTCTATAACATATTTAGTATGCTCTATTCTGGCTAACACTCCCACTGGCATTTTATATAAATCTGATGTGTGAGTTATTTGTTATTACCCACTATTTATAGCATTTACATGGGCTACATATAAACTTAATTCTGTTTATTTTCCAGTAGTACATTCAGGTTGGAACTTCTCTAGTAAAGGAAGTAATCCATGTGCTAGTTCGTGTTTCTTTCTTATGCAAAGTTTGGATTACAGGTTTAATAAATCCTATTTAACTCTGTGTGTTTCTGAATGTCTTTACCTCAATTAACGATATTCCTCCATTCTTTTTTTTTCACATAGGTTAAATCTATAGATGTACATACACTATTAATTCAACCAATCTATAGATCTACCCTGCATGTACTGAATTACTCATTCACACATGTTTTTTTTTATCTAGTATTCACTGATTTAATTCTATTTTTAACAGAAACAGATTAAAGTTACACAATTATGAATTATGAGGTAGCATGATCCGGATTTTATGCAGGAACGCAACAAAAAATAGAAATAACCATGAACATAGAGATGCAGTGGAAATAATGCTTCATTTCATTAATATCAAATAACAGAAATATGCTTACAAGCATAATGGAAATAAAATAGCTAGGGTGCTGGTAGCGAATCTCTGAGAAGAGATGTGAAGGCTACAGACCTCTAAACTGTGTTACAATGAGTCTCGAGGGCCTATTTATTGTTGAGGAACAATGTAGAATCCGAAATGTCCAAAAACCTAACTGTAGGAGATGAGGCGCCAAAACTATGGGCGTCCGTTTGGGTAAATTGGTGGTTCAACTTCCCGGGGACGTAACTTTGGCATCCGATCTCTATTTGACGTGCTCAATAGCTCATTAGAAAGATCTATCCGAGAAGTACAATTTTTGAATGAGAAAATTTAGCCCATGGACCTCTATTTTCCCAAAAAACGTCATTTAGGGCCTCAAAACGGCTCCGGAAGTTCAGGACCCGAAAAATTACTAAAAATAGTAAGTTTTGTTGCAACTTGAAAACTGAAAGAACTGATGGTGGGGGTTCAAATGGAATAGGTGGGTGGCCACCAATATCCACAGACATTAAGGTTATTTGGCATGACTTGAGAGTGGAGGACCGCTTTGCTAAAAATAATGAGATTTGTCTTTGAACATAAAGGCACGAAGATTGATAGTGCCTAGTCCAAATGGAATAGGTGGGTGGCCACACAGAAATATCCACTGAATCATTCCTCCTCCTTAGGAAGCAATGGTCCCCATTGCATTGAGATCCTCCATGAGATGAGGCAAATTCTGTTGAACTGAGTATTAGATGTGTTGAAGATGTCATGGACCTGCGGGTGGACAGGCTGGATGCGTTTAGTAAATTTGGTTACTTTATCAGCCTCAGACAGTACATGTTTGGATTCTGTATGTGTAGTTGCAGGATTTATGGCAACATCAGGCGGTGGTGTGTTGGGAGTCAGATCAATGGAGTGCTTGTCCTGATAGTGTAGAGGAACCTCTATGAGTGAGCGGAAAACTTCCTCGTATTCCTCCATGACTTTGTCCATCTGCTGTAGCTGTGCAAGGGAGCCCCGTTTCGAGGTTGTGGCCACAATATTCTTCTTTCCCTGTGAGTGAGTTGTAAGGAAAATGAATTTCCTGGTTTGGGAAACAATCTTACTGCGTTGTTTTGCAGTAGTCAAAGAGATGACAGGAGGCAATACTACCTCCGATATCCTGTACAAGTTATTTCCCAAAGTAATAATAACAGCACGAGGCCTAGACTCATACACATCATGTTGCCTCCACAAGTAGGGTTGGCCCAATAATACATCAGCTACATCAAGAGGAGCAACATCACACAATACCTCATTCGTGAATGGCTTGATACTATATGGAAGGCGGCACTGCTGGCGGATGCGGAGATCTCTTTCTGGGCGGAGCCCCCCAATGGTATATGGCTGCAGGTGTGCTATGGTTGGTAGGCCGAGCCGCTTCACGACCTCTGCTGAGATGAGGTTCTTTTAGCTTCCGCTATCGACGAGAAATTGCAGAAGAGAACCCTTCACCCACATCTGCAACTGGAAGAGGCACTCCCCCTCCTCTGGATCCTTTGGACCCTCCCTCTGGATCTTGGTGGTGGCAACAATGGCACTGGGATCCGCATCAATGATCTGCTTCCCTTTGTCATTGCCTTTGTCTAGTTCTAACTCAGGATCAGAAAATGCATCTGATTCGGGTGCCTTTAGTTCGGCCACCAAATACTGTTTGGCCCGACACTCATTTGTGCTGTGAGTGGGGCTGTTATGAAATTCACACCACTTCCCTGTGTCCTTCTTTGGATTTGTGGTGTTGTTCTGAGTCGCATTGCTTTGGCCTTGCCCCTTGTTCTTCAGTTCGGGGGCACCTTTCGAATTCGTAGATCCAAAGTCTCGCTTCTTCTTCTTAAATTTCTGCTTGATCTTGGCAGCATAGCGATATGTTGTGCCAAGCGATGTAATGTCGAGGAACTCCATTTCCTCTTGAATGTGTTTGTGTAGATAGTTGCGGTACTTGAATACCAAATGTCTCTCTGAATCTTTAATACCCAACTTTGTGCGTAGGGTATGGAACAGATTCGTTAGTTCGTGCACATCTTGGTCCTTTTGTTGCCGCAGCGTGGTCCATTGGATGTATTTGTCCTCATAGCTCCCCACGGGGTAATATTGTTCCTTGATGTCATCTCGAAACGAATTCCAAGTGGGTGTGGCTGAGAATAGACAGGGTTCCCCTTCGCCCTCTTGCTCACGGTAGGTTTCCCACCAGCCTTTGACATGGAGGGCAACTTTGAGGAGTGCAAAAATAATCTTTTCTCGGTCAATGAAGTCATGGACCGAGAAATACCCTTCCAGCAAATTTAACCATCTGTCTACAGCATCTACATCTACTTTTCCTTCAAATATAGGAGTGTCAAATTTTACCTGTACCTTGAAGGGAGTGGTGCCTCCAGAGTGGCTATTGGATGCAGATGTGCCATACGTGGGCAGTCGTTGAAGGATTTGAGCAAAGTTATCCATCATCGCGTTCCTTTGTTTCTCGAGGGCCTCCTCGAGCAGTATTTTGATAGGATCTCCTACTCCCTCATCTTTCTTTTATTATGCTATGGGAGGTCGTCGTGGTTTGCAAGGATGATCTTGCAAGGGTTCAACCAGATCGAGCCCTAAATCCTTATACCCTGACCGCGTTGGGGACATGCAAAGAAAAACAAAGAAATAGCAGACCCGCTATGATACCACTGATCCGGATTTTATGCAGGAATGAAACAAAATACAGAAATAACCATGAACATAGAGATGCAGCGGAAATAATGCTTCATTTCATTAATATCAAATAATAGAAATATGCTTACAAGCATAATGGAAATAAAATAGCTAGGGTGCTGGTAGCGAATCTCTGAGAAGATATGTGATGGCTACAGACCTCTAAACTGTGTTACAATGAGGCTCGAGGGCCTATTTATTGTTAAGGAACAATGTAGAATCCGAAACGTCGAAAAACCTAACCGTAGGAGATGAGGCGCCAAAACTGTGGGCGCCTGTTTGGGTAAATTGGTGGTTCAACTTCCCGGGGGCGTAACTTTGGTATCCGATCTCCGTTTGACGCGCTCAATAGCTCGTTAGAAATATCTATCCGAGGAGTACAATTTTTTAACGAGCAACATTGATCTGTGGACTAATGTTGCTCTCCGTTTTCCCAAAAAAACGTCGTTTAGGGCCTCAAAACGGCTCCGGAAGTTCAGGACCCGAAAAAATGCTAAAAATAGTAAGTTTTGTTGCAACTTGAAAACTGGAAGAAATGATGGTGGGGGTTCAAATGGAATAGGTGGGTGGCCACCAATATCCACCTAGATCATTAAGGCCCCAAAACGTCTTCGGGAGTGGACGACCCGAAAACCTGCTAAAAATAGTAAGTTGTGTTGAATGTGAAAAGCTACAAGAATTGATGGCGCTAGTCCAAATGGAATAGGTGGGTGGCCACCAATATCCACCTAGATCATAGCATAAATCTCCATATTTAAACTAGTCACTGGTTTAGATTTTCTGGCTGATTTTTCCCCATAATTCTTGTTCCTGCAACTATACAGAACTAAGAGTTTAATTACTCTACAATTATGTAAATGCATGGAACACTAGCACAACACAATCATTGCAAGTAGTATACAGCTACAGTCATTAACCTTTACACCTAACAACAATTTAGTTTAATTGTTCATAAGCACTGTGAGCATACCACTTCGGTACTTGACTAGTCCTCCCAACCATATATCACTTCCCCCGAGCTAAGATCACTTCCATTCCAGACCAACCTCTAATCTGTTCAGGAATAGCTTATTTAAGCTTTTTCTCCCCAAAGCTTGTTTCTAATTCTGCGTCCAGAATTACAGGATGCTTTTCTTCCTGTTTGCCCAGGCTTCCCTTATTTAGGGATTTTTAAAGCTGCTTTCTACTTTTCCCAGCTTTTTACCTCTTCCCAACTACTCTCCACATCATTGGGGAAACTAGATTTTCCTCAAAATCTAATTTAGAAATAAATTATTTCAAGGATTTTTGAAAGATTTTTGGGGAAATATTTGCCTCTATCCATCCTCATGGATTTGGCAAGTGATCTCACAATTCTCATTTGGTCAATTTTCCCAGCATTATTTTATTTAATTTTCATAATGGAATATTTAATTACATCCACAAAAATACTTATCCATTTGGGGTCCACTCCCCTTAGGATTAAATTTCAAGTGTCTAGCTTTGAAAGAAAAACATAAACTAGGGGTTTTACATATTCCCCCTCTGAAATCAAACACCATCCTCGGTGTTGATATCTAACTACTAGAGTTCATTTTTTTCAAAAAAAAAATGGATATTTTTTCATCATTTCAGCTTCTCTTTCCCAGGTAGCTTCTTCAGCAGTAAAGTGCTTCCACTGCACCTTTACTCTTGCTACCATCTGATTCCTCAATTCAATTTATTCCCGCTCCAATATTTGAAGCGGTTCTGGAAGGAACTCCCCTTCTGGTTCCACCTGTATCACATTCCATTCAACTGTGATAAGCATCATGTACATATCTTTTTAATAATGAAACATGAAACACATCATGAACTCTAACATGGGGCGGTAAGGCCAGCTTGTAAGCCACTGGTCCCACCCTTTCTAACACTTCAAAAGGACCACAATATCAAGGAGCCAGTTTTGCACAACTTCCAGCATAAAGTGTGCTCTTTCTGGGTTTATTACGCAAATACACATGTTCCCCCACTTTAAATTCTCGATGTACCCTCTTCTTATCGGCATAGTTTTTATGGCGATCTTGTGTTGTCTTGATGTTTCTTTGTATTTTTTTAAAAATTCTTTCCATCTCTTGTAAAGCATCTAGTCCCAACATTAGTTTATCCTCAGGTTGGCTCCAACTCAAAGGAGTATGACATTTCCTTCCATAGAGGGCTTCAAATGGACTCGTCTTGATGGAGGATTGATAGCTGTTATTATAGGAAAATTCAACTAAATGCAAGTAGTCTTCCCATTTGGATGGCCTATCCATCACATACATTCTCAACATATCCTCCAGAATCTTATTTTTTCTTTCTGTTTGACCATCGGTCTAAGGGTGGTAGGCAGTACTAAAATTCAACTTAGTGCCTGTTGGGGTTCCCATGTTTTGGCCAGGTTGACGGAGACCAAAAGATGGGACAACATAGAACCACTTTGGGACCTTAGGATCTAGCCCTCCTAGGTCCAGAGAGGGATCTCTCTATGATTTTCAAAGGATATGTGACTTTGAAGTTCTCAATTGTGATTTTAGGCTAGTTATAGGCTCAAGGTTGTTTGTTTGACTGTTTGATTTTGGTTGTTGAGAATCAGGAAGGAAGGTTTCATCAAAAGACCAGTAAGGGTAAAGAAAGAGGCTAGGCAAGAATAGATGACTCAGGGAACATTAAGGCCATTGGGCAATGGAGTCAAGAAAGGATTTGCTTATGTTCCATGTGTAAGCTTCAGTTGGGCTAGTCATCTAGAGCACTTGGATCTCCAAGACTGACTGGTGGGGTGGTACATTAAGGAATGAGGATGAAGGATGGGAACCATCTGATTTCATCTATAGATCAGGCCAGAGGTCATTTAACTCCAGGCCTGCTTGGAAGAAACCGTAGGCAACACAAAGGATCTTTGAAAAGGTTTATATGGAAGGGCAGGTTATAAAGAGGCAGCGAAAGGCTTTACACCTCCCAATGTTCCTAACCTCTTTCAATTAAATCTTAGCAAAAACATCTGAATACTGATTCTATCAACTTGCACATCAGAGAGCAGGCAATAATCATCCACTACACTGGTTTAGTTGATTCAAAACAACATTCAGACACACATATAAGCAGAAAACATTAGAGACTGAGAGAGCTGGGACATAAGGTACCTAACAAGGGTAAGTCTTATGTCATGCGTTCAGGTGTCAGCCAGAAGAACATGAAATGAAATGGAAATAAAACAGAGATAAGAAAAACATCACCAACTGCTGTAGATCAGGATCCAACGAAAACTGCTTATCATGTTAAACACAACACCAATCAGGTACATCACTGCCCAAAGCCTTTACATTCAGCCCGAATACATACTATTTCTCAACCTGTCATACAACTGTTACACAGAAAATCTGGCTCGGGAGAAAATGCTTGCAATTCACTGATGAAGCAACAACAACCATTACAATGATATCCCTCTGTGCTTTATAGCAGCAGAGACACAGAGGGCCGACTGAGGAGGTAGGTGGATCTTTAATGTTACATTTAAACACACCACACATGCAGGGCCGAAGTACTCCAGGTGATTTGAACGAACATGGCATGAATCTGCTAGAAGGGACTGTCTCATTAATGTCTGACTGTTTTCGAGCCGTAGCTTGATTGAGAAGCCTCCTTCGGAGGTATGGCGCATCATCAAGCGACATGGGTGCCGTGATCTCGAAGAATAAAAACATTCTGCTGATGAAAACCCTAATGTTACTTTTTTCTGCGTTTCGGGGTTTGTGATTTGCTGTTCTGCCCCTTTGTACTCAGATTAAAGCTAAAAACCTTCATAAACCAGCTCCAATCTTCCTTTTGTTCTGTGCTGATACACTTTGCCGCTTTTATTTGCTTCTGACAGGGTAGCTCGGTCTTTAATGGCGCTGAGAGATTTCCGGAGTTTGGAAATCTACTTTCTTTAATGCATCTCCCCAAAGAAATTTTCTTGACTTCCTTTTAACCGTACCGGCTCCTCAAATTTAAATTCTAGCTTATGCATTCCGTCTTTGTAAAACCATGGCGATCTTCAATCTCTGTAACCCCTGCAAGATAACCAACTGTGAGGAAAAACACGACTGTGGATGACGGAAGTGGCGGAGACACAATGTGAAAGGATAGAATAGACGTGCGGACGAAGATCTGGGACGGAACCGCGACGAGATGGTGGACCGAACTCTGGTGGAGGATTAGTGATTCGCAGGGTGAAAACACACGAAAAACATTAAAAAAACACGACAAAACTCAATATATGGTGGCGGAGACGGAGAATGTACGGGCGTACATGCGGCGCTGACGTGGAGAGACCGGGAGCGATAACCTGGCCGATGGTACGAGGAGTACACGTGGACGGGTGACGTGGTGGATGGACTCGGCCAACATTGAAAGGACAAATCTGGACCGTTGATCGGGCTGAGATCAACGGCTGAGAATGATGGAAGGCGGGCCCGAGAGTACGGAGGGTGAATGCTAACAGGTGCGCAGGATCGGGTGATGACAGCCGTTGGATGGAGGGCCGGAGATCGGACGACGGGCATAGATTCCGCTGCCCGGCCATCGTCCGAACGTTAACGCGCGGGCAACGGGCGGTTTTACTACCGTACTGGGGACAGGTGGCAGCTGATGGACGGAATCGCTGGGCAATGGAGGAAAACCGCCCAGCGCGCGAGGGCGGTGCGGGGAAAACCGGCGGGTTTTGGAGGTGACGTGGACAGGCGGGGACCACCACCCGGGCGCGCTCCGCGCCGTCGGATCATCCTGCAAACGGACGGTGGAGATTCGCCGATCAGACCAAAATATTAAAACACGTTAAATGCGCAATTTCAAAGGTTTTCGATGGAATTTTGCGCGCAGGAAAGGTCCGAGGGTTAAGCGCCCGAGGGTTTAGCCTTAGGTTCGGGCGCTTGGTCTCATGGGAAAGGTGCGGGGGCTATGTAAGGCCATGCCCAAAAGCATAGAATTTACCAATTTAACTCGTTTTATGCCGTTGTGGGTGCGATTAAAAGGTAACGAAAGAAGGTTTACGGGGAAATTTGAGGGAACGCAAAGTAAAGGGATGATCCAAAGGGGGTTTTGGGGAATTGAGGGGGGAAATGGGAAGAATACAAAGGGGAAACAGAGGTGATAATGGGGTGTTGAGACGTGAATCAGCGGAGAAACCAAAAGATAGGCAAAGCACACAGGGGACTCCAAGGAGGATGAATTTTCAGGGGAAAAGCATTCCTTGGAGGCTCCGAACCAACCTAGCCCCCAGCTTGCTTGCCAAGGATTTCATAGGGGGGCTAATAGTGGCTCCACATGGGGATGGCTTCTTTGTGAAGGAGTCAAGAATTCAGAAATTGATCTCTTGGTGCGGGCCAGACGCCTGTTGCGGTAAGCCATCTTTCTTCGTTCTTTAGATTAACTGCCACAATATATTAGATACAAAAATCAACAGAAACATTTTCCCAACCAATCTACCTACCCAAACTAGAACTCTATCAATTTTCCCTTGGGTGCATTTGAACTAGCAGACCCTTTAAATTTTATTTTGCAAAACAAAACAAACCTATTCTAACTCTACCCTTGTTGCTCCATGAGGCCAGATTAGATTGTTGGCCTCATCTATTCCTCTACCTACACTACTACCTGTTGAGATTAAACTGTTCAACAGGTTCCTTCACCTACATTCTAAGACAGGAAATTTAAACACAGCCAAGCCAGGATTAAACTGTCTGACTTGCTGGGCGGAAACTTGAGGAAAACAAAACTGTGAAGGCATGTAATTTTGCAACTGCGAAACATCCTTCTTTCTTCTCTGTGACTCAGGTTTTGAGCATCTTTGAGTCACTCCTTTCCTTTGATCCAGCTCTGATTTTGGGCATATTAGAGCTGGATCTTCATTTTACTGCTGGTCCAGATTTTGAGCTTGTTAGGACCAGCTACTCTTGTTCCTTTGGCTCAGATTTTGAGTTTATTAGAGCCAATCTTTGCCTCAGAGGTTCATGTTTTGAGCATGTTTGAACCTCCATTCTCGTTCTGTTTTTTGGGACCCTTTCTTTTCTTTCTGCTGGAAATGAAAATTTGCAACGGTATGTACAATGGAAATGAAACTGGAAATGGAGGGTCAGCAGAGATAGTGTTTAAGCATCCTGCCATTGATAGGACCCCCAAACAGCTCGGTACCATCAGGTTCTTGCAAGAAAAACGCATTAGGACCCACAGTGGCTTGGATGATGAATGGACCTTGCCACAAGCTGTCGAATTTGCCGTGTTTTCCTTTATCCTCTCTTCTTGAATCCCATTTTAGGACCTTGTCCCCAACTTTGAAATTTGCTGCTTTGGTTCTTTTGTCAAACTGTCTCTTCATGTTTTCCTGCACTCTGACTGCTCTGTCATAAACCTGCTCTCTTGTTTGTTGAAGATGGATTGTTTCATTGATTCTTCTTATCCTGCTGTCTTCTTCTGATTGGATTTCTTGAACGAGTCTTATCACTGGTATCCCAAGGCTAGTAGGAAAAACTGCTTCTGTCCCATAAACCAGCTGGAAGGGTGATGTGCCAATAGACTTCTTTGTAGTGAGCCTGTCTGCCCACAAGGCGTGTATCAACTTTTTGTGCCAAGATCTTTTGTTCTCTTCCAGCAGCTTCTTAATGATTGTGACCAGGCTTTTATTTGATGATTCAGCTAGGCCATTACCCTGGGGGTAATAGGCAGTTGAATGTCCCAGTGCAATTCCGTACCTGTGACAAAAATCAATCATTCTTTTGGATCCGAAAGCGGCAGCATTGTCAGTGATTATTTTCCTTGGGCAGCCAAACCGAGATAAGATGAAGTCTTCTAGGAACCTAATGATGACAGAGTCAGTGGCATTCCTAGTAGGTATGGCTTCGATCCACTTAGTGAAGTAATCAGTAGAAGTCAAGATCCATTTGTGTTGCCCGGAAGAAGAGGGGTGGATTTCTCCAATGAAGTCTAAGCCCCATTGCATGAATGGGCCTTCTATGGTGATAGGTTGCAGAGGGAGGGGAAGGAGCTTCTTTTTTCCTTCAAAAATTTGGCATTTGTGGCAAGTGAGAATCATCTTATGGACATCGCTGAAGAGTGTAGGCCAATAGTAACCAGCCCTGAGTATCTTATTTGCAGTGGTTTTCCAACTCAGGTGACCTCCACATTCCCCAGTATGGAATTCTTGTTTGATTTTCGCAGCTTCAGCTTCAGGCAAACATTTAAGCAAAAGACCATTTGGATTTTTCCAATATAGACTCTTATCTATAATGCAGTAATTTCTAGCTTTGAGTTTTATGAATCTGGCCTTTGTTTTGGACAGTTCTGGGGGGGCATTGAGGTGTGTGAGCACGTACAGGATATCGGCATACCAAGGAGAGTTCTGAAACTGCTCCTCGACAGTTGGATGAGGTAATCCTTCCTGCTCATCCAGGGCATTCATCATGTTGATATCCAGGGCCCGTAGATTAGTTTCAGCCATTAATTGGGCTAGGCCTTTACCTTTGATTAGCTTTGTGGGCTTGATTTCAATGTCATATTCCAGAATTGTGGCAATCCATTTGCCCCTTTTCCCGTCTGGGTCTTGGGACAAGATATCTTTGACCACTATGTTCGGCACATATGCAATGGTGTGAGAATGCAGAATGTACACCCTAAAGTCTTTTAAGGCCTTAATCAGGGCATAGGCCTGCTTCTCCATGATGTTGTACTTTAAGGGTGCATCTCTCAAGGCTTTACTGAAGAAGGCTATAGGCTGTTCTTTACCCTCCGAATTTTTCTGCAGCAAAACTGCAGCTATTGTGTGTGGGGAAGCAAATGAAAAGATCAGAAAATCTTTGGAAAAGTCAGGGCTGATAAGGACAGGGGCTTGGGTGAGTGCCAGCTTTACTGACTCAAAAGACTTCTTGGCTTCAACATTCCACTTGATTCCAGCATCTTTCTTTAGCATTTCAGTCATTTTCCTAAGATGCTCAGCAAGATTGGGGATAAATATTCTAAGGAAATTGATCTTCCCAATGAAGGACTGCAGCTCCTTAATGTTTCTTGGAGGTGTAATTTGAAGTATTCCCTCAACCCTCTGGGGATCTATCCTAATCCATTTCTCAGATATGATGTGGCCAAGAAGTTTACCTTCCTGCAGCCCAAAGACAGTCTTCTTGGGATTTAGGGACAGACCGTACCTTCTACATTTTTCAAAAACTTTCCTCAGATGTTTTAAGTGTTCTTCTTCCGTTTTAGAAAAGACAGTCAAGTCATCCAAGTAGATAACTATAAAGCATCCAATCTCATCTGAGAAAGCAATATCCATTGCTCTTTGGAAGGTAGCTCCAGCATTCATCAATCCAAAGGGCATCTTCACATACATGAAGGTGCCCCATGGAGTGGTAAAAGCTGTTTTGAGTTGATCTTCTGGGAGTACCAGAACTTGGTTGTATCCAGAAAAACCGTCAAGCACGGAGATTCTTTTAGAGCCCACTACCTTCTGTAGGATATGTTCCATTCTCGGCAAAGGGTAGTTATCTTTCAGGGAGGCTCTATTGAGGTTTCTGAAATCTATACATAGTCTAATCTCCCCCGTCTTCTTCCTTACAGCCACTAAGTTTGACACCCAGTCAGAAAACCTTACCGAGACAATAATGCCAGCATCATACATCTTCTTAATTTCCTTTTCTACTGCAGGCAATTGTTTTGGATTAATTCTGCGAAGTTTTTGTCTGAAAGGTTTCTGATTCTCCCTCAGCGGTATCTTATGTTGTATAATGTTGGTGTCATAGGCCTTTAGGTCTTCGTAGCTCCATGCAAACACATCAATGAATTCCTTAAACAAGTCAGTGTATCTTTTCTTCATGTCTGCAGGTTTAGACCTAGCCAGTTTTATCATTTTGGGTTTGTCTTTAGTGCCTATGTTACATTCTTCTATATCTGATTCTGCATGCTCTATTGTGGGCTTCTTTGCAACATCATCGAAATCGAAGAGGTCCTCTAAGGGTGCTAAGCCTCTTGGTATGTTCTTGTCTTTGGCTTGCAGCACCTCCATTTCCTCTCTATCTGCGTTCTCACGTTTTATGGTTGAATCTCCAGTTTCTTCAGAAAAGGAGTTTATTTCTATACTACAAGGCGTTTCTAGTTCATCTGGGGGATCCTCACTTGAGCAACTGTCATAAGATTTTGAGTCTGAATCAGAAAATTCAAACTCATTTCTGCCCGTCAGGAAATCTTCAACCTGTTTGTCTCCTTCAAAAACCTGCCAGTATTTTTCATTGTCTGGCACTGCAGGTCTGAATTTAGTCTGTATGATGATCTGTTGGTCAACTGGGGCCTTAGGATAGGAACTGGCCAGGCAGGCTAGTCCGTTTGCAATAGCGTTTTGACCCCTAGGAATGAACACTAATTCATAATCAACAAATGTTTGCAGCAAGTCTAAAGTGTCATTCCTGTATGCTCTTAGTCTAGGATGTTTTTTTGAATACTCACCATTCACCTGTTTGATTACTAACTCTGAATCCCCTCTCACGGCTATCTTTCGGGCTCCTAACTTTTTCAGCAGATTTAAGCCCAAGATTAGAGCCTCATATTCTGCGATGTTATTCGTGCATTTGAAATGCAGATTGACGGCGTGGCTCTCCGCGTGATCATCTTCGGTGTTACGCAGCCACACTCCTGCTCCAGCGCTTTGTTTAGTACAGGACCCATCAAAGTTCATTTCCCATAGGGGCCCTTTGTTTGCTTCCGCTTCACTTTCTCCCTTACAGTTGGGTTCGCCGTTAGGCTGAGTTGGGAGGTCTGTACTAGGTTGTAAACTGTCTTGTTGCTTATAGAGGCCATGGAGGTCAGGGAGGTGGTTATCTTGCTGCTCTGGTCTTGTTTCTGTTTCTGTTTCACTTGGAGCGAGAGGTCCGCCACAGATCCTACAGGCTTCATTGCTGATTTCCTCTTTGTTTTCAGTGTGCTGCCCATGGTTTTCCTGATCATATTCTTCTAGGGTGGCCATTATGTGGAGGTCCATAGGCTCGGTGTTCTCGTTGGTATGCCTATTCTGGGATTCTGGCTCCTCTAAGGATTCATCATTACAAAATATGAAGGAGTCAAGGTCGGTATGTACAGAGTATAATGGTGAGTTTTCAGGTTTCTCGGGGCTGCTGACTAGGAATTTCATTTGGGATTCTCTATATAGTCTTCTTAATTGGCCAAATATAGGGATAGTGGCATATGAGCCATCCATCTGCATGGTGCCTTGCAGCTTGGCTCCCCATGATCTAGACAATAACATGCCATACTTGGGTGGCACGTCTGCCACCACTACATCCATGACCATACATTTCGCAGGAATTTGAGTCAAGCTTACACATAGGTCTTTGATGAGGCCTAGGCACTTTACTCTACTCGAGTCAAAAGAATATAAGTCTTTGTAGGGTCTGGTGATTTCTAGGCCTAACCTTTCCATTACTACCTTAGGCATCAGGTTGTGTGAGGCTCCAGAATCATGCATTGCGTTGTGGAGGATCTTGTCATGGATGTTAAGACTGATATAAAAAGGTGGGACTACCCCCTCCTGAAACTTCCCCTCGATTTTTGGACCGAATAGGAGGGCGGGTTGATCATCATTCAAATTTACAGAGTCATTTATTTCCCCCAGATTTAAGGCTTTCAAAATTTGGCCTTTGTATACATCCTGAGTGGCCAGCTCAGATAATGGTACAGAGATTTTGATCTTTGCGATCTCACTTTCTAAACTAAAAGTGGATTGACTTTTGGGAATGTTCAAATCTGTTTTATTTGCAACTACCTTAGTAGCTGAATCAGTGTGTGTTTTATCATTATGTACATGTGTGGAAACATTTTTATCAGGAGCGCTAACTGAAGTGCTAGTGCTGCTAGTTAGTTGACTTTGTTTTTCGTTGTCCTGATTGTCTTTCTGTTTGTTTTTCTCAGAACTTTTGGCCGTCGAGTTGTTATTCACAGCAGTTACTTTAGGAGATTTTTCAGGCCTGTTTTTGATGGTTACCTCAGGAATTTTAGGTTTGGAAGTGTCTTGGTTCCTTTTACTCCTGAGCTCATATTGTTCTCGGACTTGTAGCATGGCATTTTCGAATCCCAACCTATACTCCTCAGACTCAAACCATCCCTCCTCCCCATAAGAGGTTGAGGGTTGGTATTCTTCTGAATCACAGTTTAGGATTGAATCCTCCGTTTCGAACATATTTATCACATTCCCTTCAGATTCTTCTATGATTCCCTCATCCTCATCCAGAAAGTTTTGGAAAGGGGGAATGACTTGCTGATCTGACTCTTTCTGTATGTTGGGAATGTTGTTGTTTCTTCTGAGGTTTTGATTTTGGTTTTGATTTTGGTTCCTGTTCTGAGTGATAGCCATCTTTTCGACCACTTGGCATAGCTTATCCAGATTCTTTGACAATCTGTCAATATTCGGATCTGAAGTGGAGGCTATAGTGTCATCCTTGTATGTTACTCTCTTCTCAGCTCTCAGTTTTTCCCTCTTCTCTATTAGATTTGCTTCTATGTTTACTGCCCCTTTCTGCATGTCTTCCAAAGTGGTGTACTCTTTATCCCTAAGCTCATAGGCCATGTCAGCATCAAATCCCTCAGGATATTTAGCTAAGGCCATACCTTGTGGAGGTTTCATTTGCGGAGGGAGAGCGTTATAGATGCTATTGAATCTAGTGGTGTAATCGTGGATGCTCTCTCCTGCGTTTCTCTTAAGGGACATGTACTCTGCTAGGAGCTGATGAGGGTTTGCCCTAGTTTCCCATTTATTTATGAAAGTCTGGTATAAAGCAGGTAGATCATTAATGCTACCAGCAGGCAGGTTCTTAAACCATTTCTTCACTTCACCCCCTAAGCTCTGGGCAAAGATTCTCATTTTGATTGTTTCATCATCAATTTCCATATAATCAAAAGAATCCTCCATCTTATCTACATGTTGTTGTGCTGTTGTAGGCTCTTTAGCAGGGAAGTGTGGGATTTTTGACTGATACTCATTTGGTAAGGGTAACAAGGGTTGCGGTAAGACTAAAGGTGCATACCAAGTTGCCATGATGATGTTCTGCTGAGGCAAAGGGTTCACTTGGGCAGCTGGTATTTGGATGACAGGGATGTTTGGACCGACAGAAGTCTGCTGAGAAGATCTAGGGTGAGGAAGCCCCAAGTTTTGGAGAAAATGAAGGTCAGGGGGTGTGGAAGGAGGGGTTTCACCGTCCCTGGTGTTTGGCTGGTCTGCAACACTGAATGACCTAGTTCTAGGCAATCTGTTTTGAGGGTCTAGGTCAAAGAAAGGATCTAATAGAGCTGCAAGATCTTCTGGTGCAGAATTAGCCCTATGAATGTTGCTGGAAACAGCTGGTCTCCTACTCACGGGTGTCCCTTTAAAGATTTTCTCAGGATTATCAACTGTTTCAGGTGGGTTTGGATCAGGGAAAGCTCTTGTATGAATGGTTCGGTGAGCCAGAATTTTGTTTGTAAGCCAAGCAGCCTAACCTTACTTGTTATTTCTACTTTGTGGATGATGTTGTCTTGGGAACTGTCCTCCCTGTGGGGTCTTTTATATGTTTCGGGACTGGTCTCCCAGTGGAGTCTGATATGAAGCCAAGATAATCAGCAGGCCTACTGATCACCAGTGGAGTCTTAATCGTTTAGGAACAATGGAGTCGCCAGGTGGAGGGTTTAAGATGTTTCTAGGGTACACTGTCCACCACAGTGCTCAAGCACTATCACCTTTCAGGGATCCCCTCTAAAGCAACAGGCTCCTACCAGAGATTGACCGGGAGGGCATTTACCAGATATGTCACCCCTGGATAGAGGGTGAGATCTGGAGGCTACCTGGCCCTTTCCAGGCTCTGCCTAAGAGTATGGTGGATATTCAATGACGGAGGCTGATTCAAGAAAAGTGTGACTTACTGTCAACCTGACCAGAGCTCTGAGCTTCTAAGGATGTTTGAAATGTAAAGCACTCAGAATTCCCCAGTGGAGTCGCCATTATGTTGGGGTTCCCATGTTTTGGCCAGGTTGACGGAGACCAAAAGATGGGACAACATAGAACCACTTTGGGACCTTAGGATCTAGCCCTCCTAGGTCCAGAGAGGGATCTCTCTATGATTTTCAAAGGATATGTGACTTTGAAGTTCTCAATTGTGATTTTAGGCTAGTTATAGGCTCAAGGTTGTTTGTTTGATTGTTTGAGTTTGGTTGTTGAGAATCAGGAAGGAAGGTTTCACCATAAGACAAAGATAGGTAAAGAAGGAAGCTAGGCAAGGATAGATAACTTAGGGAACATCAAGGCCATTGGGAAATGGAGTCAAGAAAGGATTTACTTATGTTCAATGTGTAAGCTTCAGTTGGGCTAGTCATCTAGAGCATTTGGATATCAAAGACTGATTGGTGGGATGGAACATTCAGGAATGAGAATGAAGGATGGAGAACCATCTGATTCCATCTATAGATCAAGCCAGAGGTCATTTAACTCCAGGCCTGCTTGGACAAAACCATAGGCAACACAAGGGATCTTGAAAAGGTTTATATGGAAGGGGTAGGTTATGAAGAGGCAGCGACAGGCTTTACACCTCCCAATGTTCCTAACCTCTTTCAATTAAATCTTAACAAAAACATCTGAACATTGAT
Organism: Pinus albicaulis; assembly: GCA_034641835.2. Classification (NCBI taxonomy): domain Eukaryota; kingdom Viridiplantae; phylum Streptophyta; class Pinopsida; order Pinales; family Pinaceae; genus Pinus; species Pinus albicaulis. Next base: position 1,162,423,344 of record CM076583.1, on the reverse strand, counting down.
TCTATTAACTTGCACATTAGAGAGCAGGCAATAATCATCCACTACACTGGTTTAGTCAATTAAAAAACAAGATTCAGATACACATATGAGCAGAAAACATTAAAGACTGAGAGAGATGGGACATAAGGTACCTAACAAGGGTAAATCTTATGTCATGCGTTCAGATGCCAGTCAGAAGAACATGAAATGAAATGGAAATAAACGCAGAGATGAGAAAAACATCACCAACTGCTGTAGATCAGGATCCAATGAAAACTTCTTATCATGTTAAACACAATACCAATCAGGTACATCACTGCCCAAAGCTTTTACATTCAGCCTGAATACATCCTATTTCTCAACCTGTCATACAACTGTTACACAGAAAACTTGGCTCTGGATAAAAAAGCTTGCCATTCACTGATGAAGCAACAACAACCATTACAATGATATTTCTCTGTGCTTTATAGCAGCAGAGACGCAGAGGGCCGACTGAAGAGGTAGGTGGATCTTTTAATGTTACATTTAAACACACCACGCACGCAGGGCCGAAGTACTCCAGGTGATTTGACGAAAATGACATGAATCTGCTAGAAGGGACTGTCTCATTAATGTCTGACTGTTTTCGAGTCGTAGCTTGGTTGGGAAACCTCCTTCGGAGGTATGGCGCATCATAAAGCGGCATGGGTGCCGTGATCTCGAAGAATAAAAACATTCTGCTGATGAAAACCCTGATGTTACTTTTGTCTGCGTTTCGGGGTTTGTGATTTGCTGTTATGCCCCTTTGTACTCAGATTAAAGCTAAAAACCTTCATAAACCAGCTCCAATCTTCCTTTTGTTCTGTGCTGATACACTTTGCCGCTTTTATTTGCTTCTGACAGGGGTTGATTAAGCGAGAATGACTCGGTCTTTAATAGCGAGAGATTTAGGGTTCGGTCTACTTTCTTTAATGCCGTCTCCTGCCCGGTGACTTTCTTTGACTTTATTTAAGCATGGCTCCTCCAAATTTAAATTCGCCCTGTACATCTTGTAAAACCATGGCCGATCTTCAATCTGCGGAACCGCTGCCAAGATAACCAAGCTGTGAGAAAAACACGGCGCGGATGGCGATGGCGGGTACAATGTGGATGGATAGAATAGACGTGCGGACGAAGATCTGGGACGGAACCGCGACGAGATGGTGGACCGAACTCTGGTGGAGGATTAGTGATTCGCAGGGTGAAAACACACGAAAAACATTAAAAAACACGACAAAACTCCATATATGGTGGCGGAGACGGAGAATGTACGGGCGCACATGCGGCGCTGACGTGGAGAGACCGGGAGCGATAACCTGGCCGATGGTACGAGGAGTACACGTGGACGGGTGACGTGGTGGATGGACTCGGTCAACATTGAAGGGACAAATCTGGACCGTTGATCGGGCTGAGATCAATGGTTGAGAATGATGGAAGGCGGGCCCGAGGGTACGGAGGGTGAATGCTAACAGGTGCGCAGGATCGGGTGATGACAGCCGTTGGATGGAGGGCCGGAGATCGGACGACGGGCATAGATTCCGCTGCCCGGCCATCGTTCGAATGTTAACGCGTGGGCAACGGGCGGTTTTTACTACCGTACTGGGGACAGGTGGCAGCTGATGGACGGAATCGCTAGGCAATGGAGGAAAACCGCCCAGCGCGCGAGGGCGGTGCGGAGAAGACCGGCGGGTTTTGGAGGTGACGTGGACAGGCGGGGACCACCACCCGGGCGCGCTCCGCGCCGTCGGATCAGCCTGCAAACGGATGGTGGAGATTCGCCGATCAGACCAAAATATTAAAACACGTTAAATGCGCAATTTCAAAGGTTTTGACGGAATTTTGCGCGGAGGAAAGGTCCGAGGGGTTAAGCGCCCGGAGGGTTTAGCCTTAGGTTCTGGCGCTTGGTCTCATGAGGAAAGGTGCGGGGGCTATGGGGAAGGGGGCTAAGGCCCAAAAGCATAGAATTTACCAATTTAACTCGTTTTAAAAGCGTTTTGGGTGCGATTAAAAGGTAACGAAAGAAGGTTTACGGGGAAATTTGAGGGAACGCAAAGTAAAGGGATGATCCAAAGGGGGTTTTGGGGAATTGAGGGGGGAAATGGGAAGAATACAAAGGGGAAACAGAGGTGATAATGGGGTGTTGAGACGTGAATCAGCAGAGAAACCAAAAGATAGGCAAAGCACACAGGGGACTCCAAGGAGGATGAATTTTCAGGGGAAAAGCATTCCTTGGAGGCTCCGAACCAATCTAGCCCCCAGCTTGCTTGCCAAGGATTTCATAGGGGGGCTAACAGTGCCCATACCTCCAAATAGACCTTTCCAAAAGGCTGATGTGAACTTGGCATCTCTGTCTAAAACAATCATCTTTGGGACCCCATGTAACCTTACTATCTCTTTTAGGAACACATCTGCTACTTGGGCTATCTCAAAAGTAGACTTTACAGGTATAAAGTGTGCAGATTTTGTTAAAGTGTCTACTACTACCATAACTGAGTCATGTTGGTACTTGGTTCTGGGTAATCCTGTTATGAAATCCATAGAAACAGTATCCCATTTCCATTCTGCAACTGGAAGGGGATTTACTAGACCAGCAGGATGTTGATGTTCAACTTTGACTAGTTGACACTCCATGCATCTAGCTAAATATTCTGCTACATCTCTTTTCATTCCTCGCCAAAACAACTTCTTTTTCAAAGTTGTTAACATTTTCTGATATCTCGGATGTCTTGCATATGGATGTTTGTGATATTCATCTAGGATCTCTCTTTTCAAAGTTTTCACATTGGGGATATACAATCTATTTTTGTAGCAGATCAGTCCTTTTTGGTTTTGAGTGTATTCAGTCATTTCCTTCTTTAGTATTTTCACCTGTAGGTTCTCATAATTTTTATCCTGGTCTGCTACCTGTTTCACTAGATCTTCTAAATCAATATTAGCACTACTTCCAACGTTGTTTAGTTTTTGACAAGCATTTCTGCTCAGAGCATCAGCAATTTTATTTTCTTTCCCCCTGATATGTTTTATGTCCATATCAAATTCACTCAGAAAAGACATCCATCTAGCCTGTCTAGCATTCAAATCAGTTTGGGAAAAGAAGTATTTAAGACTAATATGATCAGTCATCAATGTAAAAAAATTTCCTAGGAGATAGTGTCGCCACATCTTCAAGGCATGAATTACAGCAGCCAACTCCAAATCATATGCACTATAGTTATGTTCATGTGTCTTCAGTTTCCTAGACTCATATGCAATAACTGAATTTTCCTGCAAAAGGACTCCTCCCAACCCCTCTCTATAGGCATCTATACATACCACAAATTCTTTATCAGGATCTGCAATTTTCAATATAGGGGCTGTGGTGAGTTTTAATTTTAATTGTTCAAAACTATTTTGGCATTTTTCAGTCCACTCAAATTTGACACCCTTTCTTTGTAGGGAAGTTATGGGATATGCTATGGCAAAAAATCTCTCCACAAATCTGCGATAATAACCTGCAATCCCCATGAATGATCTCACTGCTGAAACATCCGTTGGTACTGGCCATTCTCTAATAGCTTTTATCTTTTCAAGGTCAACAACCAACCCTTGCTCAAAAATAATATGACCCAAGTATTTGATCTTGTCCTTATAGAATTCACATTTACTGAATTTGGCATATAACTGGTTTTCTTTCAAATTTTGCAACACTATCCTGACGTGCTCTTTGTGCTCCTCCTTACTTTTTGAATAAACTAAAATATCGTCTATGAACACTAGTACGAATTTATCCAAGTACTTGTTTAACACACTGTTCATTAAGCACATAAAGGTGGCTGGGGCATTTGTCAAACCGAAAGGTAGGACTACAAATTCGTAGTGACCATACCTAGTTCGAAAAGATGTTTTGCTAATGTCTTCCTCTTTAATTCTGAGTTGGTGGTAACCAGTCCTTAGATCGATCTTCGAAAATACTGACGCTCCTCTTACCTGATCAAAAAGATCATCAATTCGAGGCAAAGGGTATATGTTTTTGATTGTCAACTTATTCAGCTGACGATAGTCAATGCACATTCTAAAGGTTCCATCCTGCTTTTTGATGAACAGCACCAATGCTCCCCAAGGAGACACACTCGGTCTGATATAACCCTTATCTAGAAATTCTTGCAATTGCATTTTTAGCTCCATGAGTTCAGGAGGACTCATTCGATAAGGGGCTCGGGAAACCGGTGTTGCTCCCGACACCAAATCGATTGAAAAGTCAATCTCTCTTTTAGGGGGAAGATGAGGAATCTCATCTGGAAAAAATTCCTTAAACTCTCTCACCACTGGAAAAGTATCCAACAGGTTTCCTTCAGGTTGTTGTTCTATTTCTTCAACATGTACTGCATAAACTTGATATCCTTTCCTAGCTGTTATTTTTAATTGCAATGCTGATATTTGTCTTACAGAGATGGTTTTTGGTTTTCCTTTGAGAATAAAAGGTTTTCCTTTTTCATCTATGCAATGCAGAGTTTTATCCCAACAGTTCATCATCGCCTTCCTTTTTTCCAACCAGTCCATTCCTATTAGCAAGTCATATGAGCCTAAGGGCAGAATGTTTAAATTTACTTTTGTCTGAAAATCATTTAATTTAATTGTTGTTTGAGGTAGCTTATGAGTCACCTTCCTCTTAGTACCCGTGGCTAACTATACCAACCAAGACTGCTGAAATTTTTCAGTTTTGAGATTGCATTTTTCTACTACTTGTGGACTAATGTAACTCAAAGAAGCACCTGGATCAATTAACACAGTAAGAGATTGATCAGAAATCTTACCTTCCATTTCTACCATGGTAGCTTGGTGTTCTGCTTGTCGATTCTCCAAGGCTGCACTGATAGTGGGTATATTTCTTGCTATATCATTTTTAGTGGTAGCTTCTCGATCTCTCATAATCATCTGAATGTTTCGGTGGGGACAATCCCTCAAGAGATGAGGTTCTCCACATCCCCAGCATTTCAATGGTTCCCTCATTTTAATTGTGCCTTCTTTCTTATCATCTCCATATAATTGTTTGGAACCAACTTGAGACTGAGCAGTTTGACTTTCTTTTGATTTATTAAACTTCTTCCGCTGATGATCCTTGCCAAAATTCTTTAGGTACGCTGGTTTCTATTTCTTTCCTCTGATTTCACCCTTGTTTATCCAGCCTTTTCCATGCTCACCCTTTCCTTTAAACTGTTGGTAGCATAATCTAGCTTTTCTTACTGCTTCGTCCATCTTTTTTGGGTTATCAAACTCGATATTCTCCTTGTACACAGTAGGAAAACAGTTCAAAAACCATTGTACCTTTTCCTTCTCTTCCCTAATGCAAGGGACACATCTCAACAGATTTGTAAAATTGGTGACAAACTCATCAATAGTAAGCTATCTCAGTCTAAGCTCATGAAATTCCTTTGCTTTATCATCATAATAATGTTCATTTAAATAGTGTTTTTTAAACTTAACGTGGAAATCTTCCCAAGTAACTGTCTTTTCATCAATGGCATGAACCATTTTCGTCTCCTCCCACCACAAGGTAGCCTTACCTTGTAGCTGGTAGACAGCTAATCTAGCCTTCAAATTGCTTTCATATTCATAGACCTAGAAATACTTAATCATGTTCAACAACCAGGCTTCAGCATCTTCCTCCTTCTCCCCATCATAGGAGGGAGGTTTGATCTTTCGGAATTCCCCCTGTAATTCCTTTTTCTGCTTATATTGATGCCTAACAGCATCATCTTCCTCGAACTCATCATTCTTCCTCTTTCCAGAACCTTCACCCTCTTGGCTGTTCCGCGAAGTTAATTCTCTGATGAGCCTTTCCTGCTCCTCATTGGCTAATGACAACCTGTCATTCTGGCTTCTTAGCTTAGCCATTTCTCGTTGCAAACTATGCAACATAGCCAGTACTAGAGCATTGGGATCTGGTGTATTATCTTCATCACGCAGATCAACATATATCTCGTCACTTCCATCCATTGGATTTATCTATTTCAGCCCCACACTGTACACTAAACAACACAGATCAATAATAAATAAATTAAAAAAAAAAATCCAACAATAATTACTTTACACAACATAGTGAGCACAACAACAACAGCCCAGTTTTATGTAACCTGGGCTCTGATACCATTTGTAACGTCTCCTCCTTCCCACAAGCCAAATTTTTTTTTTCTATTCAGAGTTTATTTTTGTGCTTCTATTGACCACAACTATTCAATTCTATTTGTCAAAATTTGTCATTTTTGATCTGCTATGGAATAGAATTCATATTTCTTCTATTCCTCTTATAAATATGATTTTATTGTGCTCTTCCACTAATTGTTTGTGGCATATTTTAATTACATATATATGGATCACCATATATATATATATTGTTAACCTACCCTTGATACAAGCTTGCTCCTACATTTCGATACGTTCTTTAATGTTTTCACATAATACTCGTAGGCTCACCCTACCTATACCTTAGCATTCGATAGTATACTCTTATGGCTTATAGGTAGTTTGAATTTAGAATTATTCAAGGTCTATTCCTATTTACAAATCATGTCATTGATATGAATTTAATATCAGCGTGATCCTCGGGTCATTGATCTCTAACGTACCGTTCATTTATGATAAGTTTGATGTGGAGATATGTGCAATTGAATTTCAATGCATTCGTTATGTCTCGTTGGCACGGTTGCTAAGGGATTTGGCCATTGTAACTTGGTTCAATTTCCTCGTCACCTATTCGATGGCACTCTGTTGATTCTCAATTTTATTAGTTCTTACTACGTTCATACTCGAGGTTCTATGTATCTACGTTTTGGTTGTAATATGCCACGCCAGAAGGCTCTTTTAATACGCCGGCCACCTGACACGATTGATGGTACTGTGGCATTGATTTCGTAGATCTACATTTATGTGTTAAGCTATAGTGTATTAAATGAAAATTTCTCCAGATCAATCCGTGTATAGACCATGGATCCGAGGCCACTTGGATGGTGGAGATTGTCCCTTTCCATTAGGGTTTTGTTGGTGTTTGGATTTGAGACGTTCATATAAATCTCTCTGTTATTATCGAAGCGGATTCTTTTGCCATTCATTTGTTCTGCTTGCCTTCTGGTGTCGAGACTCTGCATGATGGAGGAAACGAAGCGTCTTCAAGCGCATCTATCCCCTCATCGTGTTGCCTTTCAGGTATGAACTGATGCATATTACGCTAACTCAATTATGAAGCCCGCACTCTATGCACTGACCCTTGCTATCTATCCTTCCTTCATAACCATACGCTCTGTGTTATAGAGCGAGAGCTGAGGTTAAATAAAAATTCCTCATCTGATTTCGTTTACTGTTGAGGATTTGTCTCAATCAGTTGAACACATCTCTCGTGGAGATTTTCTTTTCATTTGTTTATGTTTATATTCTTGTTGATAATGTTTGGTACTAATACTACATCATTTCTTAATAGGAGCGTACTCCTCGTCGTCTTTCGTGAATTTCCTGAGGGTATTCGAATGGTGACGTTTTGATTTTACTCGCTTCCCTTACGGCGATCAATCCATACCCCCACACAAGAAATCAATTCAATTTTGTAATTCAACCCCTGACTTCCTCGTTCACCCTTGGACGTCCTAGTTGTCTAATTGTTTTTTTTTTGTTCGTTTATCTCTGTTCCAAGTCGTTTTGGAGATAAGGGATTTCTCATCAGCAAGGTAACCCTTTATTATTTTTTTCTCTTTTTATTTATTTGTTTGCATTATAGTTCAGATCAGTTAATCGATTCGTATTTTCACTGTCCCTTGTTTTTTTTACAGGTAATCCGAATTCCAAACGAATTTAATTCTCAGAGATACCATGAAATGGTTGTTTCATTCGGTTTTAATTTCACTTCATCTTGCGCTTTCAGGTCGGTATCCACCGCATATGGGTCGGAGTGAGACTAGACTCTTACATCGTTATTATACCAAATGATTTTGTTCAGACACCTTGGGTCATATAAATTTTCTTGTTTCTACTATAACAATAAGGATTTCCCTAGACTTGGTCTGTCTTACTAGGACTCTGCTAATATGGTCGCTGAGACCAATTTTTTTCAGTTCATCTGTCATGGGACACGACTGTCATAATTTATAAATTTTGGGTTCATGAATTCATATATGAATTTCAGATATACATATATATATATTCCCTTCCTGGTTGACAGGAACAGGGTTATTTCATATTCTGGTGATTTCAGATTTGTTATTTCATGTTGATGCTTACGATAAGATTTTTCTTTTGACTGCATCTGTCTGTTTCTATTTGCTAGGTAGAATGATAAAGTTACTAGTCTTATCTTGGATTTAGGCTTCCTCCACATTTTATTTTTATAATTGCACCTAAACATTTTTACTTCAAGAGTATTCCCAGCTACAACAATTTGTTGACTCTTATCATCTAGGTTATGAGAGTACATGTGTCATATTACTCTATTAGTATGTCTTTACTTCTGCTTCATGATTCAAAGTTTACAAATATTACTTACTGATGTAATTAATAATGGACTCAGGAAATGTTGGTTTTATTCTATAACATATTCAGTATGCTCTATTCTAGCTAACACTCCCACTGGCATTTTATATAAATCTGATGTGTGAGTTATTTGTTATTACCCACCATTTATAGCATTTACATGCGCTACATATAAACTTAATTCTGTTTATTTTCCAGTAGTACATTCAGGTTGGAAACTTCTCCAGTAAAGGGAGTAATCCATGTGCTACTTCATGTTTCTTTCTTATGCAAAGTTTTGATTACAGGTTTAATAAATCCTATTTAAATCTGTGTGTGTCTGAATGTCTTTACCTCAATTAACGGTATTCCTCCATTGTTTTTTTTTCACATAGGTTAAATCTATAGATGTACATACACTATTAATTCAACCAATCTATAGATCTACCCTGCATGTACTGAATTACTCCTTCACACATGTTTTTATTTATCTAGTATTCACTGATTTAATTCTATTTTTAACATAAACATATTAAAGTTACACAATTATGAATTATGAGGTAGCATAAATCTCCATATTTAAACCAGTCACTGGTTTAGAGTTTCTAGCTGATTTTTCCCCATAATTCTTTTTCCTGCAACTATGCATAACTCATATTTTAATTACTCTACTATTCTGTAAATGCATGGAACACTAGCACAACACAAAACATTGCAAGTAGTATACAGCTACAGTCATTAACCTTTACACCTAACAACAATTTAGTTTAATCCTTCATAAGCACTGTGAGCATACCACTTCGGTACTTGACCAGTCCTCCCAACCGTAGAGTCCCTCTGTCTCCAAAACCCACCCCTGAGATGAGATCACTTCCATTCCAGACCAACCTCTAATTTGTTCAGGAATAGCTTATTTAAGATTTTGCTCCCCAAAGCCTGTTTCTAATTCTGCGTCCAGAATTACAGGATGCTTTTCTTCCTGTTTGCCTAGGCTTCCCTTATTTAGGGATTTTTAAAGCTGCTTTCTGCTTTTCCTAGCTTTTTACCTCTTCCCAACTACTCTCCACATCATTGGGGAAACTAGATTTTCCTCAAAATCTAATTTAGAAATAAATTCTTTCAAGGATTTTTGAAAGATTTTTGGGGAAATATTTGCCTCTATCCATCCTCATGGATTTAGCAAGTGATCTCACAATTCTCATTTGGTCAATCTGCCCAGCATTATTTTATTTTATTTTCATAATGGAATATTTAATTACATCCACAAAAATACTTATCCATTTGGGGTCCACTCCCCTTAGGATTAAAGTTCAAGTGTCTAGATTTGAAAGAAAAACATAAACTAGGGGTGTTACATCATTATAAGGTTGTTTGCTGAGATTTGCAAAGCACATACAAAAGAAGAAATTTTAGGGTTTTATCATTAAATTTTTGTTTGAATAAAGATGGCCACAAGCAGCTTCCATCCGTGACTTCCTTCTTTCACATGGAAATATTATGATGTGTGGGCCATTAAGATGGAGACCATGCTAAAAGTGCATGATGTTTGGGATCATGTCAAGTTTGGGTTTGCAGAACCTTGGGATAATGCAGAAGAACG